>KZ303490.1:462566-648718 GCA_002705745.1 Coemansia reversa NRRL 1564
ATTACTGGTACTGACAGACAAGCTTTGCGCAGCAAATTTAAAGAAGAGAATATGCTGATAGAAAGGCATATTGCTGACAAAAAAAAACTGACACCACATGTAGCAGCAATCTTTTCTTGAGTGTACACGGCCGCACGGGAACAAAGTAAAGGACGTGCGGGAGGAGGGCCGGTCAGCAGATACACATGCTCAATGGCGACAAATCAACCTCCGCTCACATGTCATCAGCCAGGGATATGTTCATGTTCCGACTGAACTCTTGGATCTCAAGCAATGCGCGATCCAGCTCGCTGTCGCTCAGAAAAACGGACCGCGGTGAACACGCTGTCTGAGCGTCTTCTGCACTCGACAATCCGTCACCGTGCGCTGCTGACAAGTCGTGTCCACCAGATGCCACCCCCTTTTCCCCCAAGACATGTGGCTGTGGGTCTCGCACATCCACGACAATGGAGTCTTCGTCATACGCGGCCGCATTGTCCCTGGTCTGGTGCAGTCTGCTCTCTTGTATGATGGTTGCGTCCCCGACAGTAGCATCTACCCTTTCGCGTTTCTCATCACTCGCTGGAGGCGTGTTGTTCTCTGTGCGATGAAACAGCTGCCGAATGGTTGCGTCCCCGACAGTAGCATCTACCCTTTCGCGTTTCTCATCACTCGCTGGAGGCGTGTTGTTCTCTGTGCGATGAAACAGCTGCCGAACACCCTTTCTCGGGAGTTGACCTGCTGCCAGTGTTGCTCTGCCAATAGTTGACAGTCTCTCACCATTGTTACTACCCTTGCTGCTCACAGCCGAAAGCTGGTTGAACTTGTTTATGAGATCTGCTGCCAGCCCTTTCTTCGTTGGAACCCTCGTAAATGTCGCCTGTCGCTCGTGTCCCAATGTGCTGTACTCCGGCATATGCGATAGTCCCTCAGCGCGCGGACTGCTCTTGTGATGCTGCAGTCGCTGCAACCGCGTGCTTATGCCGTTTGATAACATCATATTCCCCTTTCTGGGGCACTTAAAGCTTTTGTTTTCACTGTAAAAAAAAAAGCTGAATATACGCACAGTCAGGTTTTTGTATGAATGTTAGCCCTACTTTTTTTTTTTTACTACCTTCTAATGTCCTAATGATAATATATGCTACAAATTTATCCAGCAAAAAAATATATCCTTAAAATAAAAAAGTACAAAATGGAATATTATATTCCTAGAGAAGAAAGATGAGGTTTTGTGCGCAACATCCGAGGTGGGTCTATAACCATCATTTTTAGCTTTTTTTTTTTATTTGGACAATTCTTTTGTTCTTACTCCTCCCCTCCCCTTCTTCTTCTAATGTCCGGGACATTGTTGATCTTTAACATTTGGCTTTTGTGCCTAAAAAAAAAAAAAACACAAACAAGTCCATTGTTTGATGACAATTCTTGAACACCTAAATTTGGTCATTTCATTGCTTGGATCTTTTTCTCCGCGTCTTGTAAAATATGAGAAAATAAATAAGGGCTGTGTGTGGGGGAAAAAAAAAAGTCAAGCAAATCCAAAAAGAAATCCTGTGCTTAGAATATCAAGTTTTGTTATTTTTTTTTTTTTTTTTGCTGAAGACCAAAAAAAAAAAAAAAGAAAATCCACTTAAGAACCTCCACATGGTGCAGTTGTTGCACCACTACAGTCTTTGTTCATGATTGCATCTTTTACAGCCTTAGAATTTTCGGATAGCGTATCTTCCGTGTTTTCTGGTAAGGTGGGCGTACGATGCGTTAATGCATAGCTTAGCTCAACCAATAGCGACTCACAGAAAGCGTCCAGTGGCAAGTCGTTCGCATCATATCCAAATGGGTTCTGGATCTCGCGTGAGATTGCATCGATGCCAATCATCATAAAAGATATTATGGCCTGTAGAATTATACATTTTGCCAGTCCCATCGACCCTGTTGACCAAGGCAACACCATTAAATACAAGTAAAGAGAGTGATGCAGGTGAATGTGATATGCCAGTGGAATTGGTGTTGATATAATCCGCTCACACCCTCCAATAAGTCCACCCAGCCCGTTGACCAGATTAAGCATGTTCACATACAGCTGTGCTGGAACAAGTCCATTTGTTTGCATGTATTCCACTGACTTTTGGATCTCGTACATTATCTTTGACGGCAGTGGTATATCTGTTGTCCGTTCCCAGCCTTCGTTTCCTTGCTGTTGCTGTATGCGAATCTCAGTTGAACTGCCACCCACCTGCGGACTGTTGTGTCCAACACTGTCGCCAATTGCCCCGTAAGTATAGTTGTTTCCCTGTGTCATCACCCGCATCCGGAATTCGGGTGTTAACAGACCATCATAGTCTGCATACTCAAGCCCATCTTCTCCACGAATATAGTGTTTAATTGATATTACTAATGCAGCTACCTCCTTCAGCGCCTGACGTTTGCGCGCACTGTCTTCGGCGGACTTTTCCTGCATTCCGCACCACACGTTCCGAATCATATTGCGCGATGTAACTTTAAGATCCTGCCATATCTTCCGTCCTTCCCAGTATCGGTCATATGCCGAATTTGTGCGGAAGACCAGTAAAAGAGATAGCACCACTGCTACAGGCGTCATGATTGTAAGCTGGATGGCCATATACTCGTATTGTCTGATCAGGAAAGCAATTCCAACTCCATACCCTGTCATCATCAGCACTGCTGGAAACGAGAGTCGGATAATGGAGCCACGATAATGCAATGCATCAGGCCATACAAACCAGAACGCCTTTACGCGGTTGTTCGGTGTCGCAGTATCAATAATCATCTTCTTAATGTCAATAACAAGTGTTTATAATGTTTCTCCCTCGTTTCCTTGAACTATGCACCTAAATTATCATGCGCGGAGATAGAAAAAAAAAAAAAAAACAGACACCTAAAACAGCAAAAGTTCTCAAGAAAACAAGAGAAGAGAAGCGTCAGAGTCAGTCAGGCAGATGGCTACTCTTCCTTCAGGGCGAGAGCACCGCACATAAATACCTTCGCCTTGTGTTGATCTTGCAGAAAAAAAAAAAAAAACATACAACACACAAATTTTCTGCAAAGAGGCACAGCTGGGAGAAGGAAGATGGCCCACACATGCAAAAGGAGGGTGGGCAGATCCTGCATGTGAGCCAATCCTTGCTAACATGTATTTAGTCTTTTGTCACAGTGTTGAAGCCTGTGAAGCTGCAGACATTATCCTGAGTGCCAAAAATAAAAATAAAAAAAACATTATGCATCGGCATTGACCATACCCCAAAAGACTGTGATGCGTTGCAAGAAACAGGAATGGTACAGGTCCTCAAACGAACACACAAAGTATCCACTCTCCCCCAAAAAACACCGTCGCGTATATTGAACCCGGTTCCTCGAACTGGCAGAGGGGGCGCTCTTCACCGCCCAGCCGCCTGGCCATCAGCTCGCGGGTCTGAGCCACCTTCCAGCACTCTAGTTCCCAGCCGTGCATCCCTGTGCTGCCGGATGATCTGTCCTCGGCCAAAGATCGAGCGACGAAGCCCAGTTTCCAGGACAACGTGGTGACCCCGTCTGCGTAGTCCCTCCACTACCCCCTCAATGATGCCATCTTCGACAGCCACGCGACCGTCACCATCGACTTGAATGCATATCCGTGGGACATCCAATGCGCGCTGTGGACTCTCCCCAAAGCACACTATGTTAAGGAACACTTGCACATGCGCCTGCGGTTGATTATATCCGCCCATGATTCCGTATGCCATCATAAGTTCGCCGTCGACTGTGGTTACCATTGCTGGGATAATGGTATGGTACGGTCGCTTACCCGGCGCCAGACAGTTTGCGTGGCTAGGATCCAAACTGAACAGACATCCACGATCATGCAAAGCAAACCCACAGCCGCGTGGAACAATACCACTACCAAACCCATGGTAAAGCGAATTGACAAAGCTACACGCATTGCCTTCCTGATCCACTACGCTCAGGTACACTGTGTCGGATCCACCCAACGGCATTCCATGTTTAACATTGCCTGCTGCATGCGAGGGATCAAATAGTGACGCACGTTGGGACAGATATTCTGCAGAAAGTAGTTGCTCTACTGGAACATTGCCAAATTCCGTGTCGCATATGTAGCGACGCGCATCCGCAAAGGCCAACCGAAGTGCTTCGATTATTATGTGTAAATATTCGCTGCTATTGTGATCCATTTGGTCAATAGGTCTTACCAAACGCTCTTTCTCTAATGTATCAATAATTCCTAATGCAAGCAGTGCAACAAGCCCTCCGCCATTTGGTGCACATTCGTATAGTAGGTGTTCTCTGTATTTATATGATATTGGCTGTTCAAATGTAGATGTGTGCGCACTCAGATCGTCGTGCGACATGGTGCCTCCTTGGTCGCGGATGCATTGAACAATAGCATCGGCAATAGATCCCCTGTAGAATCCACGTTTTCCTTCCCTTGCTAGCTTTGTAAGTGTATTGGCTAATGTAGGATTGCGAAACACTTGCCCTGTCTGTGGTCCTTCATTATCAATCAACAGCTCATGGCCATTGGGTGATGCAGATTTCAGTAGGTCCGCACCATCACGCCAGAATGGTGAGGTAAGCTCACTCACTGGAAACCCCTCTTCTGCCAACCCAATTGCTGGCTTAAGGATGTCTATTAGCCCAAGCTTTCCAGATCCAAATTTCTCGACTGCATCTATCCATCCGGCAGCAGCGCCTGGAACCGTCACGGCATGAACGCTGTGCGGTGGTATCTCCATCTCCTTTTTTCCCCCGATGGTAAATTTGTTTAAAAGCCTTGTAATTGTCAATCCACCTGGCGCGCGTCCAGATCCGTTTATTCCCTTTACAGATCTATCTTTGGCACTGTAGAATAGACAAAAGCAATCTCCGCCAAGTCCAGTTGAATAGGGCTCGGTTACACTTAATGCTGCCGTCATAGCTACGGCTGCATCAGCTGCGTTTCCTCCTTGTTCAAGTATCTGCACTCCTGCCTGGCTAGCCAACGGCTGAGTCGATGCAACCATATATTTGCTGCCAAACACACTAGACCGCCGGGAAATATAGGGGACTGCCGTGTTTTCCCGGACTGTCGATGTCATTGTGGTTAAATATAAATAAAAATATGTCTAAAATGCGACTAATCACACGTAAGAAAGATAGGCTTGCTAGGTGAACCCGGTGCCTGGATAAAATCCCTAGTCATTGTGTTAAGATATGCGCATTAAAATACAGCAGTGTGCAAAATGATCAATCTTTCTCTAAATTTTCATATTCTCGCTCTCTTGTGCGCTCGGGCCAACATAGCCTCAAGATTGACATATGGCATGTACAGCAATAGCAGTTTAAGGGAAAATAGTCTTTGAGCCATTTAATGAAAATACAATTGTGGACACAGGTTGCTTCCACGCTAGCCAAGGAAATATTATGTATCGAAAAGAAGGTAATGTGGTGTGTGGTGGTTTTAAGCTGAAGATGAGCTCGAAGGCGCTGATTCGATGACTGAGCAAGAGTGTGGCAGGGGTGATTCTGGCTGTTTGACGCGGTATTTCACTACAGGCTCAAGCGATGTGGATCCTGCCTCTAGCAGCTGTGCTGCTATCGGGTCCTCTTTCTGATAAAGCGGCGGCCGGTGATTAGTGCGCTGTCTCCTGCCATGTCTGGAGTTTTGCTGCTGCCCCTCACCTTGTCGTTGCTGCCGCGGCAATGTTATATCAGTAGACTCATAATCATCGATCAAAATGACTGTGTTATTGGCCGGTACAGAGTGGCTATCTTCATCCTCGTCATCCGACAATGGCGATGGCGAAGTGGCAGTTTCAAGAAGTATTGTGTTTTGGTTCGCACCATACACAGGAGGCGGAAGGATAGAGCCCTCGACAGGTCCAAGGCCCCAGCGCTTTACATTAGCCTCTATAAAGACAAACCCACGTTGTCCAAAGTTTGCGCTAAACGAGCAAGGTCCATCAGCCGAAATGGTCGGAAATAGATCGTAGAGCATGCCCGAAACAATCTCCTTGTACCTGCGGCCGTTGCGCGTAAACCATACAACGCCGCTGCGTGGCTGGTAACCAATTCCTAGAATATCGCCCACAAACAGACGCTCACCGATGCGTGCTGCCTTGAATGGACTGTTTTGATGCACACTGCCATTGTTAGTACAATAGCCAGTTGAGTATTTGTTCCAGCCTGTCATTCGCCACGCTGGATATGGCCTTGTTGCTAACCCGATCCACATGTTGACATCCATGGGTTTCTCGACAAGCTTGACCTCAAAGTAGTAGACGGCGTTGCTCTTGGGCAGCGGCAGGTTAGTTTGCACGCAATTCTCGCCGCCCATAAAGAGGACCTCAGTTTTGCTCTGCAGCATCGCGTTAACATCCACGTTCACCACAAACTCCCACGCGTCTACGCCCTTTTCACGGATCTGGGCCTGTTGTCCTGCAGTTAGCTGTGTGTTGACGCTGCCATATGGGTACTGTCGCTCAAATGCCCGCCCCAGCTCGTAGCTCTGCCGCGAGTCCTCATCAGTCAGCAGCTGATTCCGTACCCGCTCTGACACCCCGTCTTCGTCAAGCCCATACACAAACCGCCGGAACCGCTGCACCACAATTGTTGCCGTGTAGAAAACTATAAATACTACACCGATTCCCACAAGTGCACCACAGACTGCTGTCGCCAAGATAAACAGGATAATCAACGCCTCATCGCTGTCGTTGCTCTCATCACTGCCGTCAAGACGCGCAAGAGGATTATTCAAATCAAACCCGCTAAGTATATAAAAGCTTTCTGCTGCTGCTGCTGTTGCTGCGCGAACGGCCAGACCAGTATGTAATAGGCCCAGAATTGCTAGCAAACACGACCATATGCCAGCTCTTGTCATTTGGTGTTTGCCAACTCATACAATTCCAGCAACAAGGGTGTATAAGTGTATTTTCTAGAGGGAATTGTAGTTGTAATGTAAGCAAGTTGAAGATAGCAAGGATAATTTTATAAAGGTGCAATAAGGAGGAAATAAAATAAAAAAAGAGGCAATTGAACTTTTAGACTAGCAAAAGGTAAAGAAAAAGAACGAAAAGGCAAAGAACGCTTGGCAGATTTTCCTCTTTTTTCTCAATCTCATGTCAGGTGCGGAGTGCAGCGACTCGGGCCCAGTTTGTTTTGTTCGTCGTGACTGGGTTGCATAATGGACAAGGCATTTGTACAAGTGGCGTCACTGCACATACTGCTTGTACGCGCTAGAAGAAGCTACAGAAGAGCACTTTCTAAAACTTCTCTCAGTTCCTGCCTCTACAGCTCAACCCAGTAAAGCAATGGAGGATATTTTTGATCGTATTATCGACATTGAGGGCGAGTACGTAGATTCATTGACTGCATTTCTGTCACTCACTTGTTGCCTTGCACACCTTGCCACATGACAACTTTAAAAGAAAAAATGTAATACATCGATGCTAGGTTGTTCATTTCCCTCTCTGACATGCTTATATTATTAGGTACGAGAGCACCGGCTATGCAGAAGGGCTAGCAGATGGTAAAAGGGTTGGAATTGTCGAGGGTCGCGAGCTGGGATGTGAACATGGGTTCGACATTGGCAAGGATTTAGGCTTCTACAAGGGATGGGCACAGGAGTGGCTACGTGCAGCAGAATCCCATCCAGAGCTTGTGTCTGAGCGCGCGAAGAAGAAGCTGCAGGCGATCCAGGATGCTGTCAATGCGGTACCCACAGTGAATAACGAAGGTGCCCACTTTTCCGAGCGCATCAAAGACATTCAGCTAAAGTTCAAGACCGTCTCAGCGATGCTCGGAGTCGGTGCAGGCGCCGAGCTTTCCACTAACTCTTTGTCTTATTAAGGGTCAATCTATCAGTTTTGGCTGCATTGACCGATATGCAGCGGACTCTGCGGGCTGGAACTGCTGCCAAATAGAAGGCGGATGTGGGGTAGTTAGTGGTGATGACGTTGGCTACAAGAAACTTCCTAGCCGATCCGCGCGGGTGGGGGAGAAGCGGAACAAGCCATAAGATGTATGCTTAGGCTGGAAACATGCTCTCTTCCACCTTTGCACAATAAAAAACCCAAACGGAGCTAATCTCCAGATTATTATGCTTGCAGCTGGTTTCAGAGGGTCTATTTTACGTGGCAGTTGTGTGAGTAGATCTCCTTCTTCTTCTAAACTTCAATTTTGTTTCTATTCGCACAATATGTCTCCAACAAAAAAGGTGTGCATCCTCGGCTCTGGAAACTGGTACGTTTATTTCTTTATGCATAGTTTATTGCACTTGCAGTACTGAATTGCAAAAAGAAACTGTGCTGCAAGTATTTGCGTTACGTTACATATTAGTCGTTTTGAAGATAGCTAAGAAAATAGAACTAATCGCACATCTTTCTATGCGTGCCGAAAGTAGGGGCTCGACGGCAGCTAGGATTATCGGCAATAATGTGCTTAAACTGCCCGACTTTGACGACTCTGTAAAGATTTGGGTATACGAGGAGATCGTTGGTCGCAAGAAGCTTACAGAGATTATAAACACACAGCATGAGAATGTAAAGTATCTGCCGGGTCATAAGCTGCCTGAAAACGTCGTCGCCGTGGCCGATGCGGCAGAGGTGGTCAAGGATGCGACACACATTGTTGTGGTTATTCCGCACCAGTTCATCCAAAATCTGCTTGACACCATCCACGGGAACATCCTGCCCAACGCCCAGGCAATATCACTGATCAAGGGGATTGGCATCAGCAGCCAGGGAATGACTACAATGACGCAGATCATACACCGTACTCTGACCATCTCTGTGTCTTCACTAAGCGGCGCCAACATTGCAAACGAGATTGCTGAGGAGAAGTACTGTGAGACTACGATTGGATGCAGCGATCCGGACGAGGCCATAGTGTGGAGATCGTTGTTCAACACATCATACTTTCAAGTCAACTGCGTCAACGATGTGATTGGAGTCGAGTTCTGCGGAGCACTAAAGAACATTGTGGCGGTGGGTGCTGGGTTTATCGACGGGCTTGGGCTCGGGAACAATACAAAGGCGGCAATTATCCGCATTGGCTTCTTGGAGATGCGTCGTCTAGCAATGCACATATCGGGCGCACAAATACAGGACTCGACATTTATGGAGAGCTGTGGAATGGCCGATGTCATCACTACCTGCTATGGTGGCCGCAACCGCCGTCTGGCCGAGGAGTTTGTTAAGACTGGCAAGTCTATGCCGCAGCTTGAGCAGGAGCTGCTAAATGGTCAAAAGCTTCAGGGCTATTTGACTGCTGGCGAGGTCCACTCGTACATTAACAGCTGCGGTGTCAATGACCATTTTCCGCTCTTTACCAACATTTACGAGATTTGCTACCAAGGAAAGCACCCACGTACTATTTTCGACGGTCTCAACGTTGACTTTTCGCGCGACACGCTTACGCCATCTCCAGTAACTTAGATCTTTAGCTTATATTTGCCCTATTTTAAACACGTCAATATTTATAGAGATGCAATGCAATTTAACATTTCAATCTTGATATGCACAAAAAATAGCTTACAAAAAAAAAAAAAAAGCTATGACCGCGCAAAGTCATTTACCCGGTAGTAATCCGGATACTTCTTGACGAGCTCTTCAATTTCTGCCTTCTCGCGCTCAAGACTCGGAGGGATTTTGTCATAGACATCTTCAAACAAATGTTTGATCGCAGGCCTCTTCAGCTTCTCTGCAGCAGCAAATGCCGCAAGCACCTCAGCTTTGGCAGATTTTGTGATCTCAGCATCCTCGCCCTTGGCCCACCAACCCTTGTTTTCGAGCCACGACCGCATACGCGCAATAGGATTATCGCGCTTGCTCCAGTCCTCCACCTCTTTCTTTGAGCGGTATGCTGACGAGTCATCGGATGTGCTGTGGTGGCTAACGCGGTATGTCATGGCCTCGATGAGGACTGGCTTGTTCTGCTCGACAGCAATTTTGCGAGCCGCCTTGGTCGCTGCATAGATGGCCCAGATGTCATTGCCGTCAACGCGAATAGTGTCAATTCCGTAGCCAACACCCCGACTAGCAATGCCGTCTCCGCGGTATTGTTCGATTGCCGGTGTTGAAATTGCATAGCCGTTGTTGCGGCAGTAGTATATAACCGGGCAACCAAGCGTTGCAGCCATATTGAGCCCTGCATGAAAGTCGCCTTCGCTGGCCGCACCCTCACCAAAGTAGCAGATAGTGCAGAGTTTGGTACCTTCGCGACGCATCGCATATGCTGCGCCTGCTGCCTGTGGTATCTGCGTTGCCAGTGGAGAGGATATAGTCTGAAAGTGGAGTTCTCGTGATCCATAATGAATTGGCATCTGACGACCCTTACCCAGGTCCAGCTCGTTCGAGTAGCACTGGTTCATAAACTGCGTCAGGGTGAATCCGCGCTGAAGCAGTACGCCGGCTTCTCGATATTGTCCAAAAACCATGTCCTTTGGGTCGAGCGCCGCGGCAGAACCTAGCAGGGCTTCCTCGCCAAAGCTTGTCATGTAGAAGCTGATGCGCCCTTGCCTTTGTGCCTCGTACAGAATCTGGTCCATAGCATTGAGTGTAAGCATGTTCTTATATATCTTTCTGGCCTCTTCCCTCGTCATCTGCGGCTCGTTTGCCACATCCAGTACCTTCCCATCCGTGTCCATGACCTGGTATGTTGGAATTGACTGTACACTGGACACAAATTTGAGCTCGTGCGAATATTCAGAGTTGAGCGCACCTGGAAACATGACCTTTTTGCGCTGTGACCAGCAGGTAGAGGAAAAGGATTTGTGTTGGCAGCGCGCGGCCTTCTTAAGCAAAGCAGCTGTTGTTTGTCGCTGCAGGACGGATGGTATGTATTGAAAAAGCATAAGTGAGTGTGGGTGATATTTGTTATACAATTATTAGTATTTCGTAATTTATGCAATGAAAGAGAGACAAAGGATATGACTTGCATTTCTGGATTTGAGCACTTGGGATGAGCGCGGCTGACCGTGGGAATTAGCGGCTGATGAGCCGTGCAACACCACAAGATCGCCGATTCCCAGATGAGCACATATGGAACCAGTCATAAACCATTTCAGTATACACAACGTAAAGAGCATTGACAGAAAAAAGCTATCTTGGTGAACCTGTCATGTATTCTGAAAGGTACATGTACAATGATATCGCATCAGTGGCCGATTAGTGGGCATTCTGACAAGCGTGAGAGTGTTGTCTGCTTCAGCAAAATGCTGCATGATATACAGCCATTCCAGCAGGGAGGCGAAATCCACAGCGCCGTGCCCAACTTTATTTAATGACAAAAGGAGAGGGGATGTCGGGCATCGGCTGAGCCAAAGAGGAAGCGCGGAGTGTTACACAACAAAAAAGAAAAAGGATTTGACAACGGATGCTGGTCCTAACCTCGGAGCTTAGCAAAGTATTGTCATTCGCGCGTTTTGAAGGACCTCTTTGCTTTCTCAACTTATCTACTACATTGCAACAGTTTTTAGCAAACATCAAAATCATATACGCACTTTTACCTTTTCTTTTCTTTACAACATACACGATCAACTATTCTTATTGTACAATATATATAAAAGCTCTGGCCTACGATGAATACTGTTGTCATTGCCGTAGTTACAGCGATATGCATATGCATTGTCATTACGGCTATCGGTATATTTCTGGCGATACGTATAACACAAGGTAGATCATCGCTAACCTTGACTAGATGTTGTCTCAACCAAGACCGCCTTAGCCGCCGCAGTCGTAGTCGTAAATGCAGACGTGAAGTCCAGCGTGAAAATGATGCGTTTACTGCAAAGGCGCGCGATAATATTGACCTTCTACCCTTGGATTCTGTGCTAGCAAAGCTCAAAGGCACTCGAGCTGAAGAAAATTATACTTACGCATGCCAATACGTGGAAACACATCCTATTGACGAAAGCGAGGGTCGTCTGAGCAACCACGACCACGAATATGTCATGGAGAATGGTGCCAATGCATGGGAGTTTGTGCCGACTGATGAAAACGCAGGTGTTGTGGTGCGCAATTGTACCGAGCTCGAATTCCCAGGCGGAGAACAGTCTCTTATAGCAAATCTGCAGTTTCCAAACGAACAGCGCGTGTATTATTTTGAGGTACGTCTTGATAGCCTTCCCGAGTCGACAAATCTTGCAGTTGGCGTAGCAATGAAAGGATATCCGCCCTTGCGTATGGCAGGCTGGGCTAAGAACTCAGTTGCCTACCACAGTATCGATGGCCATGCTTATTACTCTCATCCGCTAAACGTCTGCCGCCAGTCGATTGGCTCCGCGCGTACCAGTGACACAGTTGGAGTTGGATGGAGACCAAACTCGGGCAAAATGTTTTTTGCCATCAATGGTGCCATCGTTTGCCATATCAGAACGCCATGGGCACACAAGCGCTTATATCCGATTGTATCTGCCGACGGGCCCTGCAGTCTCAACGTCAATGTTGGGGCACGTGCCTTTGTGCTGTCGTACGCCAATATGCGACATTGGAGCCTTGCGTCGACAGAGGGTGCACGCCCGCCTCCACCGCTGTACCAAAATGTGTCTGGCACAGTTCTTCTGGAGGCTACTCCTCACGCTCCAGAGTATTCCGGCGAGCCCGATCGCCCACAACATCCACCAACATATGATAATAGCAGGCGCACTGCAAAAGAAACAGCCATATCTATAGAAGATGACAGTAGTGACTTTGGCGTTATTGAAGTCAGGGATCTTGACAATCATTTTACCTCATCCAGCTCGGTTAGCAACCTACTTGATGACACTGCCTCGCTAGACAATGTTCCAATCAGCTTGCGCAGAGACAGCAGCGACTCGCTGGCGGCCGCTCCACAACGTCCAGCCGAGATTCACTGCCGATCGGCAGACACCGGTATATCCGCGCCATATTGAGCCGAAGACATTGAACAGGGCTATGGTCAGATTTATCAGATATCTTGTGTTGCCTTTACAAGTTTTTTTTTTTTTTTTTTTTTTTGTTTGTTGCAGTCACCGAAGGTAAACTCTATCTTTCCTCGGATTATTCTTTGTCTCTACTACATGTGTGTATTGTACTGGATAACATAGCTGTAAAGGTCTACCTTTAGCATGCTGACATATAGCAAATTGTGCATATCCTATATGCCTATGAACAAGTGCTATTTTATATATGTTGCAGATATCATTTCCTAGTACTACTAACAGCTTTATAGAAATAACATGCTGACCACAAAATTAACCTATATATTTTTTTTATGAGGTATGTAATTGATGTTTTTGTAGTACGGTTTTCAGTTTGTGCTTGTTAGATGCCATGATTTGTGGACAAACAGACTAGCATATCACGCATGTGGTCTATAATTTGTGTTTGTTTCTAAAAATGTTAGGAGCGCGTAGCCTACTTGGTATTTTTCTTGGCAAAGAAACACACAGCCAGCTTTGATGGCGTTGATTCTCTGCGGACTGCTAATGCTGCTAATTGCATCCTGCTTTATTTTCTGCAGCACAAACTCAAAGGGTTTCTGTTAGGGCTTCGGGGACATCCACAACTGCCGCTGATCACATGCTGTTAAGAAATCACATATTCTTTGAAAGAAAGTTGCCTGCTAGCAACCATTCTTACTCTGCCTTTCTTCTGTTGCACATGTGTGCCTCCATAAAGCAATTTTCTTTGTTATTTAAACACACCTTCCGTAATGACCGATGCCAATGCTTTGCTGTATAGGAGGACCACAGAGCTCATTTGCGAGGCAGTAGCAGCAGACAACCAGGGAAGATACATCGAGGCGCTGGGCCACTATAACAACGCGCTGCGCTCAATAGCAGAGCTGAGACAGCAAAGCATTGACAAGCAAAAAGTAGCTATTGGCGCAAAGTTTTGCGAATATGCGAGCCGGATGGGGTTATTGCTTCGACAGACATCAGAGATCCCAGCATACCACGGCGAACTAGGCAAGGCGCATGCAGCACTGGAGACAGCTCATCAGCAGCATACACCAGATGGTGACATCGACGCGTTGATTAAGCTTTACGTTACTGGAATTACCTGCTACCAGAAGATATTGCGACTAGAGAAGGTCGCTGCGCCTCAGAGCACACTCGCTCAGAAGAACTGGCGTCGCGAGCTCCACCGTTTTGCAGGAATCTGCTTGAAGCAGGCGGAGTCTGTAAAGGAAGCAACAAGCGCCTTGCCAGTGGCCTCAGACTCAGTTTTGCAATGCCCCTCGCCCACACTCACTGCTACAGGTCACAAGACACTGCCACATCTGCAGCAGAAGCTATCTGGACTTTCCTTGCGGATTGCAAATGAATCTGCGAGTAATGCTGTAAAAGATGAAGAGGAGTGTGAGTTGCACCACAGTCCACGGCTCAGGCAAGCCAACGCACAACTGGCCGGTAAGACAGCGGTTCTAATTTCAGGAGCATTAAATGGTGAAACGGGCGGTAGCAGTAGCTCTAGCATCAGCACAATGGGTACTACCGGTGGGGGCGGTAGAAGCACTAAAACCAACGACAGAGGTAATAGAGCTGAACGGTTAACGACCGAGGAGACACAGGTAATAAAAACCACATCGCATCTCAACGGACTGATATTTCTTCCGTGGCTAGATCATGATAGTGGTGAGAGGTTTGACCAGCAGGAGTACTTTACAGATAAGGACGGACTTTTGAGCCTGTCTCCAAAGCAGCAACGGAAACTGCAGGAATGGCGGCGAGCAAGCCAGATATTTGGCAGAGCTCCTATTTTTGGCCAGCAGGGCTGCGCGCATATTGTTCAGGAAACAGTAACGGACTGCTCATTTGTAGCAGCACTGTGCGTAAGTATGGAATACGAACAAAAATTTGGTCGGCAGCTGATTACACGGCATATGTATCCACGCGGCCCGGCAGGCATGCCCGAGTTTAACCCTGCAGGCAAATACATGGTCAAGCTATTTGTAAACGGGCTGTGGAGGCGGGTGGTGATAGATGATCTGCTACCGGTAGCCGAGAACGGCAAACTGTTATGTACATACTCCACAGCCGGTGATATTGGGCAAAGTCTCATGGAGAAAGCGTTTCTGAAGGTGATGGGTGGGTATGACTTTCCTGGATCCAACTCTAGCACAGATCTGTATGTGCTTACAGGATGGGTTCCCGAGCATATCTTCATCCAGGACCAGGCCTTTGATTATATGCGCACGTGGACACGTATGCTTACCGGGTTTCATAAGGGCGATGTGCTATTGACAATTGCCACGGGTGAGATGGGCAACGACCTTGCCGCGCAGCTGGGGCTGGTGCCATCGCATGCTTATGCGGTGCTTGATGTGCGCGAGGTTTGTGGACATCGGTTAATTATGGTCAAGAATCCCTGGAGCTCACTGCGTTGGACTGGTAGGTTCAGCTACACGGATCATGCGAGTTGGACCCCCGAGCTTATGCACCAGCTGGGCTACGATCCAGCTACCGAGAGTGACGATCGCGGTGTGTTTTGGATTGATTATGACTCTATATGCCGCCGTTTTGACGCGATCCATTTGAACTGGAGTCCAGAAGCGTTTAAAAACCGCGCGAGTGTCCACTTTGCCTGGGAACTGGACATGGGTCCTCGCCAGGCCATCTACAACTTTAGCGCAAACCCGCAATTTACGCTGTCTGTTGGCGACAGGGATGGCTCTGCAGAACGCCAGCTTGTGTGGGTCTTGTTGAGCAAACATCTGCTCAAGACGGAAGAGAACCACGACTTTATTGCGCTGCATGTCTATGATGGAAGGAATGGGCAACGTATCTACGAGCCGCGTGAGGCTATGCATATTGGGGAATACGTCAACACACAACATGTGTTAGTGCAGTTGGAGGCGACGCCATACCAACACTACACACTGGTAATTGCTCAGCGTGAGAAAACCAAGCCGCTGTATTTTGCGCTGCGTGTATTCTCAGATGTATCGCTGGTGCTAAATAAAGCGCCTGTACCTGCATTTGAGGAGGAAGTAAAAGGACAGTGGGGCAGTGCATCGGCTGGAGGAAACACTGCATCGCCGCGCTATCTGGACAACCCGCAATACCAGCTGACAATTGGCAACATCCCTGGAAGAACGAGCTGTAGCGGAGTGATTACGCTAGAATCAGCACAAAAGCATCCAGTCAACCTGCGTGTATTTCGCGGCGGGTTTCTGGTAACGCGTGTGCTAGAGATCAACACAATTGCAAATTCGGGAAAATACCGCTCGCATTTTTGTGCTAGCGATGTAGACGGTCTCGAGCCTGGCCGCAGCTACACGATTGTGGCATCGACATTTGAGACATTCATGTTCTCGCGCTTCAAGTTGCGTGTGGGTCTGGACTGTCCATTTGTGATAACACCGATACCACGCGAGGGCGCTGGAATGCGACTACGTGAGCTACACGGTCGCTGGGTTCCGGGAACCAACTGCTGCGGCGGTCCTGTTGACCAGTACTATGCGCGTAATCCACGCTTCCTTGTACGTGCTGAGCGACAGACTGATGTTCTGGCGCGGTTGCAGACACCGCAGGCTGAGGATTTGCCTATGATAAACTTATCATTATTTGAATTTTCTGACGCAGTGCTAGGCCGTGTTAGCGCATCATCGGGTAGCTACACAAACTCACCACAGGGCGTAGCTACTCGTCGTATCTCGATTGGCACGCCTAGAACTTGCGCAGATTCGCCGGCCGAGTACCTGGTGGTGGCGTCTACCTGGGACCAGGACGTGAATACCTCCTTTGTTTTGTATTTTTACTCTGAGCATGCGGTGGAGATTACACCGCTTGCTCTGCTATAGACATGAACTACCTTGGCTTTGATGTGAAAAACTTCCGCTCTTCGGAACGGGGTAATTTGAAACTTCCCGATCAGGGAGAGGGACACCTGACTACACTAAATGCTACTGTGTAAAACCATCTTCAGCTGAAAGCATCGCCCCTTCCCCCCCCCCACACAGCAAGTATACTTTTACTTTTCTTTGACTTGGTAAATCCACCAATTCCCAACGCAGTTCTATTCATTTTAAACTACACCGTTGTTATTGTGTAGCACACATACACGCACTTGTACAAAGCATATTAGACAAATACGGTAAAAAAAACCTATATAATTCTACACCGCCACTATCATGCCTGCTCAGCTGGCGTCGATGCACACTGTGTCAAAGACTGGCGGCTCGCTGGTGCCGCATCTTAAGATGCTGCACCAAAAGGCATCGCGTGCACTTATTCTAGGACAGAGCAGCACAGCATGGGAACATAGCCGTGTAGCTGTACAGCACTGCAATATCGAGCAGCTGACATGTGAATATGGCGAACAACAGGCACGTCAGCTCTGCTGCCGTCTCTGGATTCTGTACATTTGTGTTTTAAGCAGCCTGGCGGAGTTGGCGGAGGAGGACGGGCGGTTGCGTGTAAGGCGAGGTTCCAACACGACTGAGAATACTAAGCTAGAGGGGTTCCCGGCGTCTGTGCGCGATGTGTGGGACTCGATTATGGCTGCGTTTGGAGGATATGCAGGGAATGTGGATAGTGAGGTTCTGGTGCCGACAGTTCTGTTGTGTCTAAAGCTACGCGATGCGCGGACTGCTCGGGACATTGTAGAGGCATGGCTTGCAACGCTGTCGGATGAAACAGTGTACCTACTACGACAGGAAGATGGTGCTGGTAGTGCACAGCGTCAGCAGCAACGAACCATGGCAAAGGCGTCGTATCTCCGCGTGTGCGAGTTGTACATGCTGCATATTTTGCCTCAGCTTAATGACTTTTCAAGCGCATACGACTTTCTCAACTTATGCACTGTGGTTTCAGAGCCAGCTAGAGATGAGTTTACAAGACGACTAGACTTGCTACGCAATCCTGTAGCAGTGGAGAAGAAGATTAAGAAGGGCGGCACAAGGAGAAAATCGCGGAAACAAAGACAGGCTAGGCAGCCAACAACTTGTCAAAACGTACTCCCTACTGCTCTCGCCACATGTGCGGCTGATAACAATACAAAATCACTAGTCAGAAAGGATGCTGGAATAACCGCCGCTTCTTATCCGTGGAGACAGAAGGGCACCGATCATCAATCCGTGCCAGAGCCGGTGGGTGAACAACAGTCAACCGAAATACTGATCAACGCGCGACGACCTACAGACAAAAGCGGTGTTGTTGCACACAGGCCACGCAACATGCTTAGTGTTTTGTGGAACGTGGTGCAGCGGCTGATGGGTCGCTGGGGATTCACGCTTTTTACACTGGCGATTTCCATTGCTGTGCTGCGCCTAGCTATGCAAAACCTTCGGCTTCCCAGCTTCAGAGCCATCTATAGAAAGTTGTGGGCTACGATCAAGATGGGGACACAAGTAACATACATCTGATATTTTTATTATCTATTGTGCGGATAATGAAGATGCGGGAAATATTAGTAAATATTTTATATTTTTTGTTTGTGAAAGAGGCGGCTGGCATCCTTTCTCCCCCCCCCCTCCTTCACTTTTCTATGCCTTTGGTATTTCTGGACATCTTATACTTATGACACCTTTGCGTTACTTGGAAACATTTGCCTCAACCGTGAAAGCAACCTGAAAAGGTTTTAGATGTGCGATCCACAACTGTGGCGGCATATAAACATTTTCAGTACAAAGTTACATAACTTTAAATTGTACAAACTAAACATGTTAAAAGTACTTGGTGTATGTTTATACTTTTATCTTGTGTAATTTAAAAAGTGATTTTTATTTTTATTTTACAGATTTTACAGCAAGTTCAGACGAATAAATGACGATAAAAGCAAAGGCAATAGGAAAATATGTTAATATTTTCAAGTTAAAGGGATAACGCATATATACTTTATTAAAGAAATGGAGAAAAATACGCTTGCTAATGTACAATTTGTTTAAAGTCATGGAGTGTGTGCTTGCTAGATCCACCTCAAGTTACTCGGGCGCAATTTATGACAATGGAACACCGCTGCTTTGTCGAATGGTTTCCATCTCTGCAGAACATAACCATAAAAGCTGGCAGTAGGATAGCTTGTCAGTTGTGGTTTTTGTAAAGTTAGGTACTTTATCATATGTTGATACACTTCTGGCAAAAAATAAATGTACAAATAAATGTTACTTCTTCGATGTGCCAAAGGCACCAAAGCCCATCATCGCAGCCATCTCGTCTTTAGGCTCCTCAGACATGCTGGCATCCGTAGATGCAGCTAATGCCTTTTCTTGACGGTGTCTTCGCCGTGTCTCTCGGCGTTTTTGCTTTTTATCAGCATCAATTTGCTGCTGTGCGCTAACCTGTTTATAAAAATCATAGTCAGATGGAGCTATCTGACGAATCCGCGCCTGGCGCAGACTCTCAAGCTTAGCCACCACATCCTCCACAGTCTCGGTAGCCACTGTCATGCTACGATTAAGGACGCGTTGGTGCTTCTTTCCGTTGATATGGTCGAGGTAACTCAGACTGTCTTTGACGGTGACGTCGCAGACTTTACAGTAAAAGCCAGGCTGACCTGATGCAGCAGACGATGCTTGCACTACTTGCGACTTGCCAATCATGCCTTCCAGGTTTACTGTTGCTGTACGCGCCTTTAGAAGCTCAAGTGGCTCTTTGGATTCTCGAGTGAAGGCTGGCCGCGGCTTAAGACCCTTGCGTCGCCGGTCCTCGTCCTCTTCTTCCTTTCTGAGCTGCTGCTCTCGATCCCGTGCCTTCTGCTCATATGTGGTACTGTCCCACTTGCGCCGGAAGCTATCGCCTTCCTTCTTTTGTTTGCCATACGCGTTTGTTTCCATCTCACTATTATATACTTTATTTTTTAAGAGTTAAAGCCAAAAGCATAAAGTTCGGGGGCATAACCACAAAAATCGCTTAATCAATGGCACTGGACTCTGAATCTGGATCATGTTGTGCCACTGATGCATAACATCCTGGTTATGTATGGGAATTGATACTGAAATGTTTGGCCAGCAATTCTAGACAAGCATTTTCTCTTGCTTTTGCTGAAGAAAAGAAAATTTTAGTCCCCGTTTTTATTTGTTTGCTTGGATTTGCAGCGATGAATAGTCTGCAAACGCCGATTCGCAATGCAGCAGGCGCCTCCAGTCCAGGCACAGCAGCGGATGCAACGGCAGCTGCTGGGCTATCATCGCCTTTTCGAACACCTGTCCGCAGCCAACAGCAGCGCCGGCAAGAACAAGCAATGCTAGCAAGTCCGACCAGTGAGCAGAGGGGTCAGGGTGTAGGGTTAGCCTTCTCACCGCGCGGGCGTTGGATCAATCCTGAGACGCAGCGGGTGCTAGACGACAGGGCTCAGCAACCGAATGAACGACAAAGCACGATGCGCCTGCGATGGAACGTGGCAAGCTTGCTGGTGCTTGCTTGGTGCTCTCAGACGGGCGTGTATCGGCAGCTAAAGAGCGTAGGGCTGGCCGCTGGTATTCCGCTATATGTCTGGGGGTGGATAGAGTGGATTGGGCTGGCAGTGCTTGCGTACAATATCGGCGAGGCGGTATGGTACTTGCTACAGCCGAAGAAGCAGTACACGGACGCGGCAATGACTGCAAGCCAGCGGCTGCGTGTGGGGCTGGATTCGCAGGTAAAGACAACGGGCCGCGGCACGCCGATCACTGCGCCGCGAATGACCCCATCGAAGGCAAGCGGCGGACACACGCCAGGCTCAGTAACAGACCTTGATACACGACGTCGGACTCCAGTCAAGGGTAGCTCGGCGGGTGGGCGCAACACGACACCACGAATCTTGCGGTCTCCAGTATCGCGGAATGGTGCAGCCAGTCAGTCAAAGTATTCGACAGAGGATGATCTGCTGACGCTGACACAGGTTCTTAGCAAGGTGCCAGGTCAGAGCAGCCTTACAGACAATGGTCCGACGACGCCAACGCGTATAGGAGACGATTTTGCCCCTGGTGCTGCAATGGGAATGCTCGGTGATTTGAATCTGGCGACGCCAAGGTTGCCGACAAACAGGTATGGCGTCAACGATATGGCAGTGGCTACACCTTTACATCAGCATCTGCGTGGACAGCCGCCGCTTGGCCTTTACCAGACCGCAACACCGGCAGCGCGCAGCGGCGGTGGCGAGGGCACAAAGAGTGTAAGCAAAGACGGTTCCAGCGGCGAGATTGACTACCTGGAGCCGCATGAGGTACTGGAGCGTTACGGCGTTGAGCGCGATATTTTTGGTTGGGTGGAGAATATGCACATGTGGTTTGTGCGGCATCTTTTGCGGCCGCTCAACAAGCAGATCAACGAGCTAGATGCGCTGTTTGAGCAGCATGGTCTGGGACACTTGACGTGTAGGCGCGCCGAACTAGACAAGGCAGCACTGGCGCAGGCGAAAAATGGGCAGCAGGGAGTGTTTGGCTCGTTTGGTAGCACTGGGTTTGGCGGCGGGTTTGGCACCAGCATGGGTGGTACTAATGTTCTCTCCCATGCACCTGCAGCGCAGACAGTCCCACAGACGCTGGCAGAACTGGCGACGCGCTATGGTGGGCTACCACAGACAAAGGAGCGTATGGCTCTGGAAAAGTACTTGCAGATACCAGGCTACAGCTGCCGCGAATATATTGTACAACGCGTGAACACGCTGGCACAGAGTGGAGCGCTGCCAGCGTATCTGTTTGACAACGGTGGATGGGCAACTGGGACGGAGCAGATGTGGAATGCAACGGAGCATCCGTCAGACGCACTGTTGTTGTTTCATCTGTTCTGCACGTTTATGGACCAGACTATGCCGCCCGTGCAGAATGTGAGACACCCGTTTACGGACCGCTTTGTGCTGCAGGCGGACTTTAAACCAAACACCAACTTGCCAGTGCAGATTATCCAGGTGGCGCGCAAGCGGCCGCACTTTTGTTTGGTGGTCAAGGGCGCGTTCTACGATATTGCAGCTGGCCGTAATAACCTGTTTATCACACTGGTGCTATTTATGCTTGAGATCCAACGCGAGTGTGCCGGATACTTGGGTCTTACCAACCTTGGTGGTAAGCAGGTCGACCTGCTCTCGGTAATCGACAAGTAGCACCTTTAGACCCCATCTTTTATCTTCTGTTTATTCGATGAACTGGTTTAAGTTAATACTTGCATCATTAGCTTTTTATATATAAACCATGAATGTAAAAAAAAAACTTGCTTAGCGCTACAAAAGTTAGTGCTGTGGACGCTTGCGGGAGCGCGTGCTTGGCGTAGACGGCGCTTCGACAGACTGAAGTAATGATCGCTCGTAGTTGCGTGCGCTCTTCCGCGCTGCTTGCTTTTGCTGTTGCTGCTTAGACTTGCGTGCCGAATCAACAGACGAATCACTAGTGCGCTCCTTGCTTGGGGTGAAGTTGGAATCGGTAGCCTGCGCAGAGCGGTTGCGCAGATTATACCTCCGCTTGACGCTGCTATTATGTACGACAGCGTGGGTAGATGGTGAGGGGCGAGGCGTATTATTCTGCGGCGATGGCTGAGAAGCAGACTGGCGGACCTTTGCAAAAGGCGAACGGCTGGGATGCGATGGCTCCGGAAAGGCGCCTGGAACACGTCGATATGCTGTGGGTGACTCGGCTACAAGTGCAGCACGGGCCATAATGCTAGTGCGAGCTGGAGTTTGTCCAGCATCTCGTAGCTCAGCAGGCGAGGATTTGGCACTTGCCTCCAAGTCTCGCGGAGTCGTCGGAGGCCCAGAAAAGGGCACGCGTTGCAGCGCTGCAGATGGCGGACTCTGTGGAGCAGAGACGCGCTGCTGTGGAGGTGTTCCCGGAGTTGCAGGTGCAGCGGCCATAGCTGCTGGCATTTCCCCAGCCATCTGGCGCATCAACACACGCATTAGTGGGTGTGCAGAGCTCTGTGGAGCTCCACGGGCATCCACAATTGCCGGGCGACGCGCAGCCTTGGACGCGCTTAATGGCACAGGTGGCAGAATGGCAGAAACAGCAGCGGGTACTACCTGTACATGTTCAGATGCCAATGTAGAGGCAGATTCAGCTACGGGCGTAGAACTAGGCTTCTCAATAGCAGCGCGTTGCGCAGCGGGTAGCAAAAGCGATAGGTTGCGGACCAGTGCTTGACGCTCGGCACGCTTTCGACGGTGCGCGGCATCAGGTACATTTGCTTCATCATCGGCAATGGCAGCGTTAAGCAAGCGGATAGCCTCTGCATAACGGCCAGAATCAACGCAGTGCAATGCCAAAAAGTCGCGAGCATGGGGAGGCGCACCAGGGCTCAAGCAGTACTCTGCCAAAGCGGTGTCCTCGGCAGCATCAAGAGGCAACATTGCCAAGCGCACAGCGGTTGTGCGCTTTGCACGCGGAGACAGTGCAAACTCAAGCAGCTGGGTTAGCAGTGCCCGGCGCACAGCGGGTGCTGCACGGCGCTGGAAGCTGAAGGCACGCGTAAAGGCGCAATTTAAGAGCGCATTCATGGTCAGTGATGCTGCACCCGGCTGCGTCGCAAGGCGGGGGACTGCCAGGGACGTGGCGCTGCGCAAAAACGTTAGCGACGCGTGTGGGTGCGCGTGTGCCGCCTCTAGTACACGCAGCGCCCAGTCTGCCTCTACCGCTGGATCTGCCAGCAGCGCCACACCCACCTCGGGCTGTCCATGATCCATCATCCAGTATCCTCGTACCAATCGCGCAAAGTGAGGCGGGATCTGCACATCGCTTGCATACTGCTCTGCTGCTTCGCCCGCCGCATCGCTATCCAGCACCAGATAATATGCCAGGCACCGTTGCTTGACGCCGTCCAGGCCGCTGCTGCCAATCTGTTTCGTAAGCGTCTGTCGATCTGCTGCCGTGCGCGGCGGGTACATGCCGTCCGCGATTCCAGCCATTGCAAGCAGCGAGTCAATAAACAGTTCGCCGCCCAGCTGCCGCCGTCGCTCGGCAATTTCTCGCCGCACACTGGGGATGTAGGCAAATGCGTCTACGTCTGCCACATAGGCGCTAATATCCAATGTATGATCCAGCCCGTGCTGCGTGCTTTCGTACTCGTTGCCGCAAAGTGCATCGCCAAGCAGCAGATGCCGCACATCCACAACTTCGGGCTGTTGTGTTGTGCCTGCAATGCGCATGCCGAGAAGTTCCGAGCGTCCTGGCACATGCTGTTGCGAGATGCAGTCCAGGTGCAGTGCCTGCTCATCGATTACCCATGCGCTGAAGACGCCATTTGCGGCCTCGCCATCGCTTCCAAGTGCGGCGACCACAACCTCTGAAATTTTATTGTTTGCCTGTCCGGATATATGCATGTTCACCACGCACACATCGACAAGTTGTGTTGCAGCCGGGAGCTCCGCCACATGCTGTTCTTCGTTGGCCCCAGGCGCAAGCTGCAACGCTGCAGTGCCAAAATGCGTTACTTCCACTGCTGGCTCAGCACCCTTGCTGCTGATCTGTACTATGTATGTCGCCAATGTTGCTGGGGCACCGCCTCCGCCATGCCCAGCACACAGGGCAATGCGTCGTTCGTCTAGCACCACTGCTGCCACGCGCGTCACCGGCCCGAGCCGCGCACCATCTGCTACACTGCGCGTAAGTGCCGTGCGGCTACCATTAAACGGACTGTACTCCAGCAGCGCCACATGTCCTGACTCTAGTCCAGAAAACACTACCACACGTCCACTCTTGTCTGGACACTCCATCGCACACGATGCGGTGACGCTACACCGATGCCCATCAAGTATAGTCGATTTAAGCGCTGTCAACTGTGCACCGTCTACTCCAACTGTCAGGTTCCCTACCAGCACTCGTCCCCCCGCAAGCCCAAAGCTCAGCACAGCAAACTCCCACTCTGTGCTGCTGCCCTGTCCTGCTTCGACTGCCGCCGATGCGCTGAGCGAGGTGGGGCTGTATGGCACTGTCGCTTTGATGCGCTGAATGCCTAGAGTAAACGGATTAAACGTATACAGTCGGCCCTCCTGAGTCAACTGCTCGCGTGTAAATATTAGCATATACGAAGTGTCGTTCAGCGTCACTGGCTCTACCAGGGTTATCTCGAGGTCCTCCACGGTGTTCATCTGTAGCTGCGTGGTGCTCACCGTGCCCAATGCCTCTGCCGCCTCAAGACCCACTGTTGTCAGGCAGCGAACTTCTAGCAGCTGTGTCGTATATCGATAGAGTAGACACGCGCTACTGCCATCGCCCGATGCAAGTCCGCCAGCAATCGCCGTCCCTGCCGAGATTCCTGGCAGCCGCTCAATGTCTGCTGCAATCTCCATTTCTGCTAAACCAGACCGATTTGATTTTTTTTTGAGTATAAAAAAGTAAAAGGCAAACAACAACAGTGTACAAGGCTCAAAGTTTTTGGCACCATCTCTGACGAGACATGTTCAACAGGCATACAGACAACAAATTAATCCCTAGATTGGCAATCAGATTTTCTGTGTCATCTTAGCGCTTTGCAAACGATATTGATGCTGGCGGCTCGTCTGGACGCGCTGTCCATTCGGATCTAAGCGCTGTCTTTGCCGCCCCCGCATGCATGTCAGACTCAAACTCGACGAAGGCAACATCGGGCTTTACTGACACCCAACGAACTTCCACAAACCCAGCATACATCGCAAAGGCGCTTTCAATGTCTGCTGCCTCTATGCCTGATGGCAAGCCCTGTAGGAACAGAATCTTATTAGGAACCTCTGCCTCTGCCTCTGCCGCTGCAACTGCAGCCAATGCCATGCGCGCTCTCATATCCTCTGCCTCCTTCAAGCGGCGCTCTCTTTCCTCCACTCGCTGCTCCTTAAAAGCATTTACGTCACCGCCCTCTTTAGCGATTGTGGCTTCTGCTGGCATCCGCGAAAACTCGATGAACATGGGCTTGCCGAATAGCACAAATCCCTGTACCTCTCCGTGTGCCTTGACCGCATCGTCCTGCCCTTCGAATGTCAGGAACGCCTGTCCACGCATGCGAATGCTGTGTCGCGTTCTTATTTCCACTATTGGTCCATATGTTTCGAATATTGCACGCAATGCCTTGTTCAACCGCGGAATCTTGGTCTTTTCATTCAAGTTTCGGATATATAGTGTCTTTGACGCCGTTGTACACGGTGGCCGATTTGGATGCCGGATCTTGCGCATCTTAGCTGGTGGTGGTCCGTATCTCATCGGAGGCGCAGCATATGGGGGCGCATGCCCACCTGGTGGCATCCCCATAGGGCCACCTCCATGCGGTGGGCCGCTGTCTCCTCCGTACGAGCCGTAGTGCGCCGGCGCTGGCATATCACGGCTAAACTCGGGCCGATATGACATTGATTAATAGTTTCTATAGATTTAGACAGTTTTTGATGAATATTAATTAAGCAAAAAAATATGGAGGCGCAGAGGCTAAATTTGGCATCAAAATCCGGCAATAGGCCTGACGGCGCACACAATCCAGCAAAGCCGCTATTTCGTCACAAAAATATGTTGTATGGGCTTGGGTCACATGGCGTACATGATTAGTACATGATTAGTACACCTCAAGCGTATAGCGCTCACTTTCCTTGAGTTCTTCAATAACCCTGTTTGCATCACCAGCCTTGATGTTACCAAACTTGGTGAATGCACCGACCATTGCATCCTTGACATCGCCTGTGGGCCAGGTGGGTCCGCAAAGATAGAAGCAGCCATCCTGGTTCAGCATCTGCGACGCAAGCAACTCAGCATCTTCGCGCATTTTGTGTTGGATGTAGACCTTGGCCTTCTGGTCGCGCGAGAACGCCAGCTGAAGGCCGCTAAGAAGACCGTCAGCATGGTATGCCTCAAGCTCTTCCCCATACAGATACTCCATAGCCCGATGACGCGAGCCAAAGTACAGCGTCATTGGACCGACCTCGACGCCCTGCAGCTTGCGCACTGCACGCTCCTCGATAAAAGCGCGGAACGGGGCCATGCCAGTACCAAGCCCGGCCATGATAACTGGCTGGCTGTCCAGCGGTGGCAGCTTCATAACTGATGGCTTGACGCTGACTACAATCTCATCACCAATGTTAAGCGAGTTAAGGAACCGCGTGCATTGGCCCATGCGCAGCTCGCCCTTGCTGTTCTTCCACTCGACTGTGACAACACAGAGATGAACACTGCCTGGATGCATTTTTGCCGATGACGCAATAGAGTAGTGACGTGGTTTGATCGGTGCAATAAGATCAACCAGGTAAAGGAATGATGGGCGAGCTGATGTAAACTCATTTAGAAGATCTGCGTAAGTGGTGGTGTCGGCCACGCGATCCTTAAACTCCACAGATCCCTCGCTAGTCGTCAGCCAGCGAAGCTTCTCGGCCTCCTTCTCGTCCGTAGCAAAGTCAGCCAGCGCCGTATAGAACTTCTTGCTCGGTCTGCCAAACAAGTCGAGTGCGTGCGTAAGCCATGAGTGTACCGACCGCGTCTGGCCTTGACCGTCTCTTGTTGCAGTAACCAACTGTTCGCCGTCCAATCCGTATTGTGTGCAGAACGCGCGCACCTGTGCCGCGTCATTGAAGCCATACACGCCCAGCGCATCGCCAATCTCATAGGTCAAATCGGTATCGCTGGTATCAAACTCGATGTGTATGATATTACGGTCATAGGTATCTGGAGTCATACGCCGCAGCGAAGAGACCTTGACCATAAATGTCTTCTCTCCAGGACGCGCTGCAAGTTGCGTACCAAACGCCTCGGGGAATACCACCCGCTTGGCAACAGCAAGCATATCATCATGGAAGGCTGCTGGCTCGGTGGCTGCCAATGATACTTCCTCTTGAGCAGTCTTGACAACACGCTCACCATCAGTGGTCTCCTCACTCTCTGGCAGTGCAATTTCCTCTAGTCCAAGGGCTGAGCGCATGATGTTTGTTACAACATTCTGGCTAGCGCCATATAGGTTCTCGTAAACAACTCTGATAGGTGCTGCCGGATTGCCTACAAAAGCCGCAACCGAGACATCAGCATTCAGTGCGTCAATCATAGGATCTGAGTGATTCCCGGAGCTTGACAGAACAACCAGACGCCTAGTTGTCGACGGCAGGCTAGCAAGGAATTGCGCAACACCCCACGGACGCAAAGTACGCACATTAAGAACACCAGCGCTGCGTTCCTTGAGAATTTCTGGCAGTTCAGTCTGGACGCTGCCTGCAGTCTGACCAAGAGACACAAACACGGTCTCTGCATCCGCGCTGCCTGTGTACTCAAGCGAGCGGTATGTGCGACCAAACGCGCTCTTGAACTGCGTAAACGCCAGCTGAATTACATCAGTCGGCTGCACGTCACTGGCTGCCTTTACCGCCTTTTCCACAGCAGCAACAAACGCAGTCAGCTGGTGGTGGCTCGGAATTTGGGCATCGACAGAGTCGGCCGCGTCCTGCGCGCCGTTGACCAAGTGAACAACGGGCAAGTTAGCAGCGTGTGCAACAGCGTGGGCAATCAAGGCCACATCGTGTGCCTCCTGCGCAGACGCAGATGCCAAGAATACAGCATTGGTCCGCAGCGCAACAAAAGCATCCGCAAAGTCTGTCTG
This sequence comes from Coemansia reversa NRRL 1564, assembly GCA_002705745.1. Taxonomy (NCBI): domain Eukaryota; kingdom Fungi; phylum Kickxellomycota; class Kickxellomycetes; order Kickxellales; family Kickxellaceae; genus Coemansia; species Coemansia reversa. The sequence goes on from KZ303490.1 coordinate 490,942, forward strand.
TGCGACAACTGCCTCGTCAAGCGACTGAGCAGCAGCGTGGATAACAATAGGCTGCTTGCGCGTCACAAGCTCCGCCAGCACCGGTACCATATACGGAAGCGACTCAGCAGACGCAACGGCCGCCACTTTTGAGCCTGAGGACAGCGCCCCCCACAGCGCATGCCCGGCGCCATGACGCGTCTGCATGCGGAGAGCAGAGACCCACTCCCCAAACGCGTTCTTCTCAGCACGCCGCGACCATGCCAGTGCAGCTTCCCCGATCTCCTGCTCGGGTGCCGAGTACACAAAGCACAGATCACTAAGCGCGTGCGCAACATAGCTTACTGCCGTCTGCACATTGATCGCCTGGTTGGTTTGTTTCTTAATGCCGCGCAGCGTCGCTAGATCAAGGTAGTGATCCTCTGATTGAATACCGTCGACTGATCCAGGTGACGAGTTCTGTTGCGCCGGTGTATTCGTAACGGTCTCGGCAGTGCTGATAGCTTCGGTTCCGAGTTCAATGCTGTCAATCATCTTGTCGCGCTGGCGCTCAGCCTCGCGAGCTACGTGGTTAAGCCGGGCAACATCCTTAAGCTGGGGTTCGAGATCGGCTGGTAGCTTGCCGACAATCTCTGTGAGCAGGCGGCTGGCTACGCGCGGCGCAACTCCATTAGTGGTAACTGCGATCTGGAGGCTGGATGAGCCACGATAGGTGGGCATAAGAGTAAAATCGCTTAATTCTGAGTCACTTGCAACATTCACAAGCACGCCAGCTGCACGTGCATCGCGAGCAATTGCTTGCTGCTGTGTTCCTCCGACCACAAATACTACGCTAAAACTAGAAATGTCGGTAGACTTGTACGTCGACGAATGAACAATGCGAAGCCGTCCAGCATCCACCCACTTGGTAAGAAATGCAGGCGCGTCGGCTGTATACAGAACTACATCCGCGCCGGCGTCCAGTGCAAACACAGCCCGGCTGGCGACAATTTGTCCGTCGCCAAATACTGCGGCTTTTTTACCACTCAGGCGAAGCCCAGCGATTAGTGAAGGAGTCGGCGTCGCGGTTACGGGAGATACAGATGCCATTTCTTTTCAGTATATCCGTGTGGCTAGAGAAAAGTGTATTGCGAATGCTCAAAGACGTTTGCCTAGATGATGCGCAAGCGCGTTGCCAGCTGTTTTATATCCACTGCGCTATATTTTTTTTTCTCATGTGTACCAAGAACCGCTGCATATTTGCCGTATAGATGTGTATTTCAACTTTGACGAAGTAAGATTTGTACCCTATTTTGTGATTGATGCAAACGCGGAGGTCGGCATCCAATCGCTATTGTCCCAGATGGCACCATACGCATGAGCAATTTGCTAACCAGCCCAACCCGCTAACCGAGTTGAGTCGAGTCCGCACGTGCAGCTCTGATAGCTGGGGAAACCCTTGTGCAGAAATAACTCCTGACTCTTCTTTGAATTTAGAGTTTTTGCAACATTGCTGCCAAGGAGAATTTTTGCAATTGACGATGGGACCAACACGATTGAGTACCCGTAGCGAATACGAGTCCTTTGTGGACCGCTACGACACATTTTTGTTTGACTACGATGGCGTCATCTGGCATGGAAGCACAGTGGTCAACAACGTGCCCAAAGTACTGGATATGCTGCGGAGTCGAGGAAAGCGCCTAGTGTTTGTCACCAACAACAGCGCTACCTCGCGCAAAGACTATGTGAAAAAGTTCACTAGTCTTGGCATCCAGGCATCGGTTGAGGAGATATTTAGCTCAGCGTACGCGACGGCCGTTTATCTGCATGATGTGCTCAAGTTCGATCCTAGCAAGAAAGTTTATGTCATTGGTGGCGCCGGTATCCGCCATGAACTCGAAGAGGTTGGCATTACGACAGTCGGCCACGATGATATTGCTCAGGTCTCACTAGCTACCCTCAAGGAGATTGAGCCCAGTGCCGAAGTTGGCGCTGTTGTTTGTGGTATTGACTATGACATTTCATACCGTAAGTTGGCTAATGCTCATGTAAACCTGGTCGAGAACCCAGACTGCCTGTTTATCGCCACCAACGACGACCGCACACTGCCCGGTGGCAAACACATGTATCCTGGCACTGGCTCTTTGCTTAATACGCTTGTGCACTCGACACAGAGGACTCCTCTTGTCATGGGCAAGCCAAACACGCCCATGCTTGAATGTGTGCTGAAAAAGTTCTCTCTTGAACCCGCGCGCACTTGCATGGTCGGCGACCGTCTGGACACTGACATTCTCTTTGGAATCAAGGGCGGCCTGAGTACGTTATGCGTGTTGACAGGCGTCGCTGACGAGACCGCGGTTTGCTCGCCAGAGTCGCCTCAGGCCAGCTACTACATTTCCAGCCTGGGTGATCTGTCTGTGATCCAGTAAAGCCACGGGCCCTCCCCCAATCCCGACCCGACCTGACCCACAGCATCCGCCACCCCCGCAGTCCATGAGCCTTGCGTCAGTGTTCACGTGGCTACTTAGTGGACAAGGGGACGCCTGAGGGCGTGATGAATCGATGATGTGCGCTGCCTCAATAGAAACAACGGTTGGCCACTTTGCTTGCCGATATGCGCCTTTCGTTTAAAGTCTGCATTTCTTTCTGTCTTTTAGTGATTCTCTCCCTCTTTTCTCGAATTTCCCCTTCCAAACACACGTCTTTCCTTTCTGCTTGGAGTCAGTAGCCCCTTATTATTACGTATACTATGAGCGAAAATTCGGACAGCAATGCACCAGGTTCTGGCGCCAGTTACAATAACACTGGGGAATATGCCGGTAGCCCTACCGACGGAGTTTTTGAGAGTGCAGCGTCTGGAACTGCTACATTCCCAAACACGACCAGCTCGATTCAGTTACCGCCGAGGCTGCAGCGCAGTTTTATTCCGCCTCCAATTGATACCGAAAACGCCAGCAAGATCCACGAAAGCTCTTTCCAGGGAAATTCCCTCTCTACATTGTCTCCCTCTTCGTTGGGAGCTGGACAGCCGGCGGCAAACCCATCCAGTCTTGCCGAGGTATCGGCGGGTGGTGTTGAGCCTCTGGTGTCAGACAATATAACTGATGCTGGTGAGCATACCGAGACTGGCAGCACACAATGTGCGCACATTGGCGTTTCGTTTTCAAAGAACAGGCGGTATCGACGAACTATGGAGGACGCTCACTACCACAAGTATGACTTTGATGGCATCAAGGGCCAATCTTTTTTGGCTATCTTTGACGGCCATGCTGGAAGGCAGGCAGCGCAGTGGTGCGGGGACAATTTTGCGGACTTGTTCCGGAAGCTGGCGACCAACCACTCTAGTGAGTCGGTTCCTGAAGTGCTGAATCGGGCGTTTATCGAGGCAGACCGGCGGCTGGCATCCGAGGTAAAGACAAGCTCTGGCTGTACAGCTGTAGTAGCCTTTGTAAAGGTCGAGAAAGACGCAAAAGACGACCCTTCCAAGCACTCGCGGACGCTGTACTGCGCCAATGTCGGCGATGCGCGTGCGGTGTTGAGTCGGGGCGGTAAGGCAAAAAGGCTGACATACGACCATAAGGGTGACGACTCGCATGAGATCGAGCGTATCTCCGAAGCCGGCGGCTATGTATTTAACGGCCGGGTAAATGGCATTTTAGCCGTGACGCGCGCGCTGGGCGACTCGAGTCTCAAGCAATTTGTTATCGGAAATCCATATACGACTGAAACAAAACTCGACGATGAAGACGATATTCTTATTCTCGCCTGTGATGGCCTGTGGGACGTATGCTCCGACCAGGAGGCAGTTGATATGGTACGCGACGAGAGCGATCCTGCGCGCGCAAGCCAGATCCTCTTAGACCATGCGCTTTCCAACGACAGCATGGACAACATTACTGCGATGGTATTCCGCATGCCACGTGATAATCTGTAGGGTTGTGATTAGATATTTGGATGGCCGAAAAAAGGCAGTGGAATTTTTTTTTCACATAAAGTATATTCCCATCCACGCAACAGCAACCGACCAGGCTGTCCTCCTCTCTTTCATTCTTAAGTGCTGTTTTTAGCTATTGTTGTTCTTTTTGGCATCTTGGTCACCGCTGGGACAGTTTCTGTTGAATTTAATTTCTTGTCCATACGTACACGACAATGTCTCAAGTCGCTAAGAAGGCCGGATATCAGGAGCCCTCTGAGGTCCAGATCCACCGCATCCGCATCACCCTTACCTCGCGCAATGTGAAGAACCTTGAAAAGGTGTGCTCAGACCTTATCCTTCGTGCCAAGGACAAGCAGCTCAGGGTTAAGGGCCCCGTGCGCATGCCTACCAAGCGTCTGGCAATCACCACCCGCAAGACCCCTAACGGTGAGGGTTCGAAGACCTGGGACCGCTTTGAGATGAAGATCCACAAGCGCCTGGTGGATCTGTACTCGCCCTCGGAGATTGTCAAGCAGATTACCTCCATTGCCATTGAGCCCGGAGTCGAGGTTGAGGTTACCATCGCCAACGACTAAGCCAATGTTAGCTCTTTTGCTTATTTTTATGAACGATAATAACAAAAGAACTGCCAGTTGATTTACTTGGCATATTATTTAGTTGCGTGCGCCTTGGTTATGATTAGACGACAGCCGCGCTCGTCATTTACAGGTTTGGCGACAATGTACTGCTTTATATATGTCACCCTTGGATAGCCATGCTTGTTAAGCACACTCGGGCCCAGATGGGTGTAGTCAAGCGGCAGCTGGAGGTCGTAGTTCTTAAGAATATTTTCTAGCATAGTAAGCATCCCCCATAGCGCGAGATGTTGCCCAAGACATATGCGTTTGCCATAGCTGAATGTCAGCACATTGTGCCGTGCCTCACTATTTTCTATAAAGTGTGTTTGATCATACTCGTATGGACGGTCCCAATATGCACTGTGGTGGTTGGTGACAGCCATATTGATAAAGATAGCTGTACTCTCCAGAATATAATTACCCTGAATAACCATGCCACCCTTGGGTGACACGCGCGGCAAAAGCCCGTCAGTGAATGGCTTCAGGTGCAGTGACTTGAACAAGCAAGCCTTAACAAAATTAAGATGTGCACAACATTGAGCATAGGTGTCTGTATGGTCTCCTTTGAACTGTACATGCAGACCTTGGACTCGGAATTTTCAGCATCGATAAATGCCTGTAGCAGGTCTGCTGGACACTGGTTGTGCTTGCCCTTTTCGGCAAGGTCCACAAGTTGTTTTCTGAGCAGATTGATAGACTCATGGATGTAATTACTCAGTTGAGTGTAGCAGCTTTAGCATGGCTGCTGCATAAGCAGCGAGAACGGGTACTTGAGCAGAAGCCGCAGCATGGATTGTAACCCGAGATAAGTGACTGTCACATCAATCCGCTTTGCTCTCTTTACATTGCTGGTAGATAGCTCACTTATTTGCCAGTCGTAAACGAGCATACCAATTGTGTCAAAAGCAGCAAAGAGAAAATTGTTACAATAATTTACCTCTGCTTTGCTGTTGGCGCTTTTATTGATTATCCGGTCTCATTTGCTTCTAGTAGAGTAAATATCATGCTTCATAATTGTATGCTCCATCTTTGCCAGATACTTCGGCTTAAAGAACGGACCCATTTGCCAATGGCGTATGTTTGCCATCTCAAAGTCCAGTGTGCTGACTGTGTTTTCGATTCCGGTAAATTGTAAATTATTATAGTAGCTTGACATTGCTACCCGTGTATCGCCGAGTACCATGCAGATATCATCCGGGACGCTTATGCCTATAGCGTTTGAAGTTAGAACAAAGACATTTCCAAAAAATCCATTATGCGCATAAAATTAGCTTAAAGATTCGAATATTTTTTAAATAAACTAAACTCATAATTGGAGAACTAGCTCTGCATTTTAAATGGTCGCGTAGCTCAGTGGAAGAGCGCTTGCCTCCGGAGCAAGAAGTCCCCGGTTCGAACCCGGGCGTGATCGCACCCTTTTTTGCAACATTTTTTTTAAATGTCACAAAATATTTAGGCCATTATACTCTTCTTGCTTTTGTTGCGCTAGTCTTGGTAGCATTTGTCGCAGTGTTTTGGCTGTGATACTATTTTCAATAGTTTTAAAGTTTTTTAACAAGCCACAAAACTTCTTATAGTCCTTTCTGCTTCTAAAAGATTAATGAGAATGCAAGCATGCGGTTAGCCTCTTAAAAGCAATAATAAATATCATGGTAGTAATATTGTCTGCGTATAATTTAACAAGACATTTTTCAGTTATTTGAACAATCTGCAAAGCACTATGTATCAATATTTTTGTCCTGTATCCATATGCTTTGGTTGAGAATACCAGCGATAGTCCAAAACAAAATTTTATAATTTACCATATCAGGCGTTTTAGTGAAAAATAGCAATTTGCCTTAGTAATCATGAAAAACAATAAAAAAATTTAAAAGAGAATCTTCTATCAAAAGCAATATTACAAAATGTTTTTTAACATCTAGCCCAATGACCGGAAAAGAAGTATTTTAAAATGCCTACAAATGGTATAGCTTCTTTTTTATTTTTGCGTTTGCATTTTTGTTAAGAAAAATTTACACCTTTTATTATAACAAATGATGCTAGCCAAGGCATTTTTAACATAAAAATTTGATGAAGCAGATTTTAGATGCTTTTCTTTTTAACCTTGGAAATACTAATACAATAAGTTTGCATTTAATAGTTTTTTTTCTTCTTGAAATCATGCGTTTTTTCACTTCTGCATTTATTGGCATGATTGCCATGTTAGCTTCATTTACTACCGCTGCCTCAAAAGATGACTGTGGAATTAGTGCAAGCGATGTAACTGGTGCCAGTGCATTACTTAATCGTCTTCAGTACAGCCACGACGTAGAAGGCGTCAAGAAAGCTGCAATACTACTTATCCAGAGATTTGGCTTTTCAGATGTTAGGTCAAAGAGCGCAGTGCAAGCACGTGTTTCGATGGGCATTTCTGGGCTAATGAATGGAAGTACAGACCATGAAGAAGCAGACAAGGTTTTTGCGGATATAATAATTAAGAATCGGAAGTGCATTTATTGCCAAAACAACAAGTGCTAAGCTTACAAGTAAAGTTGGACGGTGATTAATTAATATATAAACTAGGCGCACAAGTGCTTTAGATGTGACGTTAATACCTACTTTTAACATTTATATTTAAATACATGTATAAAATAAATACAGTTGTTTTATATGCAGTTGTAAATACCAGTTGTATTTTCGATAACAGAAAATAAAACCCAATTTTATGAAATGCACTGATATAGTAAAGAAAACAAAGCAAATTGGCTTGGTCTTGGCATAAATTGTAAAAAAAAAATTATATTATTTTAACCCGCTAAAAAGAAATTTACTTGAAATCTTGCAACTTTATTTTATATATTTGCCAAGACAAGTGCAAGACAAGTGCAAGCCAAGCCTTCTCGGGCAACAATTTTAATTTAATACATTTACTCTTATAAGAACACAGACATTCAATATTTGCTTGACGCTTCTTGTCTTCGCAACATTTTGTATTTTATTTTGAATATATTAATTGCTTAAATATTTCTACAATGCGCTTATTTATTTTTGCGTCCGCTGTTTCAATAGTTGTACTTGCTTTAAACTCTGTCGCCGCTGTAGACATTGACTGTGACATTACCGCAGCTCAGATAAATGACACTAATGAATTGCTAGCTAAACTTCAGCTTGATCGTACGGCCAAAGGCGTCAAACAGGCTACTAAACAAATAGTCGCAAAGTATCACATTAACAGTAGTGATTCGAGAGCAATTATCGAAAAACGCGTACTAGTCGCAATAACAAATACTATGCACGATAATAACGACAATATCAAGGCCGCGACAGTGCTTACAGATCTCATATTAAGTAAAGAGCAGTATCAATGTATCAATTCAGAGTAAATAGCCGATTTGGATTGAATATAATAAATTCTTAAAATAACTTCAGCACGCTAACACCAGTGCTAACTGGATGTCTTGCATTTATGTTAAATTTTCTAAATATATCGGTTAAACATACAACGCAGATCTGAAACAGACTCTTTGTAATCATATCCGAGTTTACAGTTTCATAAGGTCAGTGGTTGCTTGCTTGCTGTATGCTAATACAAAGACTGCGGGGGCCAAATCACTCAGAGTGTCTTTTGAGGCGGGACGGGTGAGCCAAACTTGTACCCAGAGTCATGCAAAAGCCGCAATGCATTGCCTGCATGGAAGAGATTTGTTTGAGAAAAGAGCTCGCGAGTATGTTGAGCATTGCGATCGACAGGCAACTCTTGGGATTCGCCCGGGAACGGAACAATACGGTGGATAAGCTCATAGCACATCAGTGTCGCACCAAACTGCGGCGAGGACCTAAAAATGCGAGCAGGTCCACCCTTAAAGAATGCCTTGAATCCTTCCTCTTTGTATATCTTGCGCGCAGCATCAACAAGTCCAGTATAGACGGTTTCGCCTTGTTTAGCAACAACTTGGAGACGTGTCTTGATGACATCTGCAGGTGTTGTCATATAGGCAGCAGGCATACCGGCAATAGCTCCGGCCAGCAGAAGATCCAGAACACCCAGACGGCGTTCACCTTCGCGGAAAATATCCTTCTTCAGATGCGAATAGCATGTAAAGTAGATAGCCGAAAAAGGGACATCACGCAGCAAGCATGCTGAGGCACCCTTGTAGAGACCAAGAAGGCCAAGCTCCTTGATAATAGTAATGGCGCTACTACGGGATATGGCCTTTGCTGTGCCGGCAGTTTCCTTGAGTATTTCTCCCTGGATCTGCAATCGGATCTTGACAATCTCCAGTGGATTGGTGAAAACTACCTGCGATGCACCAGCCATGCTACCAGCAAGGACCTCACTGGCAATTGCAATCTCACCGGTTTTCTTGTTTGTGAGCCGGGAACGAACAAAGTCGTTGACTGTCAGCTTAATTGCCTTTTCAGGCGCAACACCGACAAGCTGCGGACCAATACCGCGGTAGAGACCCAGAATTCCTTCATTGCGAATAACCTTGCGGAAGCAGTCAATACTATTCTTGTACATCATCTCACCAACAACTGCAGCACGCTGGTTCTGCATTCGCGTCTTGACAAGATCAATCGGATATACGACAGCAGCACCAATTCCACCAGCTACTGCGCCAACTGCAAAGTTATACGCCTGAAACATAACCTCCATCAGCCCCGAACGCGGCGGCTTCTGAGCAGTTGTAGGCGGCGGAACTTGTGGTAGATCATTCTGAGCGGCAGGTCTAAGGGCCTGCATGCACGTATCTATAGCACTATTGATGTTCTCCAACAACGCAGATTCAGCGCCTCGTTGGCCAGATGCAAGTGTAAAGAGGACGCTGACCTCGAGCGGCTTCAGCAATGTAGTTGTGCTAGTAAAGAGTGGCCGTGTCAATTCAAGTGTACCAGGTGATTTTACATTGGCCGAAGTCTCACGGCGCAGTACTTCATCTGTTGCCCGACGTATCCGGCTAGGATCTTCTAGGAGACGGATGAGAGCTAGAAATGTCGGATAGCCAATGCGACCGCTCTCGGGAAGCTCGCTGAGCAACGTTAGACGCTGTGAAATTAAGCTTGTAGACTCGAGAGGCACAAATTCGCGCAAAATTTCGAGCAGCTTGTTTGCGTTAACGCAACCAGAACCCTGCTGGTCGGCGCTTAAAAAGGCTTTGCGGATCCGAGCAGCACGGGATGCTTCGACAAGCTGTATGAATTCCGCATAGCTGAGCTGAGCCTTGTCTTTTATGTAGTTCTTTGTCGCTGGGTCATCACCTACTAGCGCGGCTAATGTGCGTGACTGCGCAAAGTCAGTGCCACTGCTGTGTGAAACGGCGCGAAATGGGAGGCTAAAAGCCGCATCTGGATCGCAAAGTAACGCCTGAAAGCGGATAAAGTCGTCACTTGTGAGAAGGCCGCGGGATTCTGTGTCGGCAATGGCAAAGAGGGCACCAAATACAAGTTGCGTGCTGTCATCGCCAAGCGCGGGAGGAGCGACTGCACGGGTAAAACCAGCGGGTGTCATGCACTTGACTCCGCCAGCATCTGCATCTGCGTAAAGGTCAAATATTCCCAAAAGTCGCGTGACGTCGTTTGCAGACAGCGCATGCTGCGACTGCTCAAGCAATAGTTTGCTAGGGTCCATAGCCCAGAGTAGTGAGAAAGAGAATACGCTCCAAAACAAAAGGCGTTAAACAATGACAAGGCGATCAGCAAAGGCACTGGCCCGAATACTAGCGCTTTCTCCCTCAAGATAAACAAGAAAAGACGCTAAAAGACAGAAATGAAGAAAGTCAAAGGTCGTCGGAGAAAGCTAGAGAGGAGAGGCGACAAGACGAGGTTGGGGGTGCTGTAGCCCTTATGTACCGGCTCGTGGCTGCACTTGGCGGATCCCTTCTCCGTGCCCTGCAAGCGCTCGCAGCAGCTTCCGCATTTCTAGTGCATGTGCGCTGTATCTTCGCCGGTGCGCCGAGCCGCGGGCAACTGACATACGGAGCCGGCTCCTGGCGCCAGACACAAAGGCGCCAGCGAAGAAAAGAGACTGGATATGTGACTCAACTGGCATGCACTTCTCCAACCATGTTGGCATGTGATTCTGTAATTGTTACGACAAGATCCTGCAAGCGCAGATCAGATCAGCAGCTGAACCTGGTCCCAACAGCTGGTCTGCCAATTAAGTTGCTGCTGATGCATGCGGTGCGGGCCCTGGGACCAGAGGGAGTTCAACCTTCCCCGCCCGCTCCCCCCAAGCAACTTGCTTCTCTGCGCCGCTGGGACTGGGCAAGGGAGTTGCTGCTGCATGATGTGCTCTTCCCAAAAGAAGAAGGATCGGGCTAATTCAGTGCTGAGAGCGAAATGGGAGGGGAAGATGACGGATCCTGGCTTTGCATTCCTGTTCCTGGGACTCCTTTCTCTTTTTCTCTCTCTCTCTTTCATTCGCCCTTCTTTTCACTTTTAAGCAAACCGCGTCGCTAAAATTGTCGATATCCGGGATCTGTAGGCCTCGGGCGCTTTGCAAAAAGGAGGTATGTTATTGTGCGAGACTGCATAGAACTCGACACAGTCCAAGCCCGTTAGGTGTATAGCGAAAACAAAACGTAGCCAGTCTGGGCAAGGTCCCAGATCCCCTTCTTCCCTTCCCTCAGCCGCGGTATTATTCCAAAGTAGCTCGGCAGCACTCACACCTTCCTTCATCCGTCACTGCCATCTCTCACGTGTGCCCCGCCTCCCTCTTTCTCCTTTCTGTCGCACGAGCCCACGGTCTTTGGCTCAGCACGCCCTCTCTTCACCTTCCTGTCGCGCGCGCTTACGTTTGCATTTCCCTCCTTCTCTTCACCAACGGCATTTGCACATGGGCTCCAGAATGGTAGAGTTATTAGGCAACCTGCATTGGTCAAAGCAATGCAAAGCACACTTGTGCTTATTCTAAAAACGCCACCGTTTGTTTATATTCCATTTGTAGAACAACAACTCGCAGTCTTCACAGGCAGGGTTTCGAATAGACGCAAAGACAGGCACAGCGGCGTACACGAGCCCGGGACGCAGGTTTGACCGGACGCCCACAAACACACGGCACGGCTGGGGTGCCAAAAGCAGCATAAGCGTCTCATCAGCAGCAGCCGCCATATACACTACACCAACACGAGGGGTGGCTAGTCAGCAGGCAACGTTTACGTTTCACTCACCCACATCAACAGTATTTCCGAGCCTGCAGGAGAAGCCAGTGCGGCAGAGCACACCTCGCCTTGAATTTGTTGGCGCGGCGCTGCTGCCCTCGCTGACCAGGCGCACCACCCTTACCGAGCAGAAACACGCGTCCCTACGGATAGGCTCTACGCGCGGTAGTCCCGGTTTCTGGACCACGCACGACATGAGCGACTCCAATTCACCGCCGCCTAGCGCCGGCCAGCACTCTGCAGAGTCCTCGCAGACTGGGTTGACCCCATCGTCACGCTGTGCGTTTGAGGTGCCTAATGAAAACGAGAACGACGGCCTCTATGTGGCCGAGTTTTGGCTCAATGCACTTGTGCCCAAGCCGCACACAAACTTTTTTGGGTACGAGTCTTCAATTGGGCCAATCTGCATCTCAATCAGCACGCGCGAGTCCCACGAGTGCTACAAGGCATTGGTACGCACACCATTCAAGTTTGGCGTTGTGTATGTCCCGACCATGGTTATTGACGAGCCGATCTTTGGTACTGATCTCGACCGTCTGTCCAATCCAACGCCACAAAAAATTTTGTTATACCACGCCCTGCGGCTGTATTTTCAGCAGGCCGACGATGAGCGCCGCGGATATCTACTGACGGCATTACGCAACCAACGGCTTTCGGAAGAAAATGCAGCGCGCGTTGTAAACACTGCGCTCGCTCACTCGGCCGATGCACTGTGGGGTCGTGCTGTTTTGGATGCAGCCAACAATATTGTCACTGCAGGTACAACTTCTGGCGACAAAGCACAGCGGAAAAAGCGCGGGTTGCAGCGCTCTGGAACTAAGCGCTCAATCGAGCTGCGGCGTGCTGAGATCAATGAGTTTATGGAGGGTTTGTTTCAATCCGGCCCTGGAGCCGAGTCACCATCGGAACAGTGTTCGTTGACACTTCGATCGTCTTCGTTTGACGACGACACTGGCGAGGATGTCAGGGACGCTGCACTCCAAGCCGAGATATACGAGTTCCTGGCAGCCGAACGCTCGGTGCGGGACCTTGCAGTGGCAACAGAGAGCCTCACTGAGATTCGCGATGACCATCTGAAGCCTCTTTTGCGCAATCTCGAGCCAAAACTCTACCGCCGTCGTCTACGAATAGATTTTGTGATTGTTGGCTCACGCGATCACCTGCAACTGACAGATATGGCTGCTCCACATCGACGCTTCCTGCGTGCATTAGAGAGAGCTAGCGCCCGGATTCGTGGGGATCCTGGAAGCTCCGCTGACTCTCCGCGTCCAGGTGAGGAGTCGTCACCCGAGAAACCAAAGGCAACTGCTGCAAAGAAGCCCACAAAGCGGAAGAAAACACGTGAGGAACTTGAAGCCAAGCGCAACAACGTTGTCCAGGAGCTGATTGCGACCGAGCGCAGCTACGTTGAGAAGTTGCGCGCTCTAATAGATATATACGTCGTGCCGTTGAGGTCCGCTGCACGGTCTGCAAATAACGCACTTATTCCGGCATACGACGCACATGTTATCTTTGGCAATATTGAACGGGTGAGCGAGGTCAACGAGCGTTTTCTAGGCGACCTCGAAGCCTGGAATTTAGGTGAGATGGACCCAAAGGAGACTATTGGATCACTGTGCCGCGACCACTTTGTTGACTTCCATGTATATAAGCGCTACATCAATGGCTACCAACATGCTCTGACCTCTTCGCGCGAGCTGGAGTCAAAGAATCCACTCTATGCTGCCTTTCTACAAAAGGCGCGCGAACGCGAAGAATGCCGCAAGCTTGGTATTAGTGATCTGCTTATTATGCCTGTCCAGCGAATTCCCCGGTACACACTGCTACTTACTGACTTGCTCAAGACCATCCCTGAGGACGACCCTGATGCGGCTCGTATTCAGCTCGCACTTGAGCGCGTTAACGAGATTGGCCAGCTAGCCGATAATCAGGTTGCTGAGAGTGTGGCCGAGCTTCATCACATCCATACGACCATCGAAGGCTGTCCGCCGAACCTTATCAGCGCATCCCGCGAGTTTATTGGTGCCATCGATGTCTCTGAAATCGACTTGGCCACTGGTGCGCCCAAGAAGCCAATGTGCCTACTTGTCTTTTCTGATCGCCTGATGATTGTTGAGAGGTTTTGGCCTCCAAAGGATCACGGCGGCATTCGGGTTACCGGCAATTCATCTTTACAGCATATCTGCCCTATTCATGCATCGGCACCAGACGCGGTGAAGGCTCCTCCTCCTATTGGCGGCTCCTCTACAGCTCCCCTGCAGTCAACATCAGCTGCCCAAACACCGCTTGGATCGCAGGCAAGACTGGGTGCTTGCAAGTGTAATTCGGGTTATTCTTCGGGTTCTCCGGCGTCAAATGCCTTTCTATCAGCAACCTCTGGAGGCATAAGCGCTCGCAAGCACTGGGGTCAGTTTGCAGGATGGATTGATATTACTCGTGTTAGCGTGTTAGAGAAGAGTCTAAGCCCAAGTTCGCGGTCGTTCTTTATCCATCGCTACCCAACCAACGCGGAGGACACTCAATCGTCAACTGCAGAAGCTGGTGTTGCGCGTCGCCAACGCACTGCTACGTCGACATCAATTGCCAACCCGGTTGGCGTAAAATCATCTGGGTCATCAATTGTATCCCTGGACTCAACAATGTCGTCTCCAGTCCCGTCGCTGGATGCGCAGGCCAAGCTACGCACATTGTTGGTACAGCTGACACCCGATCAGCTGCATCAGGAGTTTTCGCGGATTTTGTATCCCTCCGAGACGACTTATGAATCGTATGGCGACCACGGGTACTGGTATCCACAGTCGCTGCACGAGTTTGAGGCTGACCACCCGCGCTCGCGTGACGCATTTTTTGAGTTCCTAAATATTGCATGGGAGCGGTCAATTGCACGCTGTTTTGAGTCGAATTCTGGAAGTTTGAGTCGTCATAGCAGCAATGCAGGTACCCCAGGCAATGCATCAGGGTTGCGCGCAAAGAGCGTATTTGGGCATCGCAAGTCAAAGTCTGGTGTTGTAAATGAACCCCAGCCTGGTATCAGCATTGGCCATCCAGAATTAGATCGCGTGGACGTTGGAGGGCAGTCGTGGAGCGTTCGGATCTGGAATTCCGTTGACTATATGCGTTCTCGGCAGAACTGCCCAAGTGCGCTGATTGCCGATATGTCCGTCATTTGGGACTACCGGCAGATGGGTTCACCTGATCAGCAGCCGTCACTGGAAGGTGCATTGTCCAAGTCGGGCGCTCAGGATGACGAGATCAGCGATATGGTCTACTACCCATTCCAGGCGTGCCGGGTGGTGGATTTTGGAGATGACTACTTTCATGTTACGTCCACCGTGCTTCCATTGGACACACAGCATTTGCCAGCTGCATTAGATTCGTATGCAGAGTTGATCGAGGAGCGCGAGATTGCAGACAATTGGTCGGCACTGTGCCGTCTGGTAGAGCAATCCATTACCATGTATCAATACGTGCTATTGGCGTATCCTGAGCACCGCCGTGTGCAGCAGTGCTACAATCGCAGTATTTTGGCATCATTGTTTGGCCAGAATGCGTTGGGAAGCTCATCCTCAGTTAAGACAGAGACCGTGTCAGCGGCTCCACGCAAGCTGCTTTCGCGCGCCAGGCATTTGTTCTCATCTGGAAAGAGCCGTGGATCGGGTACGCCCAAGGATATGAACGACACTGGAAATCTCTTTTCCTCGGCCTACAGCAATGCGGTGGCGGTCGACACCATTGGGCCTTCCTCGGGGTCATCGCCGTACAACCACTCGACCATTTCCACGCCGATGACAGTGCTGGGCAGATACAAGCTTAAGACGAAAAGCTCTACGATGGCCTCGACACGCCGTGTGAATACCCTACAGAAATCTCAGCAGCGTACTGGGTCGCCAGTCAAGTCTGCATCGACGGCGTCGACACCTTCGCGCAGCTCAACCATGCCTAGAACCCTGCAGCAACAGGATCAATCGCTGCCACCGCCATCATTGAACCTGGGCAGTATTAAGAGGCCCCCTGCAAACAAGCGTAAGTGCTCGGACATGTCAGTCTGTGCTCGCAAGCCATCACACACGTTCAACGAACTGCCGATGTTTTCCACCAACTTTGAGCACGAGCTTGCTGATGCCAGGGTCCGGTCGCGCACGAGCGTGGGTTCTAGAAACCGGTCTTCCAGCGTTTCTTCATCAAAGACATCGCCTTCTAAGCACATGCCGCATACGCTTTCGCTGCCATCAGGGGATTCTTCAGGGGCGCTTCCGCCCAGTCTTGGCAACTCGACCTCGTCGTTGGTGAAGCTTGATGAGAAATCTATTGGGCGCAAACCCAAGGCAGTCAGCAGCGAGAGCGAGATGTTTGCCAAGTGTCGCTCATTGTCTGTTGTGTCGGTGGCGTCGATAAACAGCATCCAGGCGGGATTCGGTATTGGTTCTGGACGAGACTCTGCCAGCGCAGCTTCGCGCTCCAAGCATCGCGTGGAGCGCGCGCTAACGAATAGTACATCGACTAGCACGGGGTCTTCGAGTTCTATCGCGCAAGGCCGCAGCCTTTGGCGGGAAAGGGAAGACAATGATTCGGAGTTCTCATTGCAATTGGACCTTCATACACACGATGAGGGTCTTGATATCCCAAGCGACTTGAAGCTTGAGTTTGACGAGGCGCTGAACGGTGCCGGCACCACGCCGCCTGGCTCTACGTACGACCTGTCCGTGGATACGCGTCAGTTTGCAACATCGAATTCCGAGTTGGTATCTGCAGCTGCCACCAGCACCAGCACTCATAGTGATGGTCTCAATCTGATGATTCCATCAGCGTCCCAGTTTCAGGACACCAAACACACTTGGGATGCAAAGTCGCCTGATGACCGTGCGCCCGAACAACAGTCGCAGCTTCCATTTGGCAGCAACGACTCGATTAACAGTCGTAACTCTACACGGACAGTAGGTTCTAAGGGCACTGCCAGTCGAAGTCTCAGTCGTCGGCGGGGCGTTTACGGTGCACCATTGCAGAGTCCAGCATCGGGATCGGTTACATCACCCCCGCTGATATCTACAGGCGAGCAGAGCTCATATACTGCTCGTCGGAAGCCCGATATTCTCTTGGATATTGCGCGTGAGCTGGGCGATGACGAGCCCTTTATTCAGCATCCACTGACAAGTCCATTTTACATTGACGACGATGATATGGCGCTGCATCTTGATCAAATGTCGATCTACCAGGGTATGCATGGGCCATCGTTGCTGTCTCAATTTAACACAGTTTCATCGACGCTCTCAGGAACAGACAATACTGTGGATTCTCGAGCCGATATGTTGCATTCGCTTCCTCATTTTAAGCCTAGTGTTAGCAAAGCTGCAGGGGGTTGGAATGAGAAGCAGACAGGCACGACACCCTCAATTGTTACTATGCATAGCACCGGTGGCTCTGGCAGCAATACTGCCGTATGGACACCTGGTGGCAGCAAGCAAGGCATGCCACAACCTCCGTCTATGGCATACAATCTGCAGCATAAAGCACAACAAAACTCTCCGCAGCTCTCGAGCTCGCCATCAGATTATCGGAGGCTTCCTTCCCTTCCGCCACGAGCACGGTCCACCGCAGCATCGTCATTTCTGGACAGAAACTCCACACATGGCAACTCGACCCCAACGGCTAATCGATCGCGACCGTTCTAGTTGCACTGTTTCTGGAAAATCTTGTCCATTTTTAGTATATATTTGGCATGCGATGCTTCTTCATTTCATACTTTGCTCTTTGGGATTTCCCTTATTCATTACCCTATGGGGTATACTCCATAGGCTGTTTGCTGTAATCAGACTGCTTTATTGATTGAACCTCATTAGAAAGCGTATTGGATGATTACATCAAACACAATCCATATGTGACATTGCCAATGTCACTATATATTTTGCATTTTTTTTCGTTGAGTAACCACTATTTCTTTGTTTCAAGTTGCCTTGCCTCTGATAGAAACTCTGTAGCTGTAAGTTTATACGTATCCACACCGGCATGTACACTGATTAAGGTATGTTTTTTCTACTTATAGCTAATCTGTTTTTCAAGGCTGATATAAATTACTGATAAGTTAACATCGTATAAACTAGAAATGTTAGTTTTTCTGTGGATGAGAAAGTAAAAATGATCGCAATCAGATTGATAGCTTTCGATGCTAACATATTTTGAAATTTCATGTTGACGCTATCTATGCTTATTCTTCTCGTTAAGAAAAATAGATAGCATCACACAAAAACAAGTAACAATTCGATTTTAGCAGCGGAATGCGATACAAATTTGTTTAAGAAAAATGTACTTTATATGGAGCACCACAGCTCTGGGATACTCAATATTATATTTAATAGCTGACATTCAGCCGACTTTTTTTGCTACAATAAATATTTGGGTTTAAAAAGCGCCTTAGATCAGTTACTAGCTATTTACACTGTACATTACATAGATACACATATTATACTCAAAAAATGCTGAGCTCTAGAATTTCTGACGTTTGTCTAAACCCACGCGATTGCTGCTGCCCATTCTGCAAACAGAGATCTCACATGTAGGTGTATATAGAATTGCATTTCCTAAAGACACACTGGTATAAATTCTTAGATAAATTATATTTTTTTCTTGCAATTAAAAATATTTATATAACACTTTATGCACATTTATTACTATAAAAAAATTATTACTTAAACTAGTGAGATGAGCTTTTGCTTTTCTTATCGCTATTCCGACGAGAGTTAATTGATCGTGAGCTCTGACTCAATGGTGAACCTTGTACACTGGGGATAGTATGGAATGGATCAAATGTTGCAGTCATATGTGAAGAAGCGGCGCTAAGACGAGCTGCGTCAAGTGCTGCATTGCCAGAC
The DNA here is from genome assembly GCA_002705745.1 of Coemansia reversa NRRL 1564. Lineage (NCBI taxonomy): Eukaryota > Fungi > Kickxellomycota > Kickxellomycetes > Kickxellales > Kickxellaceae > Coemansia > Coemansia reversa. The sequence goes on from KZ303490.1 coordinate 509,459, forward strand.
AACCTGGCAGCTTCATATTCTGCAATATGATGATTTGGAACAAGTGAAGATGCTTTCCTATCAACAGTGCGTTTTCTTTTTGGCTCTTTTACAAAATAGTTGGGTAGCGGTGCAAGAGTATCTCCAAGAGAATACTGATCCATAGTTGCTGCCAAATCTGGAGGATGCGAAAAAAGCTCCAGAAGAGGATAGGCGCTTGCAGTTTTCTCTTGACGATAAGGTGCAGTTCCATTAGCAATAGTAAGCGTTGGGTCATTGTTTGGAAGTCGATCTACAATGTCCATAGTCATTTCCGTGCCAGAATCACCAGGGTTTGGAGGTTTGGCCACGAAAAAGGCATCTGGCTTTTCACTTTGTCTGGCTCTGCTGCCAAATCCAAATACTGATGCTCTTTTAATTCCAGAGCTTGCGTTAGTACTGGTGCTGGTACTAAATTGGCTGTTGGCACTTTCCGTAGTGGTATTTTGAACAGGATATGTGTTTTCAACATGTTTCAACAGTGGTGTATCTGAAAGCTCACTGGCGAGGTCGGCAGTGTCTTTGATATACATTGCTCGCTCACGACGCCTTTTTCTAAAATTCGCTCGTAAAAGCAGCGCCAATAGGACAGTTAGTACAAAAACTGTTACGCCTAGAGAGCCACCAATTATAGCACCCTTTTTGTTAGTTTTCTTTTTGAAGAGTGGGTCTGGTTGGCATTCCCAGCTGCAAGAAGTGCCTGATATCAGAAGCATGCCTATTTGGCCGTCATCACAAGCTAGAGTAGAATTAGGACAGTTAATGTTGGGCGATGTTGTGGACGCATCATCTTCGCTCGTGGTGCTGGTATCTGATGTTGCTGTAGGTGTGGATAAACTAGAGGAATCCATGGTAACAACTTGTATTAAACGCAGAGGTTGTGGAGTACGCAGAACTAATAAATAAATATTCACAAGTATTTTTTAATGCGTAAAAAAATGATTTATCACAATATGGATATCTTGGAGAGAAGAACCAAATAGTTGACAGATGTCACTGTGCGTGTGAGAGTATAGGTGGTCAAGTGATGACAAAAAAAAAAAAAAATCAAACTATAGCAAAAATAGCAACTGTGCTTGAGCTTTGGCATGCACTGCACAAGCACGATGATACAAATTTAGAAGCAAATTTTGGCAGCTTCAATCGGTAAGCAGCAAAAGTTGACAACTTTGTTTCACAAGATTAAATAACCAAGTGGTTATTTGCAGAGGAAGCAACATGAGGATTTTTATTTTTATTTGGAGAACAATGGAGAATATAAGGATTAACTACATGTTATTTTGTTGCCAGGACTTGCAAGGACTAAGGTTGCAGGGCAAAGAAAAAAAAAGAGGAATATTTACAACCTAATCTAAGGCTTTCTAGGCTGACCGTCCTCGCTGAATATATTTGTAGCAGCCAGAACGTCTTTGGAAAACGAGTCATCGGGTGTGGTCTCAAATTGCAGTTGCGAGCTACTTTCCAAATCCTTTAAAGGCTGCTTGCTATGTATCTGAGGGTTATCCAATAGACCACGGTCCATAGTTTGTTTGCTATTCAACACGTCACTATCCTTACCACTGCTATTATCGCTGTCATAATCACTGTCGCTATCCCATCCGTTGTTGGAAACACGCAGTGGCGAGCCAGGCACAGCCTGTTCTTGATTATTTTCGGGTTCGACGGCGCGAGTAGCCTGAGTTTTGCCTACTTGGACAATGCGCGGCATTTCCGTAGCAGCCGTTGTAGTGATCTCAGTGACTACAGGTGAGTCTCCAGATCCTGGGGTTTGCAAGTTGGCAGATGGATCTGCATTAATGCCAGAATCACTGCTTGTGCGATTGGCGCCTGCAGCTAGTGGGTCGCGTGCGCCAGCTGTGTCTATCTCGAGATGGCTAGTAGCAGTTGTAGGCCGCGACTCCCCATTGGGATGGTTGAGGATAACCATCTGAGGCATCTGAGGTGTCTGAGGTGTCTGAGGCATCTGATTGAGGTTGACAACGCTAGGAGCCGCCCACTTGCGAACGTCCTCAGCTGACGCCGTACCGCTGAAGAGACGCGTCTCACGATATTGCGCGGCTTCGTCCTCGTTAAACAGCTTAGTTTCGCGGCTGTTATCAGCAGAAGGTCTGGCTGAGTACTCTGCCGAAAATATAATTGGAATAGAAGCTTGCGAACCAGAAGTGTGAGCGTCCTGAGCAGCCGAGTCGCGCCATTTGCTTATGCTGTATCCCGATGAGAGGTCGTTTGGCGACCGCATGTATCCACCAAAGGCATTTTCGTCAAGGTTGCTATAACCCGACAAGTACTTTGAATCATGGTAGTGTCTATCCATCGACTCTCGGTTACGATTGCGACGGTGAAAGTAAAAGAAGATGCCTGTAGCGATTACCACAAGAGGAATAACGGTTCCAAGCACTGCTGGTATAATAACCGAACGCGTCTTTGAATCGCTATCACCATCTTCATTGTCGTCGCTCTTGTCTTTTGCTGGTGGACACATGTAGTGAGCGCATTGCACACTGGTTTGAGACACGTAGACAGAGTCCTGTCCGTCTTCGCAAGTAATGGGCTTAGGACCGTCCGCGGGACAGCCATTCTGGGGATTACCAATACTGCTGCTGTCGTCAGTATTGTTGTCTTCGTCCTTATCAACAGTGCCTCTAGTATCACTACTGTCAGTTGCAGCCAATGTAACGCCTAGCAATAGTAGGAGCACAATGCACAAGAGCGGAGCATGTGCACAGAGTCTCATATCGGTGTAAACAATGACCTGGGGAGGAGGACTGCGGGACCAATTCTCAGCCGATAGTGTATTTTTATTTTAAAGATAGTGCGCCTAGGGATAGTGGAATAAGCACAATAAGAATAGTTAATATACGCTAGATACGTTATAAACGTGCAATATAATATGGCAATATAATGCAAAACAAAGTTTAGGCAATGTAGAAGCTGCTAGTCGAGCAGAAGAGGCAATAAAACAGGAGTTGATGCAGGGATAAGAAGAAGAAAAAGACGGCAAGACCGCCTCGGTTGTTCCACAAGCAGGAAATGGACAGGGAATCAACCTGCAGAACGAAGAGAGAAGAAGAAGAAAAAAAAACAAGATGTACTAAGCCAGTATAAAGGCGTTTGTGGTTTGTGCCTCGAGGCTTTGGAGGGGAAAATGCTACAAGCATACGCACAGTGACTGTCACAGAGTGGCCGAAAGAAAGTTGTCTTTGAACGTCAAAAGAGGGCCAGTCTCCTCACAGGCCCCAATGCAGACCGTGTCGGGAAATATGTTCATTAATAGTGTAGGGATCGACATGCCAAGCAGCATGGCACAGCGATGCCCCTTCTGCCTCCGCACTGCAAAGAAAAGCACATGTGGGGACTTGCTTGGCGAATCGCCTGGCCGGCTTGAAAAGATGGCGGGCAGCTCACAGTCTATGAGAACACCATGCGGAAGCTACTTTCTGGCTCAAGTTCCTTTTCATGACCCAGAAACCTAGACCCGAATTTTATGTTAGTTCCTCGTGCAGTCTGGTCTCCGGCGCACAGACTTCCGGATCACCATTATCTAACCAATCGGCACACAGACCGTGTTTACGTTTCTACATCCCCACTGAAAGTTAGATGGTGATTTTCTGAATGCACTAACGACAACATGGATGCACATGTTCATGGCTGCTGCTTTTTTTTTTTTTTGCAAAACTTCTCCTCTGAGCCAGGTGCCTGGATCTACTGCTGCAAAGGCAGGGCTCAGATTAGGGCATGGTCAGGCGAGCCAAACCCAGCCACACATCGCCCACCGATCGTCTCGCCGGGTTTTCTAACTTTTGCAAGATTCCCCAACCACAAGCTGCGCAGGTGTGTGGCAAACGTCTCTCCCAATCAGGAAGCTCAAGTCAGCACTCGCAGTAGCCAAAAAAAAAAAAGGATTGTCGTTCAGATTCCCTCCAATCCTTACCGCTTTGCGTGAGTATGCCGTCTAGTGTCTTTTGCAAAGCAGCGTGCCAGGTTGAAGCCCACCTTGCGGACCGCGTGTGCACAGCATCCCTCCGGTCCCTCACCTTGTAAGGCCCGAATGAATGCAGCAAAGGCAAAACAATATATTTGGTCGCACTCTGTCGTCATTTGCAGCATGCGTGCGCCGGAAACCTCTCTTGGCTCTGCTGTCTTGTCATTTGCGCACTGCTATTGAGCCTACTTATTTCCTTATTTTTACGCTGTCGTGTTCAACTACCACTGCCGAGTGACGCCAAGTAAGTACTAAACTACAGTTTAATCACCACTTGATTATCTTCATTCTTTTACACAAAAGTCTCAGGCTTTTGTATGCTCCTTTCTTCTGCGCGCATGCCAAAAGATAATGTAATAGAATTGGATCTGAACTACTGGAGGAGCGTGTGAGTGGGCGGTGGCTTGCCACGCGTGCCATGGAGCCCGGGCACCTGGGACTCATGTGGGGGAGGAAGAGAGGCTCTAAGATTGGCAGGCGTGACAAAAATAGAAATATTTCAGTAGGCACACACGGGATGCCAGTTGGGCAAGCCGTGCATGCGGCGGGCCATTTTCGAATCAAGCGTAGTGCATTTGCAGACGGGATGATATTATACAGCGCGGCCCATCCACGCACTTCTGCTCTGCATTCAACGCCTCCTTTGTTTATAGTGTGGAAAAGAGTACAACTATTAGCCCGCTGTTTGCTTGCCTGACTATCCCCTCGCCTGCCGAGCAGATCGCGCATTCTCTCTTGCACTATTCCTAGAGTCAAGTCAGATCAGACTCAACCTTTCCTGACACCACTTTTCACTTTCCAAACACAACACAAACACGCTGCTTACCTGTACTTCCTGGCGCCCTCGGACACTTAACATATTGATAATAATATTCACTTCCCCTTTCTTTCTTGGGTGTTTTGGTAGCCACACATTACCAGTTCTCCGGACACGACCATGGAAAACAATAAGAAAAGAGGGGCAGCAAATGCGGCTGGACGCCCGGGCGAGTATGAGATGCTCGACCGCAACATGACCAACCCCTACACCAACCCCAGCGCACCGCCCATGGCACAACCACCACACTATGATAACCTGAACACGGTCAACGTAAGCCGCAGCGACCTCGAGGTGCTCGAGACTACTGCACCGGCAGAACCCTACAACTACGACATGTACTCGGGATACCACCATAATCCCGCTGAACATGCCGCTCCATATCCCTCTGAGCATGCTGCTCCGTATCATGCCGACGCTGGCGCCGGCTACTTCCAACACGATGGGCAGTATGTTCAGCCAGCGGCTGGACAGTACCACCAGGAGTACGCTAACTCTGGATACATGGAGCCAGGTATGGGGCAGCCTTCGAAGCCTCTGCCACTGCCTACGCCGCAGACGCTCACGCTGCACGAGGCATACTCTATTCCGTCGACACCGATAATGTCAGACGACGGCGGGCCATCGGGCAAAGAGGGGAAGAGCACACCGGCGATAAAGTTTGACCCGCGTATCATGCCAGATCCTGACCCAGCGGTGGCCAGTCTCTACGACGTGCAGCAGGCACCGCCACCGGGCGCGCGCAACTACAAACGGTACCAGTCACAGCGCAGGCGCAAGCTTAAGGCTGTTGAGTTGACTTCCGGCAACCTCGTTCTCGACAGTCCCGTGCCGACATCTGTGTTGGAAAAGGGAAAGTTCAGTGATGCGAAGGAGTTTACGCACGTGCGGTACACCCCAGTAACTTCTGACGCCAACGAGTTTATGAACCAAAAGTACACACTGCGGCCGACGCTGCTGGGGCGGCAGACGGAGATATTTATTGTATTGACGATGTACAACGAGGACGAGATTCTATTTAACCGTACTTTTACAGCGGTAATGAAGAATATTGCACATCTGTGCTCGCGGACCAACAGTCGCACGTGGGGGCCTAATTCATGGGAGAAGATTGTGGTGTGCATTGTGGCTGACGGAATGACCAAGGTCGACGAGCGCGTGCTGGCAGTGTTGGGCGTACTGGGCGTCTACCAGGAGGGTATCATGCAGAAAACGGTCAACGGAGATGAGGTGGTGACGCATCTGTTCGAGTACACGGTGCAGACAGGGATGGATACCAACATGAACTTTATCGGGCACCAGCAGGGCATGCCGCCAGTGCAGGTGCTGTTCTGTCTTAAGACCAAAAACGCCAAGAAGATTAACTCGCATCGCTGGTTCTTCAACGCCTTTTCGGAAGTGCTGCAGCCCAACATCTGCGTGTTGATCGACGTTGGCACTAAGCCCACTGGCACATCCATCTACCATCTTTGGAAGAGCTTTGACCACGACGAGCGTGTTGCTGGTGCGTGTGGAGAGATCGCTGCTGACTTGGGCAAGGGCTGCAAGCACGTATTCCTCAACCCTCTTGTTGCCGCACAAAATTTTGAGTACAAAATCTCCAACATCCTCGACAAGCCGCTTGAGTCTGTGTTTGGATACATTTCGGTGCTGCCAGGTGCGTTTTCTGCGTACCGCTATGCGGCGCTGAAAAACACTTCCAAGGACACTGGCCCGCTGGCCGAGTACTTTAAGGGCGAGCTGATGCACACTGATGGAACTGACAGTACCATTTTCCAGGCCAATATGTATTTGGCTGAGGACCGTATTCTGTGCTTTGAGCTTGTGGCCAAGCGCCGCTGCAACTACATCCTGCGCTATGTCAAGGCTGCTAAAGCTGTCACTGATGTCCCTGACAACCTGGCTGAGCTTATTTCGCAGCGTCGTCGCTGGCTCAATGGCTCATTTTTTGCCGCTTTCTACGCTATTGTACATTGGTACCGAATGATTGGCACGTCTCACAGCCTGTACCGGCGGCTGATGTTGACAATTGAGCTTATCTACCAATCGATCAGCATGATTTTCTCGTGGTTTGCTATTGCAAATTTCTACCTGGCGTACTTTTTCCTCGAGCAAAATGTAAAGACCATCTACGACTCGCAGAAGACGGACGACCCCATCAGCAAAAATTCAGATCCCTTCCACGGCGCCGGATACATTGTGATGGAGATTTTCCGCGAGCTCTATATTCTGGCCCTGGTAATGCAGTTTGTGCTTTCGCTGGGCAATCGGCCACAGGGCACAAAGGCCATCTACCGCCTGTCAGTGCTTCTGTTTACGATTATCATGATTATCATCACCTACGTAGCTATGTATGGCGTTGTGTACACCGCAGTGCACACAAACTACGACAACGGCGTGGATGGGCTATTGAAGGAGGAAAAGTTCCGTGACATCATCATCTCAATGGCCGCAACATATGGGCTGTATCTTATTTCTTCGCTGCTGTACTTTGAGCCCTGGCACATGTTTACCTCGTTTATCCAGTACATGTTGTGGCTGCCGTCGTCAATCAACATTTTGATGGTCTATGCGTTCTGTAACACACACGATGTCTCATGGGGTACCAAGGGTGACACTGCTATTGCCTCAAGCCTTGGTCACGCCAAGATCGAGAAGAAGGATGGAAAGGAAGTTGCCCATGTCGATATTGCGACCGATGCTGAGGATGCCAACAAGGATTATGAGGCTTTTATTGTCGAGTTAAAGTCCCCCAAACCCCCGGCAAGCACAAAGCGAGATGCTGCGACAAAGCGCGAGGATCAGAACAAGATCTTCCGCACCACACTGGTACTTGCCTGGATGTGCTCAAATATGGTTCTTGCTATGGTTATTTCTTCAGAGTGGTTTGCGGACGCTACTACTGGTGATGATACTACTGGCTCACATAACGAATATCTGAGCTTTATCTTCTGGTCCGTCGCAGGACTGGCCGCCTTTAGATTTATTGGCAGCGTTTGGTATCGACTCCGCTTCATGTTCCATGACTAATTTCACTTCGCATTATTTCTATGGAGTAGTTTTCCACGGAAACCTTGCTTGTTTGTTCTTTTTTACTTTTGCAAAAAATAAATCATTTGCTAGTTGTTTTTATAGGCACTGTGCGGCAAGAAACCAGCATAGAATCAACCCTGCATTTTTCACATCTCTCCCAAAGCGCAGTTTCTCACCAACACAACTTTTTTTTTTCCTTTTATTTTTTTTAGCTTTGCAAAGCTTCGTAACAACGTGTCATATTTTTACCTTAAAATACGGCAAATAATGTCTAAAATTCAGCGGTTTGGGTTATTCTCTAGCAACGGCACTGGTCACAAAAGCACACAAACAAACTCTCTCCCTGTCAACTACAGTAGACAACCTAGCGTTGCAAGCGCAGATACTGTCAAGTGCGAGACCACCGATGAAGTACTTGTTTCGTCAACCATGGCGAGGGGCTTAGTCGCTGCTCCCATGTCACCAGCAGTTGATGCTGCTCTCAAACCGTCTGTGTTTGATACCAATGTACGACTTGCAAAGCGGCAACGGACGAGTAGATCTCCAGAAAGCGTAGGATCTGTGCCTTCATCTGGTGATAGAAGCTCGCGTTTTTCCTATTCAGCAGATACGCTAGCATCGGTGAATACTGGTACAGACTGGCGAGAAGACAGACATGCGACTAAACGCAACCGCAGAAACATACTCTCTGATGATGATAGCGATGAGAATGGCGGTGATGAGAGTTGCATCAGTGATAGTAGTAGTAGTAACCTGGCTTCTTCAAACACTGCCCAATATGCGAATGATCTGGAGCCTTCCCACCAGTCTTCAGGCGGTAACGATCATCAGTCGGCTGCAAATATATGGGCGGAATATGAGCGCCACCGGCGAAGTTACCAGAAGTACATGAAGCTGGCAGGAGAGGCATTTGAGGAAATGAATCGAGCAGCTAGACACCTCTCCCAAACCACTTCCCTGCAAAGAACGCCACAATCGCCATCCACATCCCCCGCACTGTCAAAACACAATGATTATGACAGTCAGTCTACCAGCAGTGTGGTTTCAGCAAAGGAGTCAACGCAAAATCAGTCTCTTCCAATGGCGCCTGTACAATCACAATCATTAACCAGGCGGCACGCCAATACTGAGCTTATACACCCCATGCGCGATCAGATATCAACAAAGAGAACATCGACACACGAAAAGTACAAAGTGCCATTATCATCGGATGCCAGTAAGAAAGAGGCAGGCTTTGATGTTGATCCAACCGCGATAAAGTCAAATGACAGGGCTACCAGACCCTTTCAGTTCAACACTTCGCTATACAGCGCATTTCAGCGTAAACCACGTGCTGCGCTCATCTGCCAATTCAAAAACGCAGACTATCCGATGGCAGTTGCTTACGGTATGGATGGGTCAGTGCAGATTTGGGATCCTCACCAACAGCAGAGGAAACAGATGCTGATGACGTCAGCGCTAGGTATGGACTTTCCTGAACACATGGCACAAGTTACGCCCTCACTGTTGGCAGCAGTAGCTGGGGTGCGGTCGACTGCAGACTCGCTCGGTGGTCAGGGTCGGCTTGTGTTTCTGAGCCAACATGATGCTACGCGGCAAAGTAATGAATGGCTTGGAGATGCACAGCATTGGGACTCGCCACCACACAAAGGTCCACTTTCAGTAGTCGAGGGCATGGCTGGACAAAGCACGCACGGCCGTGGCATGCTGCTAACAGGTGGCCTGCGTGACCATAAGGTGTTTGTGTGGTCACTGGAGATGAACGGCTCCAAGGTAGCAGCAGCTACAACGACGCAGCAGCTTCGCACGCACCACTCTTCACGCATAGGTGCACTGTGCTTTGAGCAAAATCGTGGTTATGTACTGTCAGGCTCGGATAGTGGGCGTGTTGGTATGAATGATGCTGAAACGGGCAAGGATCTGGGTGGCCATATGCCTCAGGGTCGCCCATCTAATGCCGTTGGCAACATTGTTGCCTGTCCAGCCAACCCGAATCTGATGATGATTAGCTATGCTGCCACTGACCGACAACTTCGCATCGTTGATCTGCGTCAACGCCTGGCATTTGTTTATCCGGTATTGGTGCTGGGTCAACATAGGGAGCGCACGCAGTCGCGGTATATTAGACCAACATGGCACCCTGACAGTGGGCTGATCTTCTATCCGATTCACCAGGGCTCGTCGGATACATCCAGCGATGGCACTGTAGCCATCTGGGACACTCGCTATGCTGGTTGCTCAGAGACTGCTCCCCAGATAAGCCAGCTGCACAAACAAGCAGTCTGGTCTGTTGGTTTTTCTAAAAATACAATGGTATCGGTTGGCGGTGACTATAATATTGGCTTCACTACTTTTCGTATTTGATAGGGTAAGGCATGCTATACTAATGCACATATTCTATTTTATTTATACATGTCATGGCCAATGTGACGTGGTGGTAGTGGTAGTGTGGGCTAGTAGCGTTGCTTAATGCGGATATCTTGGATTATAACATTGTAGGCCTCGACGGCCTCGTCGATTACCATGTATGCAAATCCATGAGGCCATTTGGCATATACAGTGTTGACGTAGTTGCCAATGCGGTTGTGGAAGTGTGTGTCCTGCATGGGCAGCAGCGGTGGGAATGGCTGGCTTTTAGTAGAGTCAACACTAAATGTCTTGGCGCCAATCCTGGCCCGCATCTCAGTTACCTGGACATTGTCCTCATAGTACCTGTGAGCCAATATGTAACCCAGTACTGCTGCAAATTCCCAATCAAGCAAACACAGAAGTTCTCTCGGTGATAGTGGCTCATCATGTTGACCACTAAATGTACTAGAGGCAACTGTGTCTTCGTCAACATCTGCATCTGTAATGGTAGAACACAGATCAGCCATTGTAGTTTCCGTAGCATTACGCATCAGTGTGCTTGCAACTTTGTCATTGGTTTCAGCAATTGCAAACAATGTGGTACACATAACGTAACCAAGGGGCGGATTCTCGCCGTAGACACGACCCATGATCTCGCGTACGGTACTGTATATCTGAAACTGAAGCGCATCATCGCGCACTAGAAAATCGGGCTGCTCCATAGCCATAAAGCGACGAAATGTATAATCAAAGACTGGCCGAATGATACAACGCTGAGCAAGCATCTGCTTAAAACAATAAAGTATCGGTGGTTCTTGTAGACTCGCCACTAAGCGCCCGGCAGTTAGTGCGTATTCCATCCTGGCACGGTTAAGCTTGTCCCATGAAGTTCGCGCTAGTGTATTGCCATCCGCAATAGACATAGGCAAGCTTCTACCAGCTTCAACGCCTAGATTCAAAAAGGCAAGAAGACTGGGAGGATTATATTTGGCGTTGTCTTTGGTCAGTGCAGCAGCATTATTTAACATCACTGCAGCTTCACACACATGACGTCTCTGGTCAAAATCCAATGTGCCTTGTCTTTCTAAATGATGCAGTACAATTGCATGAAAGTATAGGCTGCGGAACGGGCGAAAACTGTTAATGGCAAGTCGTCCAATATTGCGAGTGTACACTGCCAGTATTCTATTCATAGTTCCAAGCTCTATTAGCTCCTGCATGCACTCGGCTGGAATGCGCTGCACTTTAAACCTCGTTGAAAATGGATCATCAGTTTTTTCTTTCTGTGTACCTTGTGCGTTGGGTGATATGTAGCCTTCGTCCTGACAATTGGATGCATCGCTGTCATCACTACCTCTGTCGTCGCCAGGTTTGTTATAAGTTTCAAGTAATGGTGTGTCAATCTGTATTAGATCAAATCTAACTCTTCGCGATGGGTCTGCAGGAGGGCGCAGTAATGGATGTTGGCTCTCACCACGCAGAATCGATGGTGGCAGTGGTGAGATATGCTGCTCTGGTAGTGTGGTAATGCGTCGCGCACCTGGTAGTGGCTTTGAAGAACCGCAGCCCGTTTTCTGAAGCAGCGTCTTAATATCCAGAAATCCCACACAACTACAGCCATCATGGTCCGGTGGCGGCTGCCGCATTAGTATTTTTTTTTCTCCTAGCCTGCTTATGAAAGACAAGTGAGAATTTATTTCTCTTGCACCTTGGGGAACTTTTATGTGTGACTGCTTCTGTGTCCTAAAGTCAATTAAAAGGTGAGCTGATACTATTTGAAACACACGTTGTATATATTTTGTACTGTGAAGAAAAGAAGAGAAGACAAACACACAGAGTTGCTGATGTAGGATTGCCTCGTTTTGGATACGGGTAATGTAACGTCCCCTTCCTTCTTCTGTCTTCAGGAATTGCAAAAAGAGAGGGATATGGGGGAGGACAGAGACTGATGTTGTCAATTAACTCCTTCGCTAAGTATAAGAGGTTCGGGATTGCATTAACATGAAAAAGAAGTAGCAAGTGGGAACTTTTTGCAAAGAGGAAGATGCAGATATAGATGATATTTAACAAATAAATATGAACAATAAATAAAAAGGAAAGAAACAAGCAGAGGAGAAATAACATGACAAGAGTTGAGGAGGTCAAATATTATGTTTGTATGCGCAATGCCAATCAGTTTACGTCTGTGGATGCCATTTTCACTACATCCCCAACAGTCCCACATAGCCATAGCCATTGAAGAAGTGACATATATCCACATCAACATATCACATAATAATGGCAAAAAGGATTGGCCGATGTGGGGTGAGGGATACGAGGATTGCCCAGCATCCAGGCAAGCTGCACGCACAGACGTCCAAGGATCAAGCCTGCCGCAAAAAGGAGCTGCACACAACTAGTGGAGATGGAGAGAAACCCATGAATGCCTGCAGCCAAACAATTGGCCATCTGATAGACTGCTTGTATTGTGAAAACGCACATCTCTGGAGTAGCAGTAATTCAGACATAATAGCACGCCATGAATATAAGCACGAAGCAATACAGAAAATGTCACGCGCGTTGTGTGCGAAGCATAGCAAGAATGGCGCCGACATCACGACGCATGTCCGCCACGCCATGAATCTCGCGCCGAATGCTGATGATCTCTCGCTCTAAGGTATCCAGACGCGCTGAGTCTGGTGTCGTATAAAAGCTGGTGTGAGCTTTTATCACAGATGGCTCTGCATGCGGCGGCGGCAAGCGGTTTGAATCAACCTCCTGAGCCAGGCACTCGAGTCGTATGCGCGAATCTTCCAAGTCCTCTGTATCGTGGTTCAGCTCCGATGGCTGCGCAGAGCAATCATGGGTATTGTGTAAAGCGATTGGCATTGTCAGCTCGTGTTGAATAACTGTGCGGAATAGTTCCGTATAGTCGCGCATATTAACATGCGCTAACAGCTGCGGATCGACAATCTGGCCACAAGCACGACTGATCAGCCGCAAAGAAGCAGCGGCGCTGGCATAGAGCCACATGGGTTCTGACAAGGGCAGACCTAGATTGCGGAGATATGTGTACAGGCGCGTGTTGAGTACAAAAGCAACAGACTTGCCGCAGGGTGCACGATCTTCAGCAATCCAGCGACGCACTTCAGCCAACCGCACGGGACGCAGACGGTGGTCAGCCATCAATGCCTTTAGCAGTGCGCGCTTGAGACGGTCAAACCATACATCCGCCAGCCACTGCGCCAGCTCTGCCACCTGCCGTGCGCTAATTTTGCCATCGACGCTGCGTCGCAATTGCCCCAGCGCTGGCGGGCTGTTTACTGGTTGGGGTTCCTCGACGCCAAATGATGTACTGAGATCGTGGCGCTGGCCTTCGATAAAATCCACAATCGTCTTGTTATAAATCTCGACCGACCGCTGAAGCGCAATTGATACTGAGTCGTGTGTTATATGTGGCAGCATCACCGCTAGCAGCCCCTGGAGAGCCCAGCGGATTGCCGTGTCCGACCATGGCAACATTGCCTCGGTTTCTGTGTCTGCCTCGTCTGAAATAGCGTTAGCTGCTGGTATTGTTAGCACTGGTCGGTACCCACAGCGTGCAACGCGCTGCAGAAACACATGGCGCCCAGCAGCTTGTACATAACACGTCGTCAGCAGCCCGGCCATCAAGCTCATATAATGTGTGCGCTTAAACGTATCAATCCTCAATTCTGTATTGCTAAGACTTTCAAGCGCCAAACGGTGTGCATCCTCTAGCATACGGTTGTATACGGCGGTTGCGTACGAGTTGACGTTAGGCCAGCTCATATCCTCCTCGCGAATGTCGCATTTTTGTACAGCACGTGCAAATCGCATGTGGAAATGCAGGTCTGCGCGTGCCGGATCAAGCACGCTGCCATGCAGAGCATCCAGCAGCTGCATCTCGTTCTCAAGGCTCTTCATCAGTTCACTCTTTGCCAATTTCATGCCGCTGTCAGCTTTGCGTACCAACACAGCTCCGCCAGCTCGCATAACGCGCAGGTAGAACACGTCAAAGAATTGCTCTACATAGTCACCAACAAACCCACGGACATATCTGCGAACTGCACCAGCCACGTTAACAAAGTGCACATCGATATCGCTATCAAGTCGGTCCAGTTTGCATAAGTCCAGTGGAAGTTTGGATATTGCCGTTGCAGCAACACTGACGGCTTCGGCCAACCCTAAAACATTGCCATCGTATGCAACGGCTTTTTTCTCATTTACAGCTTCTATTGATGCTTTGGCACTGGACGTTTGTTTGGGCAGAGACAAATTCAGCTGCAACTTAGCAGTGGCTGTGGCTGTGGTTGTTGCAGAAGCGCTGGGCCGGTGCTGTTTGCGCCGCTCTTGTGCTATTTTAGCGCGCAAAATCTGACTGTGCGCAGTGGACTTTCGACGGAGAAGAGAGTTATTCATTGGTTTTGGTTGAGGCGGATAGAATGCAAGACTTTTTGTGGAAGTTGCTGCTTCTCGCGTATCGCACACTGCTGTGGCTTTAAATATTCTTGGCAACGGTGTACTGTCAATAGCAGATTTACTCGATTCTACATCTTGTGTATCCTCCGAATTAGCCGCCACAGTGGCGATTTTAGAGGAGACAGTATCAACCGTAGGAAAAATAGCAGAGGCCGACCGCGGCTGTGTCAGATCGTCAATCCTCATCTTGCGCTCACCAGGCCGTGGACGAGCCCTCAGTATGGAGAAGCACCCGCGCTGTTCACATTGCGGGCTGCTGCGCAGCAGTGACCTATTAGCTGCAAGCACCGGGCATTCGGGAAACTCCAGTGCTCCCCATCGCCTTACCAGATCTCGACTGTGGTCTGGCCAGTGTACTTTCTGGTCACTAAGCACGTCCTCCTGTAGCATTAGCCGCAGCATCACCTGCACTTCTTCGACTGGTCTCTGCAGTTGGCGCGCCATATATTCGCAGTCCGCACTCTGTCCCTTCTCCCAGTGCTTCAGACTGGCAGTCGCAACCTGTTCAATTTCACTATCTGTCCATAATCTCCTTCTATGGGCATTTGCTGCGATAGATGGGCTTTGTATTGCCTGCGTGTCGCTAGTCAGAGCAGCCGATACGCGTGTGGACTTGCGGCCGCTCGGAACGCTGATCAATTTACTGCGATCAGACGGTGGAAGCTCTGTTGATGGCTCTAGTTGCACAATACTTAGTGGACGGTTTCCGAGACCAAGCTCCGCCGCATGCTGCATTTCTCTAAACAAACCGCGATTTATCGGCGCCCTACTGAAGCTTGCCGACTTTTCTGCTCGCATCTGCACTACCGAACTCTGTCTCTTTGGCTGCGGGTTTGGATTATACAGCATTGCTAGTACACTGGCTTGGTACTAATTAATAGTTATTAATGATAAAGTTAGCATTAAAGCAGAAGAGAGAGGAAGTGCAAGAGAGAAATCTGCGATGGCATTTGTAAAGCCTTTTCCTCCCTCTCCCTTTCATTTCCCCTCTCCACTCGGCATTTCTTAGCCGACAAAGAAATATGCGCGTTAAGACCGTAAGCTAGAAACACACGCATCCCCACTTTCTTCTGTATACAATGGATGTCTTTTGGCGAACAATGGCTGCTCGGGTTGCTTTGTTCCCCGATTTTGTCGTTCAGAAACCGTCGCTTTACCTCGCCCCCATTCCTTACAATATCGATCATTCATTTGCCCAAAAGCTTAGCGGGCTGCAGAAAGTCGATGATTTCCAGACTCCAGCCCAGGGCTACGTTTTCAGATGAAAGAGGGAGCTTCTAGAAAGATAGTCAGTCTCTTTGCTAGACGCATGCACCACAGCAATCCAACTGATTATCTGCACGTACATTCCATCCTGCAGACACTCAATAGATGTGGAGTTTTTAAACGAATAAATGAATACTACCAAAAAAAAAAACATCAGCAAACTACGAGAGCTCCCGTTGCGCTTGCAAGCGCCTGAGCATTTCCTGCATTTCCTCAAACTTGTGTAAAACCATTGACATGTCCGCCTCCTTAGTGGAATTGGTGGGCAAATAACCGGCGGCAGTAGTGGCTAGCTGGCGCTGCATTTCCAGCGGCACCGGCATTGGATGGAATGGCGCGAACATCTGCGGCATGGGCATCCCAGAAGCGTAAGGCACATGATGGCTAACCGTGGGCATCTGTACTGAGAATTGCTGCCCAGGCAGTGGCAGCGACCCCAGATATGGCGGCGAGGCTGGAAACACTGGCGACGTTGACAGCGCCATGCGCGCGTCACCATATTCCAGGCTTGTAGCAGAATACGCAGTACCACCATTCTTCATGTCAGCTCCCGAAACAGGCAGCTCTCTTGTTGGTGTCTTGACTATTCCATTTGCTGTTCCCCGCTGCTGCTGCTGCTCTCGCGGCTGATGTATACTTTGCAACTCATCCGACATATTATGCGAGCTTTCCTCTACGGATTCAAATAAACTGATGTCGCTCGTCGTCGTCGCTGTTACTGTTGCCGTTGCTGTCTGGGCTGTGTTCTGACTCACACGGGAGTCAACCAAAAGCGAAACCCACTCCGGCATGGATTCAAATGGCGACGACCCAGGCCCTATGGCACAAGCCGCCGCACGCACCGCCGGAGCACTGGTGGCCGATGCGCTGGCACGCGCGTCCTGCACAATAGTAGAAAAAAGAGACTCGTATGCGGCGATGTCAATATGGGCAATGTATTTCTTCTGCGTAGTAGCATTGGAAGTTCTGCGCAACATCGACAGGGTGGCCTCGGCGCTGGCCTGCAGCCACTGGCGCTTGCTGGGACGCAGACGCAAGCGTTTGAGATGGCGGTACAGCCCGACATTAAGTACATAGTCAACGTCTTCGCCAAAGGGGCTGC
This sequence comes from Coemansia reversa NRRL 1564, assembly GCA_002705745.1. Lineage (NCBI taxonomy): Eukaryota > Fungi > Kickxellomycota > Kickxellomycetes > Kickxellales > Kickxellaceae > Coemansia > Coemansia reversa. Next base: position 526,505 of record KZ303490.1, read on the forward strand.
CGCCTCGCTCTACCCACTCCTTCATCTCATCGCGTGCCAATGGTCTGAACGGGTGGTCGTGCACCATTGCTTGCAGAAACGCAGCACGCGCAGCGGGAAAGTGCTCACGTGCAAAGCCACGACCGACGGCACGCGCTATGCGAACACCTGGCATGTCGGTCAGCAGGTCTTCGGACACGTCCAGCTCCTCAAAGCCGTCAGAATTTGTAGCGTCCATTATTTGTGGCAGATTAGCCTGGTAGAAACCGCAGCGGTCAGCGATTTCACCGTTCATCAACTCCAGCGTGCGCAGTAATGTCAACTCCTTTGATTCGAGTGTGGCCAGCGGAATATCCTCCCACACAAATCCAACGACCAGGCTGCGGATTTCGCGATCAAACTTCAACATGGCGGTGTCATCGACACACAACGCAACAGGCATAGGCCGCGGACCATCGGAGTGCGCGCGCTTCATGATCTCATCACTGTTGTTTTCAAGGAAGAACTGCACGTAGCGGTGGGCCAGCTTGTCCATGTAAAAGGCGCGCTCGAATGGCGACCGGTGTTCGTTGCCCTCGCTTCCCGTCAGACTCTCAAAGCGACTGCGCGCGCCTGGCGACAAGCTACCTTCACCGTCTAGCAGCATGGCAGTGGATGGCAACCCAGTTCCTTCACGGTGCTCTTGCAGCACCATAAATCGCGCATCCTCGATACGCTTGTTGAACACACGCGTCGCAAACTCGTTGACGCGCAGCCAGCGGTCTTCGGCAAAGCGAATGCTGTCCAGACGAACTGCGTGCAGCAGCTGCACGTGAAAGAACATGTTGCACGTATACAACATGCTGCCGCCAACGTAGCGATAGATGGTCTCGATGGCCTTCATGAACGCGTCGTTGTATTCAAAGTCGTAGTGGTCTACCGTGATACACAACCCTTCTTTCCCAGTGCGCTGAGCGTCTACGCGCTGCTGGAAGTCCAATGGATAGTCGCGCACAAAGCGGTCAACAAAGCGCCGTACCTTCCGCCGTGTGTCTGCTGCCAGGTCGCCATACTCGGCATCTAGCTGGCTATCTGACACACGCACCTCGATCGCCTGTTGCGACTGCTCCGGTGATTGTTCTAGCGACGTTTCCGACGTCAGCTCAATGTTCTCTAGGGCCGCTACCATGGGAATCAGTGCTGCTCCCGCCTCAACCGTGCCGCTGTCCCGTGAAGCGCGGTTTGCTAGCGTCTGCGGAGGATTTGCTACTGTGTGTGCTCGCCGCCGGCTCCCATTGCTTGCAATGCTGCCAGAACTGCTGCCGCTGCCAGCCTGTGCTGCATCTTTGCTTCCCACTCCAGAAAGCGACACTTTATCGGTCGCTGCCACGAGCGTAGGCGAAAAAGTAAATGCCGTCGCGGCTATCGCAGGACTGCCAACACTGTTGCACATAGCGTCGGTTGACGGCTTTGCGGTGGCTGTGCGGTCAACCTGAAGCGAGCCCCTGCGTGCGCGTCTGTTGCGGGACCCGCGGCTCATTGTGTTAATTCCCTGCCTGCTTCGGATGCTGCCTGTAAATGCCGGTCTTGCTAGTCCATCCGCGGCTTTGTCACCCTGGGAGCTGAAGACTTGCACGTCCGCCATCAGTGCAGGTGGCTTTTCCTGCGGGGCTGTGTACGTCACGCTTTTTGGGCGGTTGCGTACATGAGCTCCAGTGCTGTGCAGTTCCAGCGTCTGATTCTCCTCGGGCGTATCCACCACACCTACTGCAGCCTTATCCGGCACAGCTTTAATTCCTGGTATCACAAAGGAGGATGATCTGCGAGATAAGGACGCATCTGCATGCTCGCAAATGTCCTCGCAAAATTCAGTCACCACACTCGACGTTTCAGGGCTGTTGGACATGTACAGGCTGGCGCGCGCCGACCGTGGCCTGCACGATAGCGCCGAAAAGCAGTTGTTTAACCGAGACTCCGCCACGTCTGGCTGGTTCAGTATCAAGTTGTCAGGGAACTCCACTGCTGCCCAGCGCATGATGAACCGGTGGCTCTGCGCTTCCCAGCAAGCGACGCCGCCGCCAAACCGTGCAAAGCCTTCGAGCATGTGTTCCAGCATCTCGCCCACCTCGCGCATCGAGCGCCCAAGATCTGCCGCTGCTGTGCGCATATCTGTCGGCCGTCCGCCTTTCCAGCTCCGAAGGCTGACCTGTCCAAGCTCATTTGTTTCGTCAGCTGTCCACCGTCCGCGCGGCCCACCCATGGCTCGCGCCTGCTTCTGCTGCTGCTGTGTTCTTCCCTGTGGCCACACCACCCGGAGGCTGCCCAGCCCCAGTCTGCTTTTGCTCCGTCGCGGCCTGTTGTCTGTTGCCAGCTCTATTGTGTTGTTCTTGCCCAGCTGAGACTGTATTTCTTCTATTGACTCCAATGCGCCCTGTCTTTGCTCGTCGCCTGCTGACGCTGTGCGTCGGTGCTGTCTATCGGACGCTGTTTCATTGATAACAGACAACCTGGCTACATCTACAGCTGGTAATGGTGGCAACCCTGGCAGCGGCGAATTGTCCGAGAGCACTCTGACCACCGACGAGCGCGTTGAGACTGGCATTCTGACTGTCCCCATCTTCTCCTTATCGTTTATTGCTTGTCCGGGCGAGCCTTGTGCTGCGGATGAATTACTGCTGCAAATACTGTGCATCAGCCGTAGCTCATCGGCTCTCCCAATTGTAGTCTTGCCACCACCACTCGCCTCTGGCCGTGGTATATAAGACATCTTTTATGCGCAGAAAAAAATGAAACTTGTTGCTTTTTCTCTCGTACAAAGTAGAATAACAAATAAACAGCCTGCTTTTAAGTCAAAAAAAAAAAATGAAAAATGAAAAATGAAAAGGTAAGGATAGACCGGAACTGGCAGCATAAAGGGAACAAAGACGTGGAGAGATGAAAGGAGGAGAAAGGTGAAAGAGATGCACAGGGACAGCTGCGCTTTGTACCAAAGCGCATTAAATTGTGCCTGAAAAAGGCACATCCTACCAACTGTGCAGAAAGGCATTCAGTTTGTGGCGTCTTGATTTTCCAACTCCGCAGAGCCAATTCAGTTGCATATTATCGTCATCTTCTCCACTTCCTGTCATGTTCCATTCATTTCTGTTTGCTTGCACACAATAGCCGCGCATACAGCCTAAAACATTTTACAACCCTCACACTTGATCTTTAGTGACCAGGCTCAACTTCTTTCGTTTCACGCATGTAGAGAAAATATTTGTTTTAGAGGAATATTAAAAGTAAAGTAAAAAAAATAAATGCTGGCTCTCTTTCTCTATTCACTCTGGCACTAACAGCTCCAAAAAGATGCATTGTGTTTCATTGCTTAGATGTCCGTCGACATGGTATAATCGTACTCGATAGTCGGTAGCACACTACTCATAAACTTGAGGAAGATAATTAGGTACTGGTCGACGCGAATCTCTTTCCGACCTCCCTCCACAGCCCTCTCGATAATCTTCTTCATAACATGTGCGTGCTTGCATGGATGAATCGACGCCTGTTGCACTGCCAAGTGCGGATGCGTCTCTATAGTAACCGTCTTCTTTGCGTGGTCCTCACTAATGTCCTCAAAAATCTGTCGTGTCGTCAGCGGCTTCCCTTGTTCGTCGTAGCCAAATAGCCAGACGCGTGGCGTTTGATAATATTTGTCATAGGTAATGCTCAGGTCATATGTGCGCGTGCGTAGGATTTTGTCTTCATCCCCATCAACCTTTGCCGTGCTAGCCGTAGTGTTTGCAGCAATGCCTGCGTTGGCCGCTGGATCGCTGTCTTCAACCTCCCCAAAGCCCTCAAGCTCATCATCAATGTCAGGAATGTCCTCAATGTCACTGGGGATTTCCTCCACCTCGTCGTCCTCTGCCACTTGTCCTAGCGGCGTGTCCAAGTCCTGCTCAATGTTGCCTCCAATATCTGTATCCTCCAATCCCTTAGTCAGGCGCTCAATCTCCTTGGCCGTTGGTACCTGAACGTCCGTATCGCCCATCTCGCCAATCTCCTCGATATCATCTTCGTCCTGTGCACCAGCGCCCTTGTGTCCGGCATATGCCGACACCCAGCCGTCCTCACCATCTTGCTCAATCTCATCGTCTAGTCCTAATATCATCTGCTCTGCCCGTCGCAAACAAGGGACGTTGCGTGTAATCAGAAATTGCTTGTCAGCTGGTAAGTACTCGCGCCGTTTATTCGGATATCCTTTCTCCCTACAAAATACAATATTATCATTTAGGATAATAGCCATGACTAATAGTAACCATACGTAACTCTACATACTATTCATAATAGGGTAGAGAGGTAGGTATAAAAAGGGCTGAAGCTATTTCTTGCTGTCGCTCCTTTATGCCATACGCACACATCTTCTGATCAATACTACTTACCAACTCCATGTTGGGCACTTGAAGACCAAGTAGTCGCCAGCTGCAACAAACTACATAACCTTAAAAGTGAAAAAAATGGACCTGTTGCTTTCTTAGTCAGAAACTCATCAAAAAAAATACGGCGCCTATTTAATAATTACTTGGAATGCTCATACTTGCCTCTTCTGGGGTTAACACACCAGTCTCTTTGAATTTCGAATTCTTGAGAACAGGATTCAAATGCTCCGCAACTTTATGAAACAGCGAGTGAATTGAAGACATGCTTATTACTATCGGAAATGTTTTCAAGTGGAATATAGTAGTTTTTTTTTTTTAAAAAAAAAATAAGCACTTGAAGAAACAACAACAAAAGAACAGAAGGATCAGCCAACAGAAAAAAAAAAGGAAAGGTTGGCATATCACATTTCCTTTCTGGCTGTCAATGCATCATGAGTGCGCCTCGTGTTAGGGCAATTGATACAAGAGTATAAAAACGTGTGCCATTCCGTGGCTGCATTTTTAGAACACACTGCCGAAAACATTGTTCTAGGGCGATCAGCTTAATGGCAAAAAGGCATGCCAACCGAATCTTACTGTTTCTTCAGGTTTATAAGTTTTGAAATCAAGCTCTACATACTCCGGTAGATTCCGCCGGCACATAAATGGACGGCATTTGAATTCCCACATAAAGATCAATAATGACATCACAAACATGGCAAGCCCAAATTGCCTATATCCAGCTTCCATTTCTAATGAAGCATGTATGTGGCAGCAAACAAGGCAGCGGCGTATATGGCACACGTCTGCGGAAAACTAATTTATATTTTCGGAAGCGTTCTCTCAATAGATAAATAACAGACATGCAGAATGTAATGAGGTTCAAACAAGACAGAAAAATGCGATGGGCAACAATCTAAAGAGCACCTCGTTGTTTATGATGGGTAGTGAGGGGGGGGGGTGTTGCCTAAGGGCAAAACGAACTACATTTTTGGAAAGAAGGAAACCTTAAGGGATTCTTCGGATGCCGCAGATTCGAAGCGGGTATGCAGGCTTGAATTTTTTTATGATGAAATGTGTGCATTGATAGGGATTCTCTTGACAGTAGGCGACTATGTACAGCAGAAACACTCGTTTCTAGCAATTGCCACCGTTTCTACACAACGGGCAAGTACATTCGCGGTTGTTTTTGACAGGAACACACGTAGAGTTGACGATAGACATGATGATGCTTGTGGGTGGAGAAAGTTTGTATGGTGTTGCGATGCGGTTGCTGTCCTTGAAGCTGCTAACTATGCAGGTTGTAGAAAGTAAACTAATTATTTTTGCCGGGAAAATGAGTTTGAATGTATAAAAAAGGCAAAAGTGGTTCTGACGATGAGGAGTTCAGCTATGCCAGATACCCAGGCCGTAAGAGCTGCTTAAGTACCCAGGGAAATTTGTATTTGGGACTTACTGACTGACCGAGACCAGTTCGTGCTATTTGGCCTTGTGTCTGTTTGTATGCCTACCAAGTAGCCACCGCCGCTGCATGTCATACCCCAAAGTGCACATCCTCTAAGCCATTACAGAGCTGTGTGGCACTATCGCCTGAACGGACAGAGCTACCACTGCCGTTGGTGCTGCGGCGTATTTATGAGCCACAAGCCCCCTCTAAAATTTTTTTGGTCCCAGTTGCTTCGAGCACGCATTACTCTCCCCAAATTTGTCCAAATCGGGGTATATTAGACAAACACTGCGCCTAATTTACATGATACCTTTTCCTGTTGTCTGGCAATGCTAAGAATATGGCTGTAGATTTTTACTGAGGGAAACCGAAAAAGACATCATTCTCTTTTTTTTCTGGATAAACCCTGCAGCTCTACAGAAAATGTTTTATATGTCAGTAAGAAAGAGGTGTTGACTGTGGACATGGAAGAGGTGGTGCCGTCGTAATATGCCACAATCCAGCCACCGGCGCCGCCGGCTTCTCTACCCTTTCACCACACTAACCCAGCCTGCCGGATACTCACTGCTCACACTGCAGGAGCAGATGCCGGGGAATTCTGTTGTTGAGTTCTTTGTGCTGGAGTGTGGTCGTTTGGGGAAGGAGGGGTGTACCTCATCATCCCCATCCCCAAAGAAGGCAATGTAAAACAGATGCCGGCTGTGGCTTGGTCAGGCATGCAATATATGTTTGTTTGTATTGCAATGCTTCCAATGCTGTGGTGCATCGTGCTTTTATTAGAGTGGTTTACCAAGCAGATGTTGTGCTTCAAATATTATCCGTTCTCAACGACATCCATGGTAACATAGACATGGCTAAATTTGGCCTGTTTATGCATAGAGGTGCTGTATTGTGCCGCTATTGTGGTAAATCAAACATCCACTGTACATCAAAAAGCATCCACAGCAACGTAACTAATAGAGGACACCCAGGAACGGCCATATTGAGGCTGGTTTACGCATGAAAACACAACATAAAGTTCTCGGTAAAGCTGGGGATATGCTGCTGCAACCAAGTTGTGAGTGACACTGACAGCAACAACAGAAAAAAAAAAGGGAGCATTAAGAAAAATAAATATAGCTGGGCTGTTTGTAGTTCAGGCACACGATGCAGTTATTACTCAAAGGCCAGTGGTGATAAAAAAAATGCAGCAACTTGCCAATAATATAATCAACAAACAAACAAAAAACAAAAAGAAACGCCCCCGGCTAGACTCGAACTAGCAACCTCCTGATTAACAGTCAGACGCGCTAACCAATTGCGCCACAGAGGCATTTAAACGCGGATTTGAACTAATCACACGCACCTGTTCTCACAACTCCAATAAACATATAACACTCTAGTAATTTATTTATATGATTTATTTATTTTTATTGCGCTTATTAGTAGCACTAGTAGCCTAATATCTTTAGCGCCAAGATACAGTTTCCTTAAATTTAATGTTATCCGCAACGCTAACGTTTTTTACTATGCTAGAAAGTTGTTTTCACCTTATATTCACATATCTTTTTATCCGGACTCGAAGAAAGTGCTATGGTCAATTTTGCAACTAAGTAGTATCTAAAACGACATATATTTTGGAGGCATAGTGAATTAGATGCTGGTAGTAGTTAAGCCTTTTGGGTTGTTAAAGTCTATTTGTTTATCTAGCGTAGTTGTATCAGACTTATTTATTTTTGCTTGGGTTGTCAGTCGTTGGTTTGTAGAGCCAGTCACTACGATTTCGTGTTCTTCTGTACAAATTGTATGAACAAATTGAAACCTCTGGTGTGAAAACTGAACTTTTGGGGCCGTAGGTGGTATGTTTTTAAAGCCTTAGATGCTTCCTCCGTTTTTGCAAAGAGGACAAGTACATTCACGATCGTGGTCGTTAAGGATGAGTTGCGAGTGGCTTTTGGCGATCATTGTCTAAAGAGTTGCAAATAGCGTTGATAGCAAGTAATTGGATTACAGTCAAGTATTTTTTGAACTGTAGTATTGCAAAGCTAAAGGAGAACAAAAGTAATTTTAAAATATTGCTATTGCAGATAAAACCAGTAAAAAAAAATAGCTATATGATACTAAAACTGAGAACATCGACAGACAAAAGACCTTTTATATGTAAAAAAAAACGCTAGGATCCGATGGCAGAATAGAACTATAACCTTTCTAGTCTGTGCAACCAGCAACGACTCCGCCACGCTCTAGATGAATCCCTCCTTGAACCATCCTGCGACAACGGCCATATTTTTGGGGCGAGAGAAAAGGGATGTGATGGCAAGCACAAAGAGTACTGTTTACATTCACTATTATCCCGAAAACGATGACCATCTCCAGACCCTGTTTGTCTAGAAAATTGCTGAAAACAAACCATTGGGTAGGTTATTCCTACAAATGTCTGCGCTAGTGGGTAATAGTGTTTGGCATTGATCATGGATTTAGCCAGGAATACCATTCAGCGCACTTGTTTCTTTAGAAAGGATGTACTTAAACCTGATGTATAATTTTTACCATCCGTAGAAAATGCCATCTGCTTACTCTAAGGCTTTTGCGCCAAGGAAAAGTCGAAATCAGCCCATTAATACGCCTACGGCTAGCGCAGTATACGCAATATTTACAGCTTTAGTTTCCCACCAAGCGTGTTCTTTTGAGATCATATCAGTTAGGGTTTATATTTGCGCATCGACATGTTGGATAAAATACACAAACAGATGTGGTATGCAAGTCGAGCTGAGCCTCCTTGTACAAGCCATTTTAAGCGAATACCGTTGAATTTTTTTGTACTGACAATACGTCGTAAACGTGTGTGTATAAACTTGCTATATGCTGCAGAGAATTTCCGAAACCGAAGATAAACCCGAAATCACTCATGCAGACCTAAAACCAAGCACAGCCATTAAGGCAAATGTTTTTTTATAGCTTTATAATGACTGACAACTATTTTATGACTGTTGTTTGGGTATCGTGCACTCACAGTGGTCAGTAATTGGCCTCATAAAGAAGGCAAGTCACAGTAGTACCAGATAGCCACACGGAAGAGTAAGGATAGTACTGAGAACGCCGCACAATTGCCAGCGCTAGTTCCAGAAAAGTTAAAGATAGCAAGTTCCCCAACCGTATCTAATTTATCAGAGATTTGTTTTTGTGTTGTTATTTGAAGACAAGCAATGGTAAAATGCGGCGCTGATATTATCACAGCCGCTGTAGAAGGTGGCAAGAATAGAGAAGAAGAAGTGTGCAGATGGCGCGATATAAGTATGTGTGCTACTAGCCTATGCTAAAATGATCTGCAGCAATTGCATGAAGCAATTGGTAAGAGCCACGCTGCCGTTCGATAAGTATGTTGGTGGCGGAGTTGATGTCGTAAATAAGGAGAATCACCCGTGTCCCTCCTCCGCGTAAACCACCGGTGCATTGCGCAAAAGTCTTCAAATATGTCAAAACCAAAGAAATTTCCGGGGATGCACATCTGGCAAAATGCATATGGAGATTTGCCCATACCACAAAGTGGTTAAGTAAAACATTTATCAGCACAAATGTTCTAGACGAAGGTGGGAAAGCAATCATGTCATACTCACTCCGAAACAAGCTTCCTGCATATAGATTTGTTAGTTTCTAAAAGGCACCACACAAAAACCCAGTCAATCCAACAGTTGTCGTATATGCACAGCCGCACACATCCAGTAATAGAGACGCAGGAGCAGCACCTACATGACAGCAGTGAAAGCGGCGCTGCCTCGGCTAGCGCTATAACAGAAGAAAAGGGTGGCAGCGGCCATTGTGGCGAGGATGACCGGGAGGCCGAGGCGAGAGCATTGACAGATGTTGTGGCGGCATTTCTGTTCTACAAGAAATTTGTGCTTAACGGTTGGATATACCGGCGCCTACGACACATTGACGACCTTAGTGAGCGCCATCGCGGGATTGTCTCGTCGCTAGGAACAATAGACAAAATCAAATCTGCAGAGAAACTTATGCGCGAGAACTATCGCTTTTTGTTGGCGCTTGTACGCTCGAATGCGTTCGGATCAATGCCTAGTCCTGCCAGTAGTCTAGAGGATTTCAAGGCCTGGTACAAGGGCTTCTTTGAAGATAGAATGTACTCGGAAGGACCAATTGTGAAGGATGGCTATATGGACAAGGTACTTAGCACACTAAAGCAGCTAGTGAGGGAGTGGTCGGAGGAAGGGAGAAATGAGCGCGATCAGACATTTGGGCCTGCAATCGATGCACTGGAGCGCGAGTTTGCCAATGTTGCTGGCGAATCTCGAGGTAATATCCGCGTGCTTGTGCCTGGAGCTGGTCTTGGTAGACTGGCGTTTGACATCTGCTGCCGCGGGTTTAGCACTCAGGGGAATGAATTTTCGTACTTTATGCTGCTCACGTCCAAGTTTATCCTGAACAACTCAGATAGTGTGAACCAGCACACTATATACCCTTTTGTACACCAGTTCTCCAATGTTGTTGCAGCAAGTGATCAGCTGCGTGCAGTGCAGGTTCCCGATGTGCTGCCAAGCAACATGCCATTTGCAAGTACTGCCGAATTTTCGATGGCTGCTGGTGACTTTATCGAGATCTATGGCTCCGAGAGCGAAAAGGAAAAGTGGGATGCAATTGTTACATGTTTCTTCATCGACACAGCCAAGAACGTTCTAGAATACCTTGACATTATGTGGCATGCAATGAAGCCCGGTGCTCTGTGGATTAACGTTGGACCGCTGTACTGGCACTTTGATAATGTTGAAGGCGAGTCATCAGTAGAGTTCACGCAAGAGGAATTTGTCGAACTAGTCAAGAAGACCGGATTTGTGCTGAACCAGGAGCAGTTTGAGGAGTGCGTGTCCTTGCCATACACAACTAACGCAAAAAGTATGCTTCAGTACAAATACCGCTGCTTCAGATTCGTCGCTCGCAAGCCAAAGTAGTTGTTTAAAATAAAAGCTATTTTTTTTTTTTTGCGCTTTAAGCTAAACCACAGGCGCTAAAAAAAAGTAAAGATAGCATAAAGATGTAAAGAAAGTAGAGTTCCAAAATTTAGCGCTTCTTTGAAGTGATACGGCTAACAGCACTTTTGACTGCATGCGCGCACTTCTCAACCTCCTTGCGAGTGTGTGCGCTCGAAACACAAATGCGGATGCTCGAATTAGGCAAAATACGCTCATGATCATCGACATACATCGCACGCGTCAGCAAAACGCCATCCTTCTGCGCCTCCTCGGCCACATCGGTAAGCACACGGTCGATATCCGTCTTGGTCCAAGCGCCTCCAGAGCGCTTCATACGCACAAGCGCATCTGGCGCAAGACGAATATGAATAAGAGGGCTATCAGCTGCACCGTCGATCTGTAGTCCAGGAATTCGTTTAAGTAGAGTGCGAAGCAGCACTGCATTATCGCGCAAATTATCCAGATAGCTGTCGGGGTCGGCTTCAAGCGCATGGATCGCATCCGCCGCTGCAATAGTGAGAATACCAGGTAACGATGCAGAGAAGCAGTATCCGGCTCCCGACAGACGCTGGTGCTCGACTAGGTCCTTGTCGGCGCAGCAGAATCCGCCAGATGCGCCAATCGCAAAGCATAGCGCGCCAATGAGCAAGTCAATCTCGTGTGGGTCAATGTTAAAGTGGTCCGTCAATCCGGCTCCGCGCTTACCCAGAACACCAAAAGAAAACGACTCGTCAAGAATAATACGGAACTTGTAGCGGTGCTTGAGCTCAACTAGCTCAACCAGTGGCGAAATGTCTCCCGTGTTTTGGAACAGTCCCTCTGTGACAATAAACTTGCGTGGTAGCGCATTCTTGCCCCGACGACCAACAAGCTGCTTGTTAACATCCTTTAAAATACGCTCAAGATCCGCCATATCATTGTGCTTGTACCAGTACACCTTGCTGCGAGACAGAAAGATCGCCTGCTGTACAGCAAAATTGACCCCCTCGTCAGCAACAATAATGTCGCTGCGCTTGGAAAAGCAAGGAATCACCGAAAGAGTAGTAGTAAATGCCTGGCTGTAGAGTATAGCCGCTGAGTGCCCAATAAACGCTGCAATCTGTTTCTCTAGCTCCATGTGCACGTCGAGTGTGCCGTAAAAGCCAGGCGGTCCGCATGTACCGACACCATACTTGCGAAGTGACTCAACCGCATGCTTTCCCAGCTCGGGGCTGTCCACAAATCCAAGAAAGTTGTACGATGCAAAGTTCAGCACCGGTTTGTTGTTGCTCCCCGACGCTAGACGCACCTTGGTACCATTAGGGCCGTCAATCATGATGGCCTTGTCAAGGGTCTCGCGTTCAAACTCGGTAAGTGCTGGAACAAGTGGCTCGGGCCTCCACTCCTCAACTAGCTCGTCAATCTCCTTCTCCGAGAGCTCAACCTTATTGGTGCCGATATTATACTTGGGCTTGGCCATGTACCAGACAATAAAGCCGATAAGGCACACTTCAAGAAAGGTGCGGAATGGGTCATCCTTGTACGAATTCTTGATATACCTCAGTACCATGCGAAACGAAAAATCCCATGCCGTGCGTAAGAATCCGTGGCTGGATTCATCCGTCTCACCCGCCACTGGCGATGCCGATGATACGAATGAGGCTGTAGATGCAACAGTTTCCATTCCAGAGAAGAGTTCAAAAAGCAGATTGCTAAACAAAAGAAAAAGGAAGAAAAAGTTACGACCAAGAGAGGAGGAGGAGTTGTTTACATAATGGAAATACATCGGAAATTAGCTTACGAGAATCCATGTAGATCCTGGTTGGGGGGCCTGGAATCGAAATCAACGGGATGCGAGCTGAACAGGATATTTTTTAAATTTTGCTTTTCGAATATTCTGCGATAGCTTTTCACAAGCAAATCTAGGCGCAGTGCTGTGCAACTTGGTTGGCTACGGCGCGCAGACTTGAATGGACATTTAAGTGTCACTTGAGGGAGGTTCGAATCCTTGCTGCTGCCTTAATAGATTAAAACAGGTCGTTTTAAATGGATCTGATTTTAACTATAAATTTTGCTCCATACTTGGATCATGGCAGCTGTTTTTTTTTAGCTCCTTTGATCGCTGCTGTGCGATGCTTCTTGGGACAATACAAACTTTTTCTTTTCGTTTGGTTTACTCTTGATAAAACAGCTGATTGCATTTGTATTTTTGCCAGTTGTGTTTGTCGCAGCAGTGCTTGCTACAGGGTGTGCTCTATGAGCCTGAGGAACTGTCTTCAAAGGAGGTCGACATGGTCTTGCAGCACATTTACAGTCTGGTCGGCATTGGCAGCGCAGGAGAAGCGGTTACTTCAGAGTAATTTACACCATTTGCAACCATTGACACTGGAGTGTACGTGCTCTTGCAAATTTCGGCGCATCCGTCTCGCACCCTTGGGCGCCTTTGCTTTTAGATTTTGCAGCGTAGGATCAACGCAGCATATCTATACACAAGCGGGAGTTCAGCAGCCAGCAGGGGACGATGCCGATATTGCCAAGCTTGTTGCAGATCTAGTAAAGCTCCTTGGCAACAGATCAGCGGATATATCAATGGTCTGGTCAAAGTACGACTATTTAAAGATTAAGCGTGTACTTTCGTTTATTCCGTACGAGTCATGGATATCTCTTCTCAAGCTATGCCAAAAGGCATTACTATATCAATGTGATCTGCAGTCACATAAAAGAGATAAGTCTTTTACGAGCACCGCACACCCAGAGGTATTAAGTAGCGGAAGACCCACTACCACGCACTCGTATTTGTCGCCGACGCTATTGAAGCGACGGGCACTAATGATCTTGGGAGATATGTGGCGTTACTCTGGTGCGATACAGGGTTCAGGCGAAAATACTAGCATCGATGGCGCTGTTCCTGACAGCCAATCTCCGGGAAATGATATTGATGCCAGCATGGTTGACTCGATTTGGAAACCATCTGCATGGCATTATAACATTGTGTTTGACGTGATCAGCCGCGACAGTACTTCTTCAGTTCATGAGCTGATACAGCTCCATCGGAACATGCGAACGCGTGGTATTCAGGAGGACACGATAACTTTTAACACGCTACTCAATGGCTGTCGCCAGCTGCAGGCTTGGGACTACTTTCGCGATGTCGAGGCGCAGATGCGAAAGCGAGACGAATGGGGGATAACACATATGGACACAACGTCTTGGGGCACACTTATTCATGGATATCGGCAGTGTCAGGATTGGAGCGCGGTGGATAAGTGCGTGGCTGAAGTTAGCAGTGCATGTCGACGATGGTACAAATCGCAAACTGAGAACAGTATACATAAGCAAGGCTTAAAACCCACAACGGAGCTATGGAGTATAGTTATTAACATTTACGCCGCACGGGACATGGTGCCGCAGATGGTTGCGAGTCGCCGCATTATGCAGGGATTTGGTCTCCCAATGACCGCACATACATTTGGGCCTATTTTTGCAGCCTTGCACAGGCTTCGCAAATCCATGGTACAAGGCAAAAAAGATGCGTGGCCAGCCATCCGTCTGGCCCTGGAAGAATTTGAAGTTATGCGCAGTAGTAACATCCCACCAAATGCTACAATACTTACAAACCTGGCACTTATAGTTGGTCTAAGTAATCCTTATGCAGATACGAATAAGGAAGGCGGGGATGGCAAAAATGACAGCAGCCACCAGGCTTGTGCTAGCCTTGGATATGTGGGCAGCACAGTGACGCGTGAGCTTGAGTCTATGTTGACACGTGCGCATGATCCCAATATTTATGCTACATTATTAAACTTGGGCGGACAGTTACGCTCTCCTGACGATATTCATAACGTGTGGCAGACACTTGTATCTGAAGTAAAGTTTAACTTTGCGAGACGAGGAAAACCGCTGTTAGAATCGCTTACGCTTTCATCATATATGAATGCGCTTATTGACTGCCAGCAATACAACGAGGCTTTATCGGCATTCTATAACCATGCGCTTCCTCCATTGGCGGGTAATGAATACCAGAGACAGAGAGAGCGGATTGAAACGCCAAGACTACAGTCCGTTGGACTACCAGTCTATGAGGCCGCTATAAGAGCATTTGCGCGTGTAGATAGACACCGTATGTGCGTGCATGTGATGCGCACTATGGTCAACCAAGGAATAGCGCCTACTATGCTTTCAGTGCGGTATGCGTTGCTTCCGCCTGATAATGGCGTGCAGAATTCCAGTACAGCGCATTATACCCGCCGGTGGACACTTCCGTTTGCCACTGCTCGTGATATATGGGGGATAGTGCTAGAATCGCGACAAAGCGTATGGGCTCGTGGTGTCTACGAGAGCCATACCAGTGCAAGAATGGGGCAGGTTGAGCAGCGCCCAGTCATTGTCAATGACATTGCTGCACAGCTTATACGTATTGCTGCCTATGCACGCAATATCGAATTTGGCGAACAAGTATTTGAAGCTTTAAATAGAGAGGCTGCACACTTTGGAATTAGTCATCAGCATCAACGGGCAGGTGAGGATGACGCTCAGTATAGTGAAGAGGATCGTTCGGAGTCCATGTCTAAGGAGGAGCGCGATATACCACACAACCCGTTTCCAGAAGACTCGCAATGTGCACCAAATGTGCGCACCTACACATCAATGATCACGCTTTATTGTAACTGTGCGGATCTGGATGGCCTAGGTAGGATGTGGGTGCGGATGCTAAACGACGGAGTAGAGCCCAATTTGCAGACATATACGAGTCTGATTACGGCTTTGCACAAAGTTGCTTTGCGAAAGCGTTGGCGGCGGTTGCGCCAGCATTCCGAGGAGGCTTCTGAAACACTATCATATGAAGACAAGGCGAATCTCAGCCACGACAACGGCATCTGGGCGAGGAACCCGCTTGGAGGACAGTCGTCAACTGGTTTTGATGATGCAGGTATCCCATGGTCGCCTACACAACAGGATGAAACAATAAGGCGCATCGAGGACTGGATCATAGGCACTGTGCCAAAGGGAAATGAAGACACAGCACCGTCAGGTGTGGGTGATTCGCAGCTCGATTTGGACATTCCATTGAGTACGTTGTTGCTACGCTACCACTCCGCGCGGATCCAGGATGCGGTTAACAGCACATCTAATAGTCAAGATAATAAGAGCGCACGCTTGGATCCGGACGTGATAGAAGATATTGAGCGTGTGATGCACGTGTGTCAAGTTGTTGAGGGGAAAGGGCTAAAGCCAGATCGCCGGTTTCATATCGCGCTAGCTGATTTCTTCGATACCTGTGGCGATAGGGTAGGTGCCGAGCTAGTTCGCAAGCAGATGTACAGTTTTTAGAAAGCCTTATTGGCACATCAAGATAATTGTATTTGTATCAGTCAAGGTGATCTTTTGGCAGCAAGAGGTGTTGTGTTTTGTATTGCATAAGACACAGTTTACATGTGTTTGGTGTTTGAAGTTGGTAGGTACCTTTTTCGTTGGTAGACAAGAAAAATAAACCAAGAGATACAGCAGGTTATTAGTAGTTTTTAATAGACGCATAGTGGGAATATCAATAGAGTAATTGATCGGAACATTGACATATAGCAATCAAATATAAAAAATGTAACATCTCACCTGTATCTCTGAAAAGGAGTTGTATCAGCTTGTGCCTGGGGCTGCCTTGCCAGTAGCACGGACATCCAATTTACTATATGGTCGGATGCCCGACGGATTTACCTCAGGCTTGCGATCCTTGGCTGCCTTGTTCCCTAGTAATTCGGGAAACAACAAATTAGCTCTTTCTTTTTTCGGAGTGTCTCAACACATACACTTTCTAAGCACGTTTTATGCATAAAAGTTTTTTTTTTTTTTTTTTCGTAGATTCGAGGCATACATGTCGCAATGTCGGCACGTTACAGTAAGATTCTAACACGACAAAATGTGCAAATGTTTATTGGCGGAGCACTTCTTGCGACTACTCTTGGCCATTGGTGGTTGCAGTCGCACTTGGAGCGCGCGATAGAACTACAACGACGACTGCGCCAGGTTCAACGACATATGTACTGGAGTATGTCTCTAACACAGCGTGTGGATGTGTCTAGCGAGGAGAAGCCTACAGCATATTTTCGTCAACAACGACTCCGAGCCACAAGCGGTCTTGATGCGTGGTGGAACAGTAAGATTTTTGGCCTCAGTAGTTGGATAGTTGCACCAGGGTACCTGACTAAGCAGGCTGGCCGTGTGCAGGGTGCAACTTATCAGCATGTTTCTTCTGAATGGGACAGGGTAAAGGAAGCAGCAGGCGATAGCGGCAGCTGGATGGTCGACCAAATAAAGGTTGCTGTTCACTGGGAGAAATCTGCCCGTCAGATCAAGCTGCTGTGGGAGGAGGAGAAGCTAAAATGGCAGCAAGCGCATACTGCAGCGGTCAAGGCAGTTCACCCAGACTATTCGAAAAATTGACCTCTATATGATAATTTATAAACTTACTAGTAACGATTTGGTATTTTCATGTCAAGTAGAATTAGGCTATTTATGCTCGGCTAGACAGGGACAATGTGACAAGGATAGCCAAGTATGATTTAGAGTGGGCTAGAACTTCTGCTGTGGCTGACCAACAGGTGTTAACGACATCTGTCCCGATGGCTTTTGGATGTATGTGGCGACATTGGAGAGTTCTTTTTCTTGGATATAGCTTGGCCCTGAATGCTGCATCAGCTCTTGCTCGTCTACAACAAGCGGGAACCATTCCAGGTCGGTGTAGTTGTCAGAGGCCTTTGCATTTCGGAGAGGCATAATGCAGTTCATAATCAGTGGCGAGCCATCGGGCATGCCCTTGTAGCCCTGCGAGTCCATCGTCAACTCAGTGCCTACGGTAATGGGCTGAGCAGAAGATGTATATTCTTCCAACAAAGTTGGAGGGTTGCGCGATATGCTTCCTCCTGTATATTTGGATACCATGTCTTCTGTGAATATGCTGTCTTCCGAAAGCGGGCCGCCCTCACCACGCTTGTCAGGCTTGTAGGACCCATCAAGCTCCATAGCAAGAATCTGCATCTGCTCTCTCTGATGCTCCACTAAATGTTGCTTGCGATCTTGCTTGCGTTTATATATGCAACCTAAAACTCCAATAATGGCCAGCACCACGACTCCGCCTACCACACCCCCAACAATTGGCCCAATACTGGTAGTACGTTCCTTTGTTTGAGCCTCTTTGTCGTCCGACCCTGACGCATCGTCGTCGGATTCTGCATTTGATTTGGCGTCCGATTCGTCGTCTGGCAAGTCTGATGATGGCATAATTGTAGCCATAGGCTCTGTATGCTTACCAATAATTGCCGTTGAAAGGTATGTTGACTTTTCACCGTCATCGTCAGTCGTGGTCATTGGTATCCCAGCAAAGCTTGATACCCTTATATCGTCGTTCATAAATATAATATAGCTTGTATATGCGATTTCCGTTGTTATCTTCTCATCATCGCCATTTTTCGTGGTCTCAATGGTTTCGGTCTTTGTGCCAATGTCTGTAGAGGTTCGTGTGAACGCCGTTGCTAACGGTATCAAAACAAGTAGCAGGACCACCGCTTGTAAAACGCCTATCCGCCTCAGGCTTTTCATTGCATCCGAGTAGGGTGCTTTACACTGAGTATAAATCAATAGAGAAAGTAGAGAAAATAATAAGCAACAAAGTGACGACCCGCGTGTAGGTTGCAAATATATCACAGATAAAAAGCTCCACGGCAGATGATACAAGTGTAGAAAGATAAACAAAACAAAAGGTAGAGAGCAAGTAAAAGACGAACGACCTAAGCAAAGGAAGAAAGCATCGGTGAGAAGGGTGATTCAATACACAAGCAGTTCCCTGTGGTGTAAATGTATATTTTGGCATCTACTGGCCAGCAAAAACGATGTCTACTTTTTGTGGTATGTTTAACAGGTAGCACTGCGCATCGTGCATGTCAAATAGAGAGGATAATTCCTGTAGAGGGTGCGCCGATCGACTATTTCGCGCATGAGGATCGATTGCTAGAGAAATCAAGGCACTCCATTGTTGTTGGTGCCAAACCGCGGACCAGTGTAATAAGTGACAGCTAAAGTGGAATATACGATCGGCAAACAGTTCGGATAGCCAAGGCACTGTTTGAAAAATTATGCAAGCAGTCGGTGTTAGTTCATATTTGGACATTTGGAAACTGCGTGGAGTGGCTGAACTGCATATCCGACGAGGGTGGACAAAACCCTAGCGCATTGCCGAAAAATTAGGCGCCATATACTGGTTTGGAACAAAATAAAAAATCTGGAACAACTGACAACATGCGCACTACAAGCTTATCAGATCATCCTTTTCGTCTGCATCTTCGAGCTCGTAAAACAGAAGATGGCGGTAATAGTCGGTTATCTTGCCATCGCGCTCTGGTCTTATATAGTCCATAACCTTTGGAGACCCATCTGTGTGGCGATAGGTCTTGCTGAGCAAGTCCATAGTGAGCTCGGTACCAACGTCAGTGCTCTGCGGAATATTTTCCGAAAATGGCTGCTCGGCTGCATCACTATAGGTAGAATTACGAATATGCCTGTAAAACATGGACGCACGACTGACAATATCATAATTATCATCCATGTGTGTAATTCCCGATGAGTGAAACGCACTCATTGCGCTTGAGGTCTTGGGCTCATATGTGCCGCCAAGCTCGTCTGCAAGCTGCTGCAAGCCTAGTTCGTAGATTCGCTGCTCGTGCTGGACCTCCCGTCTCTTCTTCATGCTGTAGCGTATAACGTACACAAGCAAGCATAGAAGAATAAAAGCAATAGCCCCAGCCACACTGATTCCAGCTATAGCACCCTTGGATAGACCGCTGTTATTACTGTTATTATCTGGAGGGGTCAGAGGATCGTTACCAGTAAACGCATTGGCAGATAGCTGCGTTTTGCTCTCGAGAAATGACATGTAGTAACCTACATGTGTATAGTACGCAAGCGTGTTGTTGTTTGCGCAGTAGTCAAGCCCCTGACCACCTGGTGCCACAAACGTAGAAAACAACCCCACCAGCTTTGGTACACCCTGGTCATACTTAATCAATGGACCCCCGTAATCACCAAGACATGGTGCAACCCCAGGCGTCAGCTTGTTGCGCGTGCATACTGCGCGCCCATTGCTGTTTTGATACAGATCAACTACACCGCATGAATAGTCGTCACCAACAGTGACATTTGCATAGTTCAGCACATCGCTGCTAGCAACTCCAATCTTATCGGCCGAGCCCCATCCCATGAATATAAGCGAGTCGCCACTGCGGATATCGCCAACATACACAGGAATTCGGTTGACAGAATCTGATATCTGACTGGCAAGATTAACTTGTAGCAAGGCAATGTCGTTTACGCCAGATGTCGAATTGTACGAGTCACCGATGATTATCTTTTCGACATTGACCGCTGGTTGCTGTACTTTGTTGGTCTTTCCATATCCAACCCTTATTGTACTTGGATCCACAGGTTTTTGCGTGCCAATGTCATATACACAGTACGCCGCGGTGACAACAATTTGTTCAGTCAGTATGGCACCGGCACACGCAGTGTTATTAGTTGATGCTGCATTTGAAATGTAGACCGTAAATGGGAACTGCTTATCACTCGCATCACTACCGCCAACTACACGTTTAATAAGCTCAGTAGATCTTTGCGACATGGCACTGGCATTGCCACTTCCAAAAACGCATAGCGCGAAGACAAACCCGATATACTGCCAATATCTCATATCTGGTAGCTGTGAATAACAAGATGTACAGCGTTAAACGGTAGACGTCGAGTGCTACAACAGCGTGTTGTTTTTAAAAAAATCTTGACTTTTGATTAACAACAATAACAAGCACAAGTAATATACAAAAATAATGGCGGCTACAAATATCGAATAATGTAGTGGCAAAAGGTGGTAAACTAAAAAAGAAAATTTTGTAGACTGTCAGCAACTTTCGTTGAGAGTACTGCCAAAACGCAACAGCCCGCATCAACCACAGCCTCAACACTGAGATGCAATGAAAAGGCCGCTGTCAGCTTGCACATGCAAGTGGTGCATTCTAGGATCAGGAGCATTGGACAATAGCGTCCAAGGTGGTGGGGGGTCTTTTCTTGCACAATTGTTACTGGAGTGCATCCTGACCCGCGTCTAAATTGCAAGAAAGGCACGGGAGCATTGATTGCTGCTCAGTTTTTTCTGCCGCGGAGTGCCAGCAGCGCGATGACAATAATAGAATTCAATATTTGGGCTATTTTTACACCAACAAGTTGGCGTTTAGGTCAGATACCCCATGCGCAGCCGCAACTCGAACTGTGATAACGACACCCGAACACCCCAGCAGAACTATTTATGCTTTTTGGTTTCTTCAGTTGCTTTCCTTAGAACAACCCTAGCAGTCGTCATTTTGTTACTAGTTTACATGTGTGTTATTCAATGTATGTAAAACCCTTGTAGGCTATGGAAAGCAACAGATACCGGCAGTTTAATTAGCAAGAAAGAAATATCTCTGATCATGCTTGTTGAAGCAAAGCCACAATGAAAAGCATCCGCCATCGCTGGGTCGTAGCGCTTTCTACAAAATAAGAATGAGCTGAATTCGACACTGACATTGGAAAACAATGGCACACTGGGTGCCGGGTTGGGGGGTAGAGAATCGGACAAAGAACCCGATGCTGCAATGCAATTTTTTGTGTGCAATTACTCCATTGCGTTACCGCACCATTTTATTGAAAGTTTGTTGGGTATTTTAGGCAGATTAGCATCCACACAACTTGGCGGTTTTGTTACGAAAAAGTTCTATTTCATGTCCTTTATTTTTAAAGCAAAATATCTATTGAAAAAACGTCTCCAAAACTTCCAGTTGCGTTAAACTTGGATACCCAGCTATCACAGATGTGCCATCCAATAAAAACTATTTTTTTACTGGCAGCATAAACATTTTGAAGAAGGGGGCGGGCACTATTCCTAAATTAGCAAATGCGGAATACACACATGGTCACTTGTGCTGCAGGAAAAATAAAACTGCTACTCTACAAATTTCAAACTGGTATCAGGGCTTGGCACCGAATATAAATCCGTAATGGTGCCTTTGCCTTATTCTCACATAACAACTTCTATTCAGCTCTTCAAATATTTTATTGTCATTTACTCTAGCATCACTTTATATTTCAAAAAGCTAAACAATGCAGATTGTTACTAAGCTCCAGATCATTACCCTAGCTCTAACAGCACAGGTTGCGCAAGCACAGTTCCAAATCAATCCAGGAACTTATGACGCCTCTGAGCTGTATGACATTATTTCGGGAAACTACAACAGCTACGCAGCCATATGGCAAGACCAACTTAGCAGCGCAAAGGCATCGCTGCCGGGCGCCTACGGAATCTTGACATCGATATATAACACAGATGATGTGCCTGAAACATTTAATCCCGAGTTTGTTAGCGATTTGGCTGAGGAAATGGTTAAAGTCGGACATACAACTGTGGTTGATCCCCAGGTGAACTCAAACACATTAATATTTTCAACGGAACCAACTGGCGAGACAAGCGGATCTCCAGAAAATAGCAGCAATTCGGAGAGTGAGACTTCTGAGAAAACTACACCGGGTCAGGAAGATTCTTCCAAAGATCAATCATCAGATGAAGACGTATTTACGCTCTTAAATGAGGACTCAGAGGCTGACAGTGATAGCGACACTGGTACTAATGGCGCTAGCCCCAACACAAAACCTGGCGTGCTTTTTAGCGGCGTTGGATTGCTTGTTGCTCTGACAGGCATATTGAGCTACATTTAATTTCTTTTTTCATTGTATTCTGTTCATTTCTTTATCAATCTATCAACTATTCCACAAAAAGTGCAGCGCAAATAATGTAGTATATTTATGTTATACCCAAGAACAAGTAGAAGTGTGTGTGTGTGTGTGTGTGTGTGTGTGTGTTGGGCTAATGTTGTTGCAATGCTAGTGATGCGTATTGATATGATATCAGTTTTCATATTCGATTGCAAATGGTTGGCAGCAAAAGGCTAGCAGTAACAAAAGTCTATGCTTAACCATCTTATCCAAAACCAGTATTTAATAGCAGATATGCTGTCTTTGAGTTAGAAACGGTACGCTTAAAAATAAAAAATATCTCGACAAACATCTTTTAAAAGTACATTATTTTGCAAGAAAATCAGCTAGAATGAACCTGATCAATAACTCAGTAAATACGAGCAACTCATGTACTGGACGCTATTGCGAGTGCCCCAATTGTAAAGGTGGACCGAAGCTGTGTTAACTGAAAATATTTTTAAAAGTTCAGTTTGCATGCTAAGGGCTCCAATCCGTGCCTACATTATGTACAGATCAGCGCAAAATCACGGAGACAGACCCTGTAAACCAACGACTGATGACCCAGGCAAAAATATATCCAATACGGCTACTCTGCATACACAAGTAAAATATTCGACAATCCTAAAATTAACTACTGCCAGCATCTGGTTTACCATGCCTCCAAAATATATGCCATAAAAGATATTCTTGTAATTACAAAAATGACCATAGTGTTTTCTTCTAGTTTGAATAAAGATATGTAAATATAAAGTTACAAAAACTGTCTAGTATGACAAAACCCCATTAGCGTTGCGAATAACAACAAATTTTAGGAAAGCGTATTTTGGCGCTAAAGATATTAGGCTACTAGTGCCACTAATAAGCACAATAAAATAATTGCAACCTATAAGTAAATTACTAGAGTGTTATATGTTTATTGGAGTTGTGAGAACAGGTGCGTGTGATTAGTTCAAATCCGCGTTTAAATGCCTCTGTGGCGCAATTGGTTAGCGCGTCTGACTGTTAATCAGGAGGTTGCTAGTTCGAGTCTAGCCGGGGGCGTTTCTTTTTGTTTTTTGTTTGTTTGTTGATTATATTATAGGCAAGTTGCTGCATTTTTTTTATCACCACTGGCCTTTGAGTAATAACTGCATCGTGTGCCTGAACTACAAACAGCCCAGCTATATTTATTTTCCTTAATGCCCCCTTTTTTTTTTTCTGTTGTTGCTGTCAGTGTCACTCACAACCTGGTTGCAGCAGCATATCCCCAGCTTTACCGAGAGCTTTATGTTGTGTTTTCATGCGTAAACCAGCCTCAATATGGCCATCCCTGGTTGTCCTCTATTAGTTACGTTGTTGTGGATGCTTTTTTTGATGTACAGTGGATGTTTGATTTACCACAATAGCGGCACAATACAGGACCTCTATGCATAAACAGGCCAAATTTAGCCATGTCTATGTTACCGTGGATGTCGTTGAGAACGGATAATATTTGAAGCACAACATCTGCTTGGTAAACCACTCTAATAAAAGCACGATGCACCACAGCATTGGAAGCATTGCAATACAAACAAACATATATTGCATGCCAGACCAAGCCACAGCCGGCATCTGTTTTACATTGCCTTCTTTGGGGATGGGGATGATGAGGTACACCCCTCCTTCCCCAAACGACCACACTCCAGCACAAAGAACTCAACAACAGAATTCCCCGGCATCTGCTCCTGCAGTGTGAGCAGTGAGTATCCGGCAGGCTGGGTTAGTGTGGTGAAAGGGTAGAGGAGCCGGCGGCGCCGGTGGCTGGATTGTGGCATATTACGACGGCACCACCTCCTCCATGTCCACAGTCAACACCTCTTTCTTACTGACATATAAAACATTTTCTGTAGAGCTGCAGGGTTTATCCAGAAAAAAAAGAGAATGATGTCTTTTTCGGTTTCCCTCAGTAAAAATCTACAGCCATATTCTTAGCATTGCCAGACAACAGGAAAAGGTATCATGTAAATTAGGCGCAGTGTTTGTCTAATATACCCCGATTTGGACAAATTTGGGGAGAGTAATGCGTGCTCGAAGCAACTGGGACCAAAAAAATTTTAGAGGGGGCTTGTGGCTCATAAATACGCCGCAGCACCAACGGCAGTGGTAGCTCTGTCCGTTCAGGCGATAGTGCCACACAGCTCTGTAATGGCTTAGAGGATGCATACGTTGGGGTATGATATGCAGCGGTGGTGGCTACTTGATAATCATACAAATAGACACGAAAGCACAATGGCACAAATTGATATTGGTCAGTCAGCCAGTCCCAAATACAAATCTTCTCAAGTACTTAAGCATCTGTGATGGCCTGAGTATCTGGCATAGCTGAACTCCTCATCGTCAAAACCATCTTTGCCTTTTTGTATACATCTGGATCCATATACCTAGCAAAAACAATTAGTTTACTTTCTACAACCTGTATAGTTAGCAGCTTCAAAGACAGCAACTGCATCGCAAAACAATCAAACTTTCTCCACTCGCAAGTATCATCATGTCTATCGTCAACTCTACGCGTGTTCCTGTCAAAAACAACCGCGAATGTACTTGCCCGGCATGCAGAAACGGTGGTAGTTGTTAGAGACGGATGTTTCGGTTGTAAATATTCATCTACCGCCGACAGAGTCTCATTAAACATACGAATTCTGCATTGCTAGTAAAAAAATATCTTTATCCTACATCAAAATATGGCATAATATCCTAGAGTGACATCACAACTACTTTTTTTCCACTTTCATTAAACATGATTTACTTCATTTCTTTATTTTTAAAGCATCGTGTCATGTAAATGATGTTAATAATATACTATATATGTAGTTTAAATCAATGCAGCTTCAATATGTGCAAGGATATTTGTGCAGCAATTCGTTCAATCGATAGTGATTGTAAGTTATTCTGGTCTACGGTTTCAACAACAAAGCGATCAGAGACAGTCTCCTTGTATGTTGTTTGTATGGATGGATCGATTTGTACACCAAAAAGTATCACTGGAAGTTTGCGCATGTTAACAAGTGGTGAGTTTAAATTCCGGATAACTTCTACAAGCTGAGGCTGCTGTGACATTTCAAAGAACTGCGCCTGTGCTAAATACGGGCTTGATAGCGCCCATTCTGTAGCATTCTGGCTTGCAGTATCTGAGTTGGATATGGTGGGCGGGTTAGTCATCCATGTTCCTAGCGCTGCAAGTGCTCGTTGAAAGTTTAGACGCGCTGGCTCTAGATTGGATTCAGGAAGCAGACTGCTGTCAGACATTGCCTGGGCAGTAGCCTCTCGAATCAATGCACTCTGATTTGGCATTAACAAGCCAAGCAATGCTAGCTCTGTAGGGTATATAAATGCCATGCCAACCACCACATCTGCATTTATAGTTGAAAACAACTGAGCATATTCGGAACCCGATCTATGCCCAACAACATAAAAAGGTCCCTTTTCCCCTATGTGATGAAGTGCAATGCTCAACGCTCTTTCCATGACAACATGTGATATCGGTGCATATCCCTGTGGAGAAAACATATATCCTGGACGGTCATATACACAGACGCGATGGTTTTGCTTTATCAGCGATGTTTGTATAGAGCGGCTAATAAAAGATGGATACCCGCTTACATGCTCAAGTAATATGGTAGCCTTACTTGGCGGTCTTTGAAAGGCTGCGTGTGTCGACTCATCATTCAAACCTCCCATGCAGCTAACAGATATGGCAAGCGTGCGCTCAATGTTATCGGAATATGGTACTACAACAGATACTGGCGTACTATGCAATTCCGGAAGAGTTGAATTATGTTGGTTTTGCTCAAATACGCCATTAAGTAAAAGAGCATAAATAAGCAACGACAAAAGCGCCGCAATCACAGCAGTTGGGCCATTCCGGAAAACAGCAAATACAATATGGCTAAGACGTAAAACAAAGGATATTTGGGTACGAGGTGCAAGGGTGGTAGTGTTTGACGGAAAGATGCTTAACTCACAGTTTGGCGACAGAGAATTGTGCTTTGATGGTGCGTCGGCTGTCGTAAAAATATCAGTAGGAATGTCAGCGCATTTAGCACTACCACTGACCCTAGTCATTCCACTGTGAATGGATGTAGCATCAAGATTTGGTAAGGGGCTATCTGCACGCGAGTCGGCATGTAGAGAAATCGTTGATTTATCCGCAGAGGTTTTGGACGGCCCCATGCTATCCAAGACAAACTGCTTCTGAAGGCTTGCACGAGTACGCAGTGCTTTGGCAATTCCAGGCATAGCGGCGGCAGCAACGATAGCAGGAATAGCATAGCTTATTATAACAAAAACTAGCAATTTTCGGAAGCCAATCATATAAAGAAATACGGATATCCCTGTGCCTAGAGTTGAGATAGCAACAATATAGGATGTCCACAGGATGATCTGCGGCCAAACACTGACGGGAAGCCAGTTAATTTGTTTTGTGTTAGTGATATTCTGCGCTTCAGGGCGACAACGTTTAACTAAAAGATGGAGCGCAGACCATGAAGTAAACACACCGGCCAACGATGCCCAGAGCAAAACAAGCTCATTGCCAAACACGTATCGAATTCCAATAGGCGTTTTAAGCAGCGTGATGCTGTGGCTGAGCATGTAGAATTGAACGCCAGCAGCACATGCTAGGACGCTTGCAATAGAAATAGCGAATATCCCCATATGCAGTATAAAAGAGTGACAAATAACCAATACACGAATGCAAAAAACTAGCAAGATAAATATTAGAAAAAATCATAATTACACGCAAGAGGGTAATAGTTGTCTAGTGACCCAGAGAGTCGGTAAATTTGGTTTCATGGGGATTAATGTGTTTATGTCTTGGGCCACGCGCAGTGTTATCTACATGCATAGAAAAAGCAAAACATTTTTACGGGGAGAGGAGAAGCAAACCAACAACCATCGATTTGGAGACCACAAAAAGCTATTATCAACAGAAAGATGCTAGCGAGTGAATAAATTATCTAAAACTTCCTCTGTACACCTTCGGCGCCGGGTCCGGTTCATTGGCCATGCCTTTGGCATGGCCAATGGAGCACTCCCCGGTATACAATGCTTAATTTCACGGCGGGGATGTTTGTCCTGCCCTATCTTGCGATGGCAGCATTGCTGCCTGCCGCTCAGGGCAGGATTTTATTATCCCTTAAATGACATAATGTTTAATCTAATGGCGGAGATGATATTTTTGTAACTAAGGACAAGGCTTTATTATTAAGTGTAGCTCGTTCTTTTATTAAGTTTATTGCTTCCTCAAAGAATACTCTACAAAAATTGGAAAACTATAACCAAAATGTATGACATGACATGGGCTGAGCCGAGTCAGGAATGATGGTGGAGTAGTTTGTCTCCAAAAACTCCCTCGGAGAAGCCAATTGGCTATAGGGAGTGCCAAAAAAAAACTAGAATTTTTAAAGTTATTTTATTCTAAATGACGCTTTAATGCTAATAAGTTTACTAGAAATGGAGGTGTTTTTTCTGGCGCGTATGGGTTATCAAGGAATTTTTCAACTAAAGCTTCAATTTTACCAATTTCAAATATTAGTATGTTTAGATCTTGATAATTGCGGTAAACATTGTTGTTATTTATTTGTGGAATACTATACTCAGCACAGACTACATTAATCATGTCAATAGGATCTGAAAATACTATTGCTTCATGTAATTCAAAATCATATTGATATGTAAATGCATAAAAAACAATTGCATTCCAATGAAAACCACTACAACAAAGTTTTTTTTTATATGGTCCTAATAAAATTAATTTATGACTATTATAAGTTCCACTGCTTTTAATAGTTCCTTTTACATTATCGGTAGTAAGCACATTTGAAAATAAAATTTTCTCCCATATATTTTTATGAGATATATAAATAAAAACTGCAGTAAGTTTCTCTATAGCAAAAGGTTCCGACATTGTAATTAATAGAAAGCCAACAATAAATATATAAATAATGGAGAGACAGAACAAACATAAAAATTCAAAAAAAAAAAAGCTATTTGTATTCGGAAAACAAAAATATTTCTTGCAAAGTAACCCTTGATTGCTATTCACTCTAAGCAATAATAACTTAATAGAGTCGGCTTGTTTTGTAGGCTATTGTGACTGGCAATTTTGGACACATTTTGTGTTTTCTAAAACAAAAAAGGCAAATACAAAGCATATTCATAAAAATTGCACTATTGGCTGTAAGAATACAAAAATAAAAGAGCTTAGAAAAACGCCAAAGAAAGACTTTAGGGTTGTATAAATGTTTAGTTATTTTGTAGCAAAACTTAAAAGCTAAGATAAAGCAGCAAAAGAAAATGCACCAACCCATTGAATTCCTTTATTCAACAACATTTTATAGGCTTTCTTTATAAAAAAAAAGTATAGTAATAGAGATATATTGCGGCAAGAAGGCCGACTTGTTATTAAAAAAGGTAGTTTAATGTTTTAGAGTTATTTATAATAGTAAAGAAACATTCACAAAACTAGCAGGAAACTGTACTCCTTTTTATAGTGCTAGAACCGTACTACTAGATGTGCAAATAATGCCATTCTCGTTGTATCTGTTCAATCTCATCTTGCGCTTGCTTTCTCATGATGTCTATCATCATCATCTTCATCACTTGGCTTGATCTAGTTCATGGTTATGTCCGTGAGCCATTTGGCTCCCGCAACAGATAATTTACAAAATGTAAAAAACAAAACAAACAAAACAAACAAAACAAACAATACCGTACAATAAACAATAATCTCAAAACAAGGGTTAATGATGTGTCACGCGCATTAATCAATTAGCGGAAAACATTAAGACCTTGCGATCAGCGGGTAAACCTTACATGTATTTAAAGTTTTATTTTTCGAGTTCTTAGTAATGAAGCTTTAGTTCGTTTTAATCGTTTCATTGTTCCTACAAAATGCGCAGCAAATTCTACACTGTTTCTATAAATTGTGCAACACACTGAACACTGTACAACAATAAAATTATCAACTGCATTGCTATTTGCGCAGCCATGGCGAATCAAGCCAAGTCTCGGTGTGAAGATAGGTTTGAGTTTATTTGTTGAAAAAGATCATATGATACTCAAAAAAAAAACATCTATTTGCTGTGAATGTGATCACAATTAGCGAATCTGATCTCGAATGGATGGAGAAAATGAGTTTATAAGCCACAACCTCGGAGAAGTCGATTGGCTATAGGGAATGCCAAAAGCATTAAACGTAGAAGGACTGGCATGTGGTGTTGAGTTGCAAGGAGAGGTTGGGAAGGCGCCGATGACTTGGCCTTTGAAAATATAATGTGCCTTTAAGCGGGCGAGTGTTAAGGGACCATGCTTGGAATTGAAGCGTCCTGTTACAAAAGGGTTTCATCATTACCACTATTGCACCTAGCGTATCTAAATTCTAAAACATTGATCTAATTGATCCAATCACGATGTTTGCAAGTTTGTTTGTTTGCGCCTTTGTCTTACACCTCCCCTTCTGCTCATTTACATAAATTGGTTAGCTCTTCGTTGTTTACACTGCTATTGTTTATCACAAAATCACATGTGCGCCTGTAGAACGACTGGGACATTTGAGCAAAGGGGAATCTATCCTCCGCCAAAACAATCAGTGACTGTTGGCGAGGCTGACTTAAAATTTATTCACCTACGCGATGGCGATGATGTGGGTTTATTACAGTACGTTCGTGGCGGCGGCATTGCATTTCCTCACATCATGATTCCAGAATCGCTGCAATTGCGCGGTGCTGCACAGACGAGCAGTTTAGGTAGCAATGAGTCAGTTGGTTCCGCATCGATTGTACGCAGACAAGCCGGTATACGGAAGCTCGAAGGCCAGGGTGACTCTAGCACGCGAACCAGAGATGCAGACGAGGATAATAGCCTTATAAGTACGATAATATCGCAAGCCCTATGGCTATGGAACGCCAAACAGCATATCACAGATATTGTGCGCCAGACACAGACGCGCTCACTTTTGATAGCGGAGAGCTGGCTTCCAGTACCACTTGCGCAACTTGTATTTGGCCAGGTGCAGGGCACAGAATCTGCCGCCAAGGCAGATGCGATTGAAACGGAGAACGCGGAAGGTGAAAAATCCATGTTGGCCAAAACACATGGTCCAATCACCTGCGTTGCCTGGCATCCACACCGGTCACTTATTGCAATTGCACACCGCGCATTGGACTGCGTTTTTTTGTACGATCTTGCCAACGATACCTGGTGCTCAAACATCTTGCAGAATGCTTATATGAAGGGGATCACGTCGATGGCGTGGCAACCCAACTGCGGATATACGTTAGCCGTTGGTTGCACTGCGGGGGTTTGTCTGTGGAATATCCTGCCTGGATCATCTAGCTCTAACGATTTCTCTGATACGCACAAGGCTCCCAGTCTTGGCATCACACAGTTTTCGTCCTGGATGACTTTGCTGGCTTTCCCACAGCCAACAGGAGCGCATGGATATCCGTCGCGGCTTACTGCCGAAAACAAGCAGCCTCTGCATCGCTCTGCTGCTAGCGTCTCGGCAATCTCATTCAGTCACAGTGGCCAATGGCTTGTGGCTGGGCACCAGACTCACGGCCATCTGACGCTCTGGGATGTTGCACTTGGCACTGCAACGCCTTTAAAGCGCTCAGGCAGTAGTAGTCGATCGGCGACTTTGCAGGTTGGTGTTAGTCCCAATGACGGCTATCTAGTGTCGACGCATGCAAATGGCCAACTGAGGCTGTGGGAGACCGAAAGCTGGACATCACGTGTGTGGTCAGATTTTCGCGCCAATGTTACGCAGTTTGCCTGGTCTCCAGACTCCCGATCCATATATTTTGCTGTATCTGACAGTCCAGACATCTACGCGCTTGCGTTATACAAATCACCACCGTCCCTCGATGCAGAGATTACTATTGTAACAACGTTCGAAGCCCATTCAGCCCCGGCTTCGGATGGAAGCGAGGATCCTGAGCGGATTCGCATTGGAGGATCAATAAAGTTGCTAGCACTGGATCCAAAAGGACAGCGACTTGTGGTTGGATTTGACGACGACTCATCCTCGGCCGATATATCGCTGCTCGCAGTGTATTTAGTTAATACAGAAGCACTTTTCCGCGCTGGTGGCGATTCTAGCTCGCTGATGCCTCTAGGTTATATTCGTGGCCCGAGCTGGGGCAAGCAGCATTGTCCGGAAAAGACCAGCAGTTCTGAGGCTGCTCTTGGATCTGGCAAGCCTGCGAAGAAGCGTGTCCGGGTTGGGGACCCCACACCCTCATGGCTTGGGTTTTCGCCGGAATTTGAGTCCGGGGCGCTACTGTCTGTCGCTTGGGCAAATGGAAAGGTCTCGTTGGTTCAGATGCTGTTCAAGACCAATAGGCTTTCTAAAGTTTAACTGCATACGTCATGCTAGATAAATCATGTGTTTGGCGGCTTTTTTTTTTTACGTTAATATGGATCGTAACCTCTGTGCAACAATGCATTTTGCATCTGGACTCAAACGCATTAAATATTGCAATTGTCCGCCGGACTGGCGGTAAACAATCCAGAGGAAGTGCGTAAAATGCTTACAAATGTTAAAGTAGGCTTTTCCCCATTGCTTTGTTGTCATCGATTTATTTTTGTGCTTTCTATTTAATTCCATTATTCTGGAGCATCTGTGGTCAAAACAACAATGTCAGAGGCTAGTGAATCGCGTAGAAACTCGATAGAGATGATCGGCACAAAGGCTGGTACTGCTATGCCTGCCGAGATGCGTGATGTGCTGAACCTCAAGGGATTGATCCCCGCAAGCATCGAGGATTTCTCAAAGCAGGACTTGCGCGCTTTCCAACAGTTTATGTCAAAGCCTACTGATCTCGAAAAATACGAGTTTATGGCCAATCTGCGCTGTCTTAATGTCAATATGTTTTTTCGCCTGTTGCTGAACCATTTTAGGGAAGTTGCGCCAATAATCTACACGCCAACTGTTGGTGAAGCGTGTCTGAATTACTCACACATCTACCCTTTTATTTATCCATGCAAGACATCTGTGGGGATGTTTATAACACTTGAAGATGTTGACAACATTGACACAGTTATTCAGAACTACCGCTATTCGATGGTTGAGCAAATAGATCCTGAAATTAGTGTCATTACTGATGGATCGCGCATTCTGGGTCTGGGCGACATTGGTATCAATGGAATGGGAATCCCAATAGGAAAGCTACAGCTGTATGTGGCTGTTGCTGGGCTAAATCCAGGCCGTACCTTACCGATTGTTCTGGACTTTGGCACTGACAACAAAAAATATCTGAACGATCCGCTGTATCTGGGCACGCGTGAAACGCGCCCTGATGATAAAACTGTAAGTATATTATCGTACATGTACATATGTGCGTCCCGTATCTAACAAGCAGTAGTGCGCATCTATTATTTAAAAAAAAGCTATATGAATATCTTTATATTGTCTGTAGTTCTATGAAGCCACCGACAAGGTGCTCACCGCACTCTATCGCGCATTTCCTGGTCTTCTTGTTCAGTTTGAGGACTTTAGCACTGACCATGCCTTTGGTCTTCTGGATCATTGGCGCAAAAAGGCGTTATGCTTTAACGACGATATCCAGGGCACTGGTTGCGTTGTTCTTGGTGGCTTTATTTCGGCTCTCAGACTGGCGGGTATTCCAGCCAAGGACCAACGCATCCTATTTGTTGGTGCTGGGTCGGCGGGTGTTGGTGTGGCCAAGCAACTGGTCGACTACTTTATTATCGAGCACAAGATTCCTGAAGAGAAAGCCAAGGCCATGTTCTGGTTTATCGATTCACATGGTATGATTACAGCCAACCGTGGCGACAAGCTGGCACAACACAAAGTGTACTTTGCACGCCAGGACAATGGCGACACACAGTGCAACTCACTGGAGGAGACGCTTGAGTACGTCCGTCCTACAGCACTGGTTGGCTTATCGACTGTCTACAAGGCGTTCAGCGAGAAGATTCTGACGCGTCTAAACGAGATGAACCCCACAGCTCGCCCAATCGTCTTCCCACTGTCGAATCCCGATACCAAGGCAGAGTGCACATTCGAGGAGGCCATGAAGTGTACTAATAACCGTGTACTGTTTGCTTCAGGCACTGCGTTCCCCGAGTACACAATTCCAGAGACAGGCAATGTCGTGATACCAGGTCAGGCAAACAACATGTACTGCTTCCCATCTATTGGCTTGGGTGCTACATTGGCAAAGCCAAAGTGGATCACCGACACAATGATTCTGGCAGTGGCCAAGGCGCTGGCAAACTCACTAAACGAAGATGAAAAGTCGCTAGGTGAACTGTATCCGCGCGTTGAGCGCATTAGGGATGTGGCCTCAGAACTTGCAGCAGCCTTTATCACACAGGCTGTACGCGAAGGGAAGGTCAAGGAATCACATTGGGTAGACTTGGTAGAGAAAAATATGCCAGATGAAGGGCAAGATAAAGCTGTCAGTGGCCATTTCACGAAGCGCATTCTGGGTGAGGTCAGGACGCTGATGTGGTCTCCGGCATCCAGCGTCGAGCAATACATTGTTGAATCGATTGCCATAGCAAACCCCGACGATACGTAAATTCCTATTAACTACTTGCTGCAAATGTCACGTGTAATTGGCCCGTAAATTAAAGTATGTGTCAAACTGATCCACCAAAAACCACCTACAAAAGGCCCCAGCATCAGTTTGCCTATCTGCTTCTCTCACTTTGCTCTATATCTACATTTTCAATTCTAAGTTTCTCAAAATACAACATTATTTTAAATTATAAGGATGAATAACAGCGAGGATGTCTACGACTTGCGTGATCTTCGACGGTTTTCTTTTGATCTAGATGATGATGTAGATCTAGAGTCAATGCAGCAGGAGTTCTTTAAAAGTAAGAGCAAACCAGCTGCGCAGGTTGTGCGTCACGCCCAGCCACCAGGGATTGCTAGCGCGAGCCAAGGTGGGGAATCTGGTGCTTCCGAGTCAAGTCCCAAACAGACAGAAAGTGCGATTGCAGGGAATACAGGCAAGGGTTCTGATGGCAATATGCTAGACTTTGCCAAGCGCATGACGGAGGCAATTAAAGAATTTGAGGTTAAAGAGCGCGCCACAGCTTTGCCCTCTACCGGGCCTGCGCCAGTTAAGAGTATGCATTCGCAAGGCAAGCCAAAGAAAATGTCGTTGTTTGCGCAGCGGCGACTGGCAAAACAAAAGCCAACAGATAATCTTGATGTTGACGCCAGTACTGATAGAGTTGCACACACTACTACGAATTCTCAACAATCGGGCTCAATTGCCACGTTTTTGCCAAAACTAATGGCACCTGTACCAGAGCACACTGTTACGGAGCCAGTCCAGGCACCGCAGCAGAAACCTCGCGATTCAGGATTTCCGGAGATTCCGGTGGACGTTTCTGGTCGCTCAGGGTTACAAAAAACAGAGGATGGCGTTGATCGCGTGGATATACACAACAAGGGGTATTGGGAGTCAATGCGGGACCAGATATCAAAAGAAAACGATGGTCGGCTAAAGGATATGACCGATGAGGAAATACTAGAAGCGCAAAGTGAGATTCGCTCGATTATATCAGAAAAGGCGATTCAAAATATGCTGCGGACGCGACTAAATGCAAATAACGACTCTGAGCATGAACGTTTGCCTACAAGCAATAACAAGAAAGCCTTGAAGCAAGTAAGTTTTGCTGCAGAGATACCCAACACAGAGGAGAGCTCTACTAGCGAGGATGACGTCGTATCAGTCAGTTATCCACCGCCCCCACCACCGGCAGAGTGGGTTGACACGAATGATGTTTTGACTGCAAATGATCGATCAAAATACTTTGATGTTGATGACAACAGCATAGGTAATGACAGTGACTTTTACGCAAGCATGAAGCGCAAGCAATTTCCTTCTGAAGTTGTAGAAGAGGCACAGCTTGCATGGATGCTTGGCCACAGACAAGCAAAGTCGCCAATGGAGAAGGCTATATCCAAAAATAAAAGTCAGGAGGCCCGTGCATTGGCAGCAGAGACAGAGAATGACGAAACTGAATTGCTGCACAAGCGCTCTTCCCGTATTCGATTTGATTTTAACGGCCAAATACTGGCTGAGGAAAATGCCGATATATCCAAAAGTATTGGCCTTCACCATCATGGCGATGAGCCTGAAAAGCCGGGATATACAATTCCTGAGCTTTTACATCTGTCCCGAAGCACTGTTCCTTCACAGCGTGCTGCTGCAATGTCTACTCTAGGATGCATTATTCACAATATTAACGTCGGTGCCTGGGATTTGGCAGATACAGTTGTGGTTTATACAGGATTGTTAGACTGGCAGTCCGAGTTGTATTTTGCAGAAGGAATAGCAGATACCAACAAGACTGGGAGAGCACAAGCCACAGTGGCTCTTTGGACATGGGTTGTTGAGATGGCAAGGTACAAATCCTTGGTGCGGCTATCAGTTGATGGCTATGCAGAAACATCTAGCAACACATTGCCTGGTGCAGAAATCCCTCTACTCCCAGAACCTGTTACAGCCAAAGGTGTGCTTGTGGAGCGGACGTTCAAGGCGTTTGACGCTATGCTTGACTCTAAGCTTATGGATACAATATATGATAATGTTCATCTTTCGCTCCTACCAGATCAACAGCTAACTATGCTAGCTGACTGCATAAAGTCTTTTATGGATATTTCGCAGGAATTTGATGAGCGTATCAAGACACATGCAAAGTTGCTGGTGCTTTTGCAAAACAAATACCCGTATCGGATGAGCAAACAATAGATCTAGATAACTTTTTTGTTTATTATTTGAAATTCCTCTAGCTGTAGATGTTTGATTTGTTAAAAAAAAAATACTGTTATATGCAGGTTTAACAGGTTAAGGTAAAGACTGGCGAGCTTGAAATACAAGTAATATTGTATATTTTAACAGGATGGCCTTCATTTTCCGTCTTCACAAACGTGGCAACAGCGGCCAAGTGTTGTTTAGTCAATAAATCAATTCTATACTTTTCAATCCAGGATCGCGCTGAAAGACAAATGCAGCTAGCACACAGGAATTACGGTATGAAACAGAAGTTAGTGTGCTATTTTTGGCCGCAGAGCCCACATCTTCACAACAAAACATCCCTGTGGAAGCTCAGTTTGCACATTTTTTTCAACAATTTCCATGTTGGCCTTGTTGAATATGCGTTCGAAAATAGATTCTGTTCTGGTCACACTGCTATCGTCTTGGTCAATTATGTATCCCTGCCGAGCAATGCTCTCCTTCACACATACGAGGCCATTTGGTGCCAGGCCGCTGGCACATCGTCGAAGTAAGGCAACCATGTCGCTATTGGTCAAGTGGCTCAGCACCCATTGGCACCATATAACGTTATATTTGCCTTTGGTTGGAGTAAAATCCTGCAGCCCAGTTGCGAACATATTGCAGACGCGACCAGAATCAACCTCCTCTTTGAGATATTGGTTAGTCGCAGTATCCAAAAACTTTTCGTTCTGTTCAACAAGGTCTACTTTGTCGAAATGATCCAACAAGACATGTTTTGTCACTCGTCCAATTCCTGATCCACAGTCACATGCATATGCCGAACCGACAGGTGCGCTTGTACTGGAGAGTATTTTTGCAAGAAACTTTAACGAATCGCGAACATCAGGGCTATGAACAACTTCTAGGCCGCCTAGCATTCCATCGATGCTGGATGGCACGGTCTTCCAGTACTTGTCAGCATCCTCATACCACGTCTTTGTGGGTATAAACTTTCTTCTATACAAGTTGGACATGCGATTAGAGAAAAATGTTGGTACAGGGGTAACAAATATAATATTTTTAAGCCCTTGTGGTTTATCTTCAGATATTAGTTTCGGGTATCGCAGCTCTGTTCTGTCTAGTATGGGTTTGTTGTGGAGAGAGCGGTATCAAGATCAAAAGGTGAACTGTCTCTATTTAATGCAACAGATGCCATCTCTTCTATGCTTGCCTAACTTTTCAGACAAGGCTAAATTTATACGCATTTTCTAATGAATTCGCTGCTGCGACGCACTTCAGCATTTTTGCAACAAACGAGGAACTCAGGCTATCGACGGCTCTGGGCTACCGCGACATCTACAGATCCATCCTTAGAGGCAGCTACCTCTAACTGTACCATTAAACTTTGCGAAGCTATAGCACGCGCTCAACCGCTTGGTGCTGCTCAGTCTAGCGGGCTTTCGGATAATAAGTTGCGGCCAGCTGCCTGTTTTATGTTAGTATCGCAGACATATCCAGCTGCCGATATCGAGCGCCTTGCAAACAATGTAAAGCAGCAGCTACACAGCGTATACTCAGAGATATGCGTTTCAGGAACAGTTGTTGATGAGGTTTTTCCAGGTACTGGCGGTTCTAGTGTCAACGGGTTATCCTTGCTTTACTATCAACCAGAGACTGATCAACATTCTAGTTCTCTTAAACACCAACTTGAACCACGCCCATTCTACATTGGTGACAAGCATGGACGGCAAAGACTGCGTGAGGTTGCTGTTGGGCGATGGCATAATACTGTCACCGATCGTTTTGAGGATTTTAAGGCATCCACACGATGGCAACAGGGCCTATCTAGTGTGACCAGAGCCACATCTCATCTGAAACTACCACCGGAACTGGACGCTAAGATTGATGATCCCGCTAAAGTTCGGTTTGTGCTTTTTGCCTCTGATAAGGAATCACGTCAGGTATTAGATGCATTAGATAGCCACTTTCCCAATGCTGTGAAGCTCGGGATAGTCGGCTCGCAAACGCCATTTCTGAACGGTCGCGAGTATACGCTCATGAGTGACGCGAGTATATATGATAGTGGAATGGTTGGGCTTGCTTTTATCGATAATAGTGCTCAATTACAGGTATCAGATAGCGCTATTGGGCTACCATATGTTGCTAACAATGGGCTCGAGGCAATAAGCGATGTACTGAAAATTGAGCGCTGCAAAGGAAACGTGGTCTTGGAACTGGAGTTGGGAGATGATATCCACTCACTTGTTGCTGCTATCCGGCAGCGACGTGTAGATGATTGCAGCGCTGAGGCAGATGGGCGGCTGTTTGCAAATATAACGCGCTCTCGAGATTCGAGCGCCACTAGCGAATCCAGACAGTCTTTGGAAGCCGATCCAGTTGTATTCCAGGTTACAGGAGGTAGCCCCGCAAAGGGAGGCCTTGCTCTTGATACGCTTCGTGATCTTTCGCCTGGTCAATACATCCAGTTTTTTATGACCTCGCAGGATGCAGTACATTTCACTAATTCAATGGCTGGGTGTCCCACAGATGCGTCTCGAGTTGATGTTTGCTTTTGTGTAAGCGACAACATATCCACAAAAGGAAAAAAGTACTCTATATCCAGACAGAAAAATTGCGGCAACATTTTTGGTGGAATAACAGAGGGTGGGTTTAGCTACGGCAAACCAACGGCCTGTACAGCCAATTCTGCTCAAAAAGACGATGGATCCGTGCTCTCTGGCTCTGTGGAATGTGCTGTACCAGGTAGCACTGTTGTAGTTGGGTTAAAATAGCAAATCAAACTACTAGAAGTGTACACTAATATTTGAAGCGCATGTCGACGCAGCCACCAATTGTGCTAGTCAAGATAAAACTTGATTAGCTCGTCGCTTACACCAGACGGGGTCATGACGCCCAGATCAGTAAACATCAGAGTAATAAACTCAGGCGGTGTGTAGTCTAAAACAGGGTTGTTCCTGGGCAACTCGGCTTGCCAGTCGACTTCGGCGGTCGATCTATCCTTAAATGAAAGCAAGTCGCTTCTGTATGTGGGGAGATCATACTGGCTAAGCGGATATAAGCGCACGAACTTGTAGCTCTCCGCAAGAGCATAGAGTGGTTTCTTCGCAGCTTTAGCAATAATTGCAAGCTGGTATGTTCCGATCTTGTTGATCAATCCCCCGCTTTCTACTACGCCCTCGGCACCGACAAGGACCATGTCGACCTTTTCCATGATATAACCAACAGCAGCATCGAGAATAACCTCACAAGGTATGCCCAGCTTCTGTAGTTCTGCGGCAGCACGAAGTCCGCTTTGGTCAGGGCGCGACTCTGTTATGTACACGCGGAATCGCTTGTTTTGCTTCACAGCGCGGCCCAGCAAGCCCATGATCACACGCGAATACGAATGTATCAGAATAGTTTGCTCGTCGCGCACAAATGGACTCCCAAACTCGGCAACACTATCGCGGCACTTGCCCGCACCCTGTACAAACTCGGTACCGGCCTTGATCAAGCCCTTGCGACACTCTTCCACGCTTTGTGCATGTGACAAACGCGACATCTGCTTCAGAAACACGTCACAACCGGCTGACAACGAGATAGAGTTGTTTGTAGCCGACTTTAACCTGTCACACGCGGAGCGAGTAATCATCATAAACTCTAGCATCGTCGTTGCATGCTGCTTTTCGATCAGCTTTACAAGGCTTCCAACCGCAGCAATTGGGGCCGAGATGCTGGCATCCTTCTCTATAAGACTGTTGTAGTGTGCGACGATATCAAACGCGCCAGGCTCTGCATCGCCAGCCATATCCAAGTAAATACAGATAGACGCAATATATGACTATGTGTAGTGGTGACAATAGAGTAAAACTGTTTTTCTTGCAAGTCGCTCGAGACACAACTGACATATTGATAAGAATCATTAGTTGAGTACCACATAGCGCTAAAATGTATGGGTTGAGTGGGGCCATGTTTTCGAAACAACATCTGCCTAATAGTCTCTGTCATATAAAATTAGTCTTTTGCCGCCTTGTTGCGCTGACTGTCTTGTTCTCTCCGTACACTATCGACTGGCGATAAGTTAAGGCGATGCTAGAGACATACAAAGTATTTGTAGTTTAACTGCAAAACGCCAAATCCCACGTGCATACCCCTAATTAAGACAACAACAACGCTTGTATTGCTATACGCAATGCCCCGCCCCGTGCGCAAATTGTTGCAAGCACCAGTTGCTTCTGCCACGCTTGATCTTGTTACTAATCATCCCTCGGGTCTACATTACTGCTTACGAACCCACCACTTGCCGCAATGATCACGCCTCGATTTGAGGTGCGCCAAGACGAGGCAAATGTTTATGTAACAATACATGCGCCGCATATACGAGCGCAGTCGATAGAGTTTGATGTCGATGTGGATCAGCTCAAGTTCTTTGCCAGCCCTTATTACCTCAGACTAACATTTCCAGGAAAGGTAACCGAAAGTGACGAGTCTTCAGCTACCTATGATGCAACTTTGGGTGAAATATTGGTTACTCTGAGCAAACAGACACCTGGTGAAGAATTTCCGAATCTAGATCTTTTGACTGGCCTGTTGGCAACAAGACGCGAAAAATACGTTGCAGGCTTTAGCGAAGGGACAGCATTGCAGCGACCTATTATTGAAGAGATTGGTGACACCAATAGCAGTAGCGACACTAGAACCGGCGTTAACAACGACGTAGATGTAGATGCTGCGCTAGAGCAGGCATATACAGACGAAGATTTTGACTGGGAGTTTCCACAAAAGCCTATAAGCGAGGAGGCCGAGGCATTGTTGGTCGGGACGGCGAAATATGGTTTTGATTCCCAATACAGCGGATACCTTACACACGTGCATACCACAGCTAATGAGGTCAACGAGGTGGCCGATCCGGAGAATATGACCTCGGAAGCACGTCACAATGGACGAATTTCCTTTGAGGACAAAAAGTTTGACAATGAGTATTATATCGACAATTATATCAACGATGATGATGTCCAGCCGCTGATCCAGCACACATCGCGCTTTACCTTGGCGTTGCGTTGTCGTAGAAAGAATCAAAATGGTGAGAGTATAGACATGTCTACCGCGGCAGCAGATGTGTTAACACAACAGCTACAGCAGACTCGAATAACAGAGGACAACTACATTACATCCGAGGATGTTGACAGTTGTGTTAAATTTACAGATGCTGAGAAAAAGCAAATGATTAACCTTCCTCGTAAAACCCATCTAATTTCAAACAAGATGGCTGTTTATCTCGGGTTAGTAGATATTCTATTTGCCTATTTACTTGAACTTCGGATCAATGCAGGGGAATTTAACGTAGAGTCTGTATGGGCCATTGGCGCGGTCTCTTCAACACTCTCTAATCTTGAACAATTTTCAACGCTTAGATCTGTTGCTGTGGCTTGCTACCGAAGAGGCCTAGCATACCCACTGTACCGCAATTGGGAACTGTGTGAGAAGACGTTTGAGGATGTGTATACAGTTTGCAGTCTTGGTTGCCGTGCAATTCTTAAGATATTCCTCGAGCTGAAGCGGCTTTTTGACGAGCACGATATCTACTATATCTACAGTAAGCTTTATTTTGATGACTATTGCATATGGCTACAAACATCAGCAAGCGAAAAAATAGTTCAGTCACTTGCCCGGAAGCTCCATCGCCTCGAGGTTGACAAGGACGAGGTCGGTTGGAATCTCAACGAGTACGAGGACCTTGCTCTGATGACTTCAGAGAGCGATCTTGGAGAGAATACGGACAATGAGATGCTGGAACGTGTCGCAGACACACGGTGCCTCGATCGGCAGAACTCCAGTAATGTGTCGACAGAAACAGACACCCCTATTCCAAAACAACCTCTAATACAGGTAATGGGTAACGCCAGCAACAATATGAAAGGTGGCGATAACTTGGATGCATTCCATATTAAAGATGATAAACCCGCCAGCTCGCTGTTATTGCCGAGTAATTCAACCAACAAAGGTGGTCATAACAAGAAACCACTTATAGAGATTCTAGAGTA
This sequence comes from Coemansia reversa NRRL 1564, assembly GCA_002705745.1. NCBI lineage: Eukaryota > Fungi > Kickxellomycota > Kickxellomycetes > Kickxellales > Kickxellaceae > Coemansia > Coemansia reversa. The sequence goes on from KZ303490.1 coordinate 568,835, forward strand.
GCAATTGTTTTAGAAATTTTACTGTCTTTAGTTGATCTATCGCGTGGTATTACTTAATGACAGGGCGCTTAGAAATTCTTTGCGAAAAGGGGGAAAAACCACTTTCGAGAATGTGTTAGCAAAACGGGTACATTTTCCATTAGGTTTCTTGCCTGCTCTAAAATAACCTCTATTTGCTTTCTTTGTTTTACTCGTCATTGCGTTGTTTGTCATTGGTGTGATATACACTAAACAGTTACTTGGCGGCTTTGTTGTTGTCGGTGTATAAAAGAACCAAGCGCACAAGATGCAAGTTATTGACATAGTTAGAGCCACTGCGCTGGCTATATCCACAAGTAGGTTTGCCGACGGTAATCCCAGCAGTCCTGAGATAGAGTGTCAGGGATCGAACGGAACAGTGTTAGCACAATGCCAGCGTCTATACGGTGGTAAAGCATTTCAAGGTCTTCCTAACTGTCCATTAGATGGAGGATTGGATATATCCACCTGCCTTGGCAGTGTAGGCGGTAGTTTACTTCATATTCCGGCGTGCAATTCAGATCGATTTGAAAATGAATATCCTGCCAAATACAAGCAGTGTATAATTAATCACTCTGGCGCTATTTACGCAAATGAATGTAACACTTGCATATGTATGTGCAGTGGTGTTTCAGCATGCACAAAGAAGGGATGCTACGGTCCTGGATCTCTTCATTAGCTAATGCTGGTTTTTGAGTTTTTGTTTTTATGCATATTTCTGTTGAAGTTAGCAATATATTACAAACGGCTTGCAACAATGTCAAAAAGTTATCTAATCATTTCCTGCAAAACATCGCATGTGTATCACCATTTTATTGGTGTTCTTATTCATCTAAGAGTATATTACACGAAATTGAAAAGTAGTGTAAAACAAATTGGATATATAAAAGTCAAACTTGTTTAGGCTTTTCGAGAGATGCTGCTCCTCCCATCCACATAGGAAGATCAGGACTACACAGGGAAATATGACACACAAATACAAGCTTAAAGCATATATTATTAGTTGTGCAGTATTAAACAATTTCGTAAAGTATGCCAACTATCAAAATAATATTGCATGTGTAAATGTCGTATGCGCACATATAGATATAATAGATAGAAACGCATTGCAAAAAAAACCAAAGACAAACAATTCATAGTATAAGCAAAGGCTACTCATTCTTTTTTGATGCCGACCTGTATTTCTCTTTGGGAGCTGACGCATTCCAGTAGTAAACCATTTGCGCAGCCAAAAGACCATTGGCAATAACTGCCAGAGCCGCGCCAACAAGTACTAGCGAGTCGTCAACCTCGACTATAGTAGTGAAGAGGCGTGCTGCAGTTCCAAAGAAGTAGTTGAAAACGGCAAACGCTGACAGCTGCCCCGTGTACTTGTTTTTGTGGATAGTATATATCTGTGGTATTCTCGAAGAGATAACCAGCGGAATGGTAAGACCATAAAGTGTTGACATCATTGTGCCTCCGACAAGGGAAACGTCAAATAAAGCGTAGGTCAATATAAGCATTGACACGCCAGCTGCAAGTCCAAGGGTAGCACGACCGGTGAGCAGCAGCATCAGCAGAGCAATTGTGAGGTTCTGTACCCCGATAAACAATGCCTCGCCGTATGTAGTAAACGAATACCCTTTGCGGTAGTTGTACGCCAGCGTGATTGCGTTGGCTAGTAGCTCTAGCACATAGGAGCTCAGACTGATACCAGCAACAGACTTTGAATTCAGAATCTTGAACAGCTGTGGCAGCTTCACAATGCAACCACCAAGGACGATTCCAAGTCCAAGTCCCTTGGACAGCGCATGGCGTAGGCAGTTGGGGTCGAGTAGGTCGAAATTATCAACAAGTGTCACGGTGCAGCTTTCGCCAATAAGTGCAACAAGAGGATTGCGCAAAATACTGGGCAGCCAAGGTGTTGACATTGTCAAGTGCAAAGTCCGAAATGCTAAAGGAAGTATTATGTGGGGTAAACAAAGCCAAGGAGTGCTAACTTGGAACAGCGACAACAACACTCAAGACAATCCCAACAGAAGAGGGCTACACGTGCACTTAGATCACCTCTATGTTTAGAATTCTTCTAGTTGATGCACCCTGGGCTATTGCTGTTGCTAACTGCTACCAGGATTTCATTATAGTATTTTGACCGCTGCTCTGCTTTCTATGAAATAGATGATCCCTAACAACCCCTTAATACTCCACAGTCTTTAGTCCAAAACTGATGATAACCTCACCAGCAATCATTCTTGCTTCCTACGCGTAAAAAAAAAACAACTCTAATTAAAGCGCAAACACACCACCTTTCTAACACAAACTTACCACATCAATTACCGCGAAAATAGTCATCTAAACGCATTTTTTAATAGAACATTAAATATCATAAAACATGATCTAATAACACAATAAAGAATTCTGGAGCCCTTGGATAAGATATATTGTAAATAGAAGTTGCAAATAAAAAATTGAAGCAAAACAAAGCAATAGACACTAAATCAGATACAAACTAGACGCAATCTCCAGCACAAGAAATGCCAAGATGTATCATGTATTAGTATGCCCAGCTGCTAATCACAGAAAAGTCCGTTTGTACATCTACACACCGCATGCTTTATTTGAAAATATTAAGCACTGTAGACGAGTGTTGGTGTCTCGTGTGGAACTGTTGTGGTGATAGTAGTTGTAGATGTCGACCTTGACTTGGATGTGGTGGGAACCTCAGTTGTTGGCACTTCGGTTGTAGGGACCTCAGTTGTTGGGACTTTAGTAGTAGGAACCTCGGTGGTGGGGATTTCAGTCGTTGGGACCTTAGTTGTTGGGGTCTCAGTAGTTGGCACTTCGGTTGTTGGCACTTCGGTTGTAGGGACCTCGGTTGTAGGGACCTCGGTAGTAGGAATTTCAGTTGTAGGAATTTCAGTTGTAGGGACCTCGGTAGTCGGCACCTTAGTTGTAGGGATCTCAGTAGTCGGTACCTCAGTTGTAGGGATCTCGGTAGTTGGCACCTCGGTTGTAGGGATCTCAGTAGTTGGAACTTCAGTAGTAGGAGGAACACCCGATGAAGTACATTCGCTATGACTGGATGGTGCCTCAGTAGTTGGCACTTCGGTTGTAGGGACCTCAGTAGTCGGGACTTCAGTTGTAGGGACTTCAGTTGTCGGAACTTCAGTAGTCGGGACTTCAGTTGTCGGAACTTCAGTTGTAGGAACTTCAGTAGTTGGCACCTCAGCTGTAGGGACCTCAGTAGTCGGAGCTTCGGTAGTAGGAGGAACACCCGATGAAGTACATTCGCTATGACTGGATGGTATCTCAGTAGTTGGCACTTCGGCTGTAGGGACCTCAGTTGTAGGGACCTCAGTTGTAGGGATCTCAGTAGTCGGAACTTCAGTTGTAGGAACTTCAGTAGTTGGCACCTCAGTAGTCAGAGCTTCGGTATTAGGAGGAACACCCGATGAAGTACATTCGCTATGACTGGATGGCACCTCAGTAGTTGGCACTTCGGTTGTAGGGACTTCAGCAGTAGGGATTTCTGTAGTAGGGATTTCTGTAGTAGGGATCTCTGTAGTAGGAACCTCGTTAGTTGGTACCGAAGTGGTTGACTCCTCGCTCGTGGCAGGAACACTCAATGAAGTGCATACACTATGGTTAGAAGAAATCTCAGTAGTCGGTACTTCTGTTGTCGGAACTTCAGTAGTCGGCATTTCAGTTGTAGGAACTTCAGTTGTTGGAACCTCAGTAGTCGGCACTTCTGTTGTAGGAACTTCTGTTGTAGGAACTTCTGTTGTAGGAACTTCTGTTGTTGGAACCTCAGTAGTCGGCACTTCTGTTGTAGGAACTTCTGTTGTTGGAACCTCAGTAGTAGAAACCTTGGTGGTTGAAACACTGGAAGTGCAACCAGAATGTGTTGACGAAGGGAGTAGTGGAGTGGTGCTAGTACATCCACTGTGTGACTTGGACGGTTTCCCGCTGGTCGGCACTTCGCTTGAGGGTACCTCACTAGTCGGGTTTTCGCTGGTTGGCACCTCGCTCGAAGGCTCTTCACTAGACGGCACCTCGCCGCCATAGCTGCTGCCTTCAGATGGCTCTTCACTCGAGGGTTCTTCACTAGAAGGTACTTCACCGCCATAGCCACTGCCTTCAGATGGCTCTTCACTTGAAGGTTCTTCACTTGAGGGTTCCTCGCTGCCATAGCCACCACCTTCAGATGGCTCTTCGCTCGAAGGTTCTTCACTAAATGGTTCTTCGCTCGAGGGTTCCTCACTAGATGGCACTTCGCCACCATAGCTACCGCCTTCGGATGGCTCTTCACTTGAAGGTCCCTCACTTGATGGTAATTCACTACCATATTCTTCACCACTACCCTCGCTTGAAGGTGAAACCTCTGAGGACTCCTCGGCCTCACCAGAATAGCCGTCGCGCTTAATCAGGCCATATTGCAGATCGGTTGGCACAGCCAGAGCAGCAGCAGCCAGCGCAAGGAAGAGAAGGCTTACGTTAACACTAAGCCGCATTTTAAGTGTGTGTTAACAAAAACTATCTGTATGATAATAAAAAAGATGAGAATAATTTGGATGTTGTTTAAAGTGTGTAGTTTAGAGTTGCTACAATAACTATATAACTAATGACCGAAACTTGACAATTAGTATACAGGGTTCAAGAATACTAAAAATGTGCTGGGTGATGGTACTAGTCAAAAGCCGTTCGGCAAAGGTATTTGGAAGTATGATTTGCTTATATATTTGAACAATTGTTTAAACATACCAAAATGCTAGCTCGGTTACTATATTTTGATACATAGGCATCTTAAGATTTCAAAGCGGTATTAAGCACATGGTGTATTTTGATTAGCCGCAACAATATGTGCACATGTGGTCAATATTATTTAACGATTATCCAAGAGTAAAGTGTTTTCTGCCACTCCTGGATTACGCATTTTCTATGCTAGTCGCGTTGTCCAGGCATAGTGCACCCAGAAGCTTTGTGGAGAAAAGCTGTGACGTGACAGAAGACACATGGCGTATACTATTTGTTTGCCATAGCTTGTGTGGAGACAAGAAATGTAATTGTGGAGAAAATAGTTAAATTTTCACAATAATGTATTGTATATTACACCTCGTGTTGCTTAAAGAGAACATAAATATAATGCGAGTAATCATACACGCTGTGCCGAGAATGGTAGTGCACAAGATCGCAACAGGAAATGCAATGCCACTATTCGCAATGAAAAGAACACAAGGCTTAATAAACAGCAATATACCAAATATAGTTATAAAGTTATTATCACTAGAGCTCTAGATCATATTGTCTATATCCACGTGTCACAGCCGCAATCAAAATGTTAATTGCAGCTATCTCATCGTGGAAGTGAGCCGATTGTGCCTCGGCATTCTGGCCGATATTATGACCGATATTAGCCCGAATTGAAATAAGTCTTCGGCAGAGTTCGCGCAATACATGCGTGTCGTCATGATCCAACAGACTGTCAAGTCGAAGAATCAAGTACCAAATCCATATACCCTCAATCCTACGCAATCGATCTATCGTCATCCAGGCCGTCATCCATTTGATTAGCCGAATCGCCATCATTTGGTCAACAGAGGCAAGCGCGTAAACAATGGTTTTTGTCGTTGTGCCATCATCGATGCTATAGCAAAAGTTCTTCCATTCGCGGAGTCGATCGCTGTTGGGAATCGAGAATTCCAGTGGAATGGTGGTTTTGTCGAGAAGCAGTCGAAACCCTGTCTGCTCTTGTGTAAAGTACCGTGCGAAAGCATCTAACCAACCTACCGATGGCCGCAGAATATCTGGCAGTCGCTCTGGATTAGGGGTCGTTGATGGTACCGGGGATGTAGATAAATTTAAATGATTATCATGTAGTAGCTGTTCGCGATTTGGAGCAACTACGACCCTGGGTATGGACTCTGTCTCGAGACGCACACGGAGCATATATTGTTCACCGCTGGTAGGTGCCTGAGTGTGATCACCTAACGAGACGTCAGCGGGTATCGGCAGAGCACCACGCCGACCGTAGGGCAGATCTTCAGAGTTCATATGTCATATGTGAGGATTTAAGGCAATGCAGATGAGGTTGCATACGCGTCACAGCTTGAGAGATGCTGGTGCGCAGCTGCAAATATGTTTAGTGCTTCTTTGCCAATGATCCTGCAGATATGGGTAGCAATCTGCACGCGCTGCAAAACTTTAAATCACGAAGATCACCACACACAAAAAAAAAAAAAAATTTAGCACTTTTTGAACCTGGTCTCGCTTTTCCTCTGCATTTGTGTCTGTAATACACTTTCTAAATCGACAATTTACCTACAGCAACGTTCAGTGCAGAGTCATGGTCTCTTCTTTAAAAAAGTTTGCGCCGCGGCGCGAGCACAAGGAGCGCGGGCAAATATCGAGTCGCAAGCACCTTGGACATTTGGAAAAACACAAAGACTATGTTTTACGAGCACAGGACTACCGGGAGAAGCAGCGGGTGCTCAAGCGGCTGCGTGAGCGTGCAGCGACACGCAATCCCGATGAATTCTACTTTAACATGGAACGTTCGCAGATGAAGGATGGCGTACACATTGAGGAGCGTAGACAGGCACTTACTATGGAAGTACAGAGGCTGATGGATACCCAGGACGTTACATACGTCAAAATGCAGCGCGACATAAACCGACGCAAAATTGAAAAGCTGCAAAGCGAGTTACATATCGCTGACACACCACAGGGTAGTCATCTTGGGCCGCGGCACACTGTGTTTGTCGATAGCGAGGAAGAGGTGCGCAAGTTTAAGGCGGCCGAGCACTTTAACACACTTCCCGAATTTATAGACAGGAAGTATAATCGGCCGAAGATTGAGGCCCTAGAGAGTGGTGATATTGCGAGGCCAACAGGTAGCATGCTAAAGAAGGCCGTGAAGACACGGGTCGAAAGGCTTCAGGAACTGAAAGATCGTCTTGAGAGGGAGGAACAGCTTCGGTGTGCCGAGTCGGAGATGCTTTTGCGCCGGTCGCTTAAGGAGAAAGGAGCAAGGAAGAAAGTTGGTAAAGATCGACTTGGTCTCGCTATCTACAAGTGGAAGGCTGAGCGCAAGAAGTAATATCTGTAATTTCAAATGCGTCTGCTTGCGCTTGCTTCGAGTTGGGCTCTGTAGCTGTCTGTAGTCTCCTCCCCCTCGTTGCAAGCCACATTTCCCATCCAGCAATGTTCTGTGCTTTGGTCCGCCTGAGGAATGGTGGGGAGACACGGGTCAGATTTCACAGCGCCCTATTCTTTGACCAAAGAGGGGATTTTGTTTGTGGCAAATGCGGACCAGGTCCTGCTACACCATGACCAGTCTGCGAGCCCACAGCTTGATGTTTTTCTTTTTGATATATTCAGTCTTCAGCTTTGCTTATCATATTTTTCTTGAAAATATATATATTTAAAGACCGACTGACCTTGTCGATTAACAACGCCCCAACTTTCTGCTTAAAAAATATCACTAATGCGGCTCCCAACAGCGACAGTGGTGCTTCTCGGAAGCCTTCTCGCAACAGCCTTGGCTGAAGAAGCGATACAGGACAGCAGCAGCGGTGGCGGTCAAGCTCAAACCTTGCACGCAAAGCCGCTACGTATCTCGCGTGCGGCTCACATTGCTCGTGCAGCTGTCACCGACCACGGCAAGACTGCAAGCCCATCCAAGCTGTGGAGCACATACGACTCTGTTCTTAGCACAGCCAAGTACATCGACCTAACCCACACAATCGAGCCTAATATGCCCATCTGGCGTGGATTCGGAAATATCACATTCTCTCCAGCTGTCAACAAGCTTACTGGCAAGCCGTTTACCTACGCCGAGAACATGTTTGTAGCCACTGCCTATCAGCTTACCACTGACCAGATGGGCACGCAGCTGGATGCGCCGGCGCACTTTAACCCGTACTTTGCCTCCTCTGACGAGATTCCAGCAACATTTGCACTGCGCAAACTAGTAGTTATCAATGTCTCGGATAAGGTGGCAAAGAACAGCTCGTACGCAATGACAGTTGCCGATGTGTTGGAGTGGGAGGCAGAACACGGACAAATTCCTCGGCGGTCTGTGGTGTTTGTGCGCTCCGACTGGTCCAGGAAATGGCCCCATGTTAACACGGACGTCTTTCCACAGGTCCTGCTCGAGACTGTGCAATTTCTTCATCTTGAGCGTGACATTCTCTTTCATGGCCACGAGCCGCTGGATACAGATATGTCCCCCGACTTCGCTTCCGAGGCATGGCTGCTTAGTCATGGGTACGCGCAGGCCGAAGGTGTCACCAATCTCCATCTGCTGCCACCTGTCGGATGTCTTTTGAGTACAGGATTCCCTAAGTTTTTAGGTGGAGTTGGAAGCTATGTCCGCTATGTTGCTGTCTGTGATCCACACTGGCCGCATGGAGTTCAGCCTGGAACCACGCCCGAGGCGCCACTACCTGAGTATGCAAACGCACTTGACTGGAGCAAACATGGGGGTCACCGTGACCGCATCTGAGACAATAGCCGCATGAAACACACTTTATAGTTCATTTTTACATCCAATTATGTTACTGGTACTGCTGCTATCTGTTGCGATGAATAGGGAATATCAAATTATGTACTTAACATCCAACCATCTAGAAAGAAATCAAGCATTGTAATGCTCTCGAACTGATTGTTCGCGAGTCAAGCTAAAGAAAGCGCATATAAAGGTGAATAGATAAGATGTCGATATTATGTTTCTTTTTAGAACTAGTAACAAATATTTTTTTTTACCACACATGTAATACTATAACCACTTGTCGCTGCAGTAAGCCTTTTCTCTTCCTACGTAATCCTTCCTTCTAAACCTTCTAGAGCCAGATGACATAAAGGACAGGTTATTACTAATCACATGTCATAATTTAACTGGGCTTGTGTGACTGTTGGAATGGGTCCTTTATGATGAAAAGGACAGTTATATTGGTAATATGTGGACCAATGACCAACAATAAAAGCAATAATGTTGAGTAAACCTACCTTTGAAATAAATGACGACATGATGATGTCTAGTACATGGCTGAAAAGTGGAAAAAAAAAATGGAAATCACCAAGGCGCAGACATACATCGCATGGCACAGGACCACTACTGTCGGAATGAAAGTACCGCCTTTCACCCCAAAACAGGCAGCAATAAGAAGAGATGTCATCAGCGCGCAAACGGCACTTGCTGTTGCTGCTGCGGTTGCTGAGGTGATTGCTGTTGGAGCTTCTGCTGCTGCTGATGATGTATCTGTGCCAGACGCTTATAGAATTCGCGATGAATTGGCTGACAAAGGCCGTCATGAAATAGCATGCGTGCGATGTGGAGCACTGACATCAACTTGTAGTACCGCTCGCTCTGACGCGGAAATCCACCCTTGCTGTATGTCTGAACCTCGTTGGATATGTGCTTTTCAAGTTTAGTAACGTTGATCTGAGCCACTCCGCCACGCACTAGCGAGCTGTTGCCGTTGTTATCGCTGCCCTTAGGTGCATGCTGCCCTGACCCATTTTCCTGGGTAGGGGGGTTCTGCATCTGTTGCATCTCTGCGCTATTGGCCGCAGCGTTGCCGTTTACTTCTGTGTTCATTTCCATTGCTGCTCGTTATACTCTGAGGCCTCCTTTTTATAAGGCTTCAGTGCTTGTAAACTAAATTGGCTGTTTAAATTACAAAGTAAAATAATACCTGGTGTCGCAGTTTGCTACTACTGAGAAAGTGAAACAGTGCTGAAAGGAAATAAAAAAGAGGACTCACGCTAGCTAAAAGAGGTCCGCAAGTGGAGGTGGTTAATATACAAATAGGCTTAACTAACGACAACCAGTTTTGTTATAGCTGGAATATTGGCTGCAAACAAAAAAACTAGAAAATGTAATATTTAGAGGTCGAGAGAGGTTGAGAAGTAAAAAAGCAAAATTATAGTTAGAAGTCGACTACCCGCATAGATACTTAAATAGAAGCAAGAAGGCGGGGGGGGGGTGAGTGTTTAAGATATAAGACGGGGGGGAGGTCTTGATAGACGAATCACTTTTAAATAATTTCGTCAGTAGATGCGAAAGAAAGCAAAAAATAGAGAGGAAGGGAAAGAGAAGATATGAGGTCCGAGTTTTGCGCATAATCACTACAGCACCAAAACGCATCATTTTCGCAGCTAGGGATTGCTAACCGCTGTATGGTGTGAGTTTAGATTGCCTATCCCTCCGACCAAAAGTGTGGCTCCTCCCTGCCATCTGCCGCCGCGCCTCTCCTGTCCTGCACATCCTTCGGTCACAGAATCCCGCCTTTGTTTCTCATCCGATGATGTATGCGAGCGGCGTCAACGTGGTTCTGGGCACGTCTCGTGGCTATTGCAGCCCCCCTCACTCTTGACCATGGATGACGCAAACCCGCCTCCACATTGTTCAGTTAGCGGCGGCGGCTGGCCGGCTTGCCCGTTGCCGATTGCCCTGCTTCTAGCTCTCCTGTCGGAAAATAACACTTATCCCTGTGCGTCGCGTTTGCGTCACTTTTTAAAAGTTTTAGCACGTAGAGGGGACGCTGGTGGAGGTCAGCCATGCTAGCGAGCGGTCGCTGTGCAGAAAGAGGGAAAAACGATTACTTCAAGTGGCAATGCCTAGACAAAGAAGATAATACGTCATTGCACATGCACTGGGGGATCTGGGGGCGTGAAGCGCGACCAATTACCTGGAGCCTGTGAAGGAAAAAAAAAATTGTCCGTGCCAACAGCGTTAACGTTGTTACAGGCGGCATTGGTGACATTAGTGACGCAGAGGACGTGCTATATTGTCATTTATGTCATCTTGTAAAAAAAAGCCATTTTGCTTAGCAAAAAAATCCTGTCCCTTTGCTTGAATCAGATCCTTCTCTTTTCACTCTTTTTTTTTTTTGCTCAAAACAAATCATTCTTTTATTTTACAGATTGGCGTCGAATTTGTGTGCAGGGTTCAATTATTACTTACAGAACTGCGTAGCTTAGCTTGGGCGACGGCGTAGGTTTGACAGCATCTACATTAATAGCAGGGCGACTGGAATTCTGAGAGAAATAGGGGAAAAGAGCAGATTGCGTGGATCGTGGCGAATCGACATTCTTCTCAGCGTTTATTCTGCGGATACGTAAAGTACCAGCGGAATCGAATCAGACGGAAAATTCAACACTAGCACCACTGACGGTGACAATATAGCACCGCCCTCTACATCTACTACCATTTTCTCAGAAAAACAATTCAAAGTTACCTTGTGTAAATTAGGGCTTTGTTGGTGATACACCCCCCCCCAGTCTTCCAACTATTGGAATAGTGTTTATTGTTTTATTTTATTTGCCTGACGTTTTTATTTTCCTCAGGGTTTTTTTTCATTCTAATGAGCAGTGGCAACGGCAATAGCGCCTCCTCAGGCATCGACCGAGAGCTCTATCGTGAGTTCCGGAAGGAGTTGACAAAGCTCACCTTTAACTCAAAGCCGATAATCAATGACCTGTCTAAACGAGCTGAGATTAACATGAACCGTGCCGAGACAATAATCAAGGCTATTGAGGAGCACCTGCGCTTCACAGCACCCAAGCACAAGCTACCTGCTTTCTACCTCCTGGACTCGATTGCTAAGAATGTGGGCGGAATGTATATTCCGCTGCTACATGGCCGCATTGACAAGATATTCATTGATATATGGCGATCTGTTGATGAAGAAGTCAGGACAAAGCTTGAACGGACGCTTGGTACATGGCGTCATGGGTTTATTGGCGGGCAGCGAAATCTGTTTCCAGAGTTTGTGTTGCGCAAGATTGAGGAGGACGTTAATCGGCTGAAGGCAAAGGCCAAGGAGAGCACGCAGATGCTGCCTGAGGCAAATGGTGACGATTTGCTGGATAATCTGACTGGCCTACAGTCGCATGCAAAGAAGCGCGCACGCGAGGAGCAGCAGCAGTCGATTCAACGGGCTGTGACGGCCAAGGCCGACAGCTACAATAGTACTGCTCATCGTGATAGACGCCACCCAGACAAGAGACAGCGGACCCCTGATCGGGCAAAGGTGAGTATTTGGGACAGAGTGAGGCCTTTTTTGTTTGTGGGCGGTTGCAGTTTTGTTTGTTGCAAAAGCAACGCTGCGACAGACATTTCTGTAAAAAAGCTGCGCAAATGCGAATAGCACTTTATTTTTGGTCAATGATTTGCGGTGGTAAAATGTCAGCAACCATGCAAGCAAAGTGGACACACTGAACAAGCGTTTTTTTTTTTTTTTTGCATCGGGGAACACAATGAGAGATTGGGCTCGCGTTGAGATCGGCTGGCATGCATGACGCGTCTATCTCCGCCGACTAGTCCAATCGTGTTCTTTTCGCACTATTTCATAGTGTTCTGCGCACGCAACAGAACACAACTGTGTGCTTTGCAGTCTTGTTGGGATACCTACATCCTCCCCCACTTGGACATGTTGCTAAAGTGTACCCGTGTTTACAATGCAATTGATGCATATTACGTGCTTGTTTTTTTTTTTTTTTCGCGATGTGCTGTAGGAAGGTCATAACAGCCAGCAGGGACTGCTCCAGCTGGTCAATTCGATTCTAGTGAAAAAGCAGGTCGAGGTGATGCGCAGGCCCAACGATGTCAAGTTGTTCACTGTCCTCAATATGCTGAAGGACATCAAGGCCACTGTGGCCGACTCTGAGCTGCCGCCCGAGAGGGTGCAGGAAATTCGCGAACAGCTATTTGCAATCGATGTTACACAGAGCAATGGTGGAAGCAGAGGGACAACCCACAAAAGTGACACAACTACTCCGCCGTACATGCCACCACCACTGTCTCCCGACATGTCTTCCGGTGCACACCAGCAACAGCGCCATGCAAATGGCCATTCAAAGCCTGTCAATAATGGCAATGTCACTGACCCGACGCTTGTTGTCACGGAAGCAATGTCGTCTCTGAACAAGTCGGCCGGAGGAATGGCAGACGCCGGACAGCTTTTACAAGGGATAATGGCACAGCCCGAAGTCCTAAATAGTTTGCGCAAAGTGGCGCCTGTTCTTTCATCGTCACTGGAATCAATGACCATCCCGCAGCACCATGAGGGCGCAGGATACAAGGATTTTGCGCAGCTGGACCCCATTCCTTTGTCGCATGCGTCAATAGCGAGGTAAGTATTTTTCCAAATGTGAATATTGTTTGGACATTGTTGTCCCAGGGACATTTCCCGATTGTACATTTTTCTGCACTTGCAGTTTCTTTTTTGCATGTAGCCCTGTGGAAAGGAGCTCCATTGCGAATAAACCACACATTTTTTATATTTTAGTTGGATTATTTGTGCAGCAAGAAATTTGAAGAGTCTGTAGTGCTTACACATTCTTTGTATTATTATTCTGCAAGTATGACAATGTCTAGCCAACATGGCTTTTTTTATTTTATTTTTTAACTTGCAAAGTCTTTTATTTTTATTCAACGACTGCGCATAACAGAGGCAAACAAAATTTTTGAGCAACACGGGAATAATGCAATACAAGACAGCGCATGTTTTTTTTTTAGCGGAGATTTGGATGTGCGTCTGTTTAAATGATATGTGCGTATGTAATAGATATAGTGGCTAAATGAACACGCACATTACTTTCATGCTTGTTTCGACAAATGTAGGGTGAGGCCAGGAATATACAACATTCTGTATGCGGGCTACGGAAACCAGTGCTCACAATGCGGTTGGCGTACAAAGGATCATGACACGGACCAAATGAAGAAGCATTTGGACTGGCATTTCAGGCGCAATATGCGACAGCAGAATGATAGAGAGCGTAGAGCGCCGCCGCGTGGATGGTATCTGGGCCAGAGTCAGTGGGAGGCAGGCGCTGCAGCTGAAGACACGCAGCCACCGGCGGGAGCAGCACCAGCACCAGTTGTGGATGGAAAGGGGGATAAGGACAATCTAAAATCAATTGCAGAGATGAAGCAAATGACGGTGGCAGCGCCTCCCAATCACAATGACTCGTGTGCAATTTGCAAAGAGGCGTTTGAGCGCAGATTCAATGAGGAAGAGGAGGATTGGGTGCTTGTCAATGCAGTTCTTGTTGATGGCACTGTATTTCACGCTACATGCCATGCAGGCAGTCATTGAGATGTCTTTATAAGGATGCAGCAGGCTTTTTACGTAATATGTGAACGCCTTGGCATTAAAGTAGCAATTTTTTTTTTTCTGTTGTTTAAAAAAATTTTTTGTCATCACAAAAGTGAATTTTTTTTTTTGTTTCCTAATTTGCAAGACAAACTACCAATACCTTAGCGTTTCTATTATGCGTTATTTATATTCTGTATGTGTACAACAGCATATGCTTTCTAAAAAAATACCTTGGGAAATTATTATATGCATAGCTAGTACAATAAATAATAAAAACTACAATCGTAATTAGAAAAGATGCCACAAGTAAATGTCTGCCGACAGAGCGAATCAGGAGCAATCCAGTACATTAGAATATGTGAGTGCCTTGAGAATAATGATAAGCATAAAACAATGACTGCAGCATGGCTTCCAATTTGAAGATTGGAAAAACAGCCGTGTCTACATAGCAAAAAAAAAAAAAAAAAAAAAGAGGAGGACAGAAGTGCACTCACAGTTTTGTGTAATAATATGTATCATATACGATCTCAGATCTTTGCGAATGACTGCAGCATGGCTTCCAATTTGAAGATTGGAAAAACAGCCGTGTCTACATAGCAAAAAAAAAAAAAAAAAAAAAAGAGGAGGACAGAAGTGCACTCACAGTTTTGTGTAATAATATGTATCATATACGATCTCAGATCTTTGCGAATAAATTTATGAGCCTTTACAACATTTATTACTTTCAATAAAAAAAAAAAAGCGTAAACATACAGGAAATGTTTGTGATGAATTGCACAAAGAAAAAAAACGAGGCAACATTTCAGTATTTTCTTGTAGTTGCCAGTCTATGACAGTCTTTTTTCTTCTTGCCAAGCCTTGTTTTGAATAGAATAAACACTAACGATGAACAATTAATCGTATATTCTCTACACAATGTAAATTTTAGAGGGCTTTAGTCACGAGGTAACAAAATGGTTGTAAAAAAAAACGGGCTCAGAGTGAGTTCCAGAATCACAGAAACAAAATAAATAAAGGAAATGAGCAAACACTACTTTTTTTTGTATAGCGAACATTGGGATCGGAAAAAAAAAGGAGTAGAGTGGCACAAATAATAATAATAATAATAATAATAAAAATAAAGCAACAGCGAGATGGACAAGAGTTCTTTTGGGAGACAAGTTAGAATAGGAAACGGACAAAGAAGGGGATTATTTTTTTTTCTGTGTTTCTGAACATTCCAAAGCGGAGATTCAAGATACATGAAGGAAGGGGGAGTGCTCTAAAGAAAAAAAACGTGGGAAGGAGAGTAGATTGGCGTTGGGCTCAGGTATGCGAGAGTGCGCCAAAGTTGTCGTCTGTGATTTCATGTTGTACATCTCATGTGGCCTTGCGCATCCTAGTTGCTCGGCTTGTTCCCTGTGTTCTATTGCCATCGAACACTGCCTGCATACGCCATCTGTCACGTATGTTTTGGTTTTCACATCTTTTTTTTTGTTTCTGTAATATAAACGAACAAGATGAACGAGAGTGAAGAAGGGGGGGGGGGTGCTTTAAGGGTAGGCTCATACTACACCCCCCCACCTTTCTTTTGCTTTCTCATCTCCTGCCCAATTCCCCTTACAATTATTTTTTCTTTCAACTTGTCTTTGCTGGTGGCACTTTTTTTTTTTTTTTTTTTTTTGTCTATTTAATTCCGACCCGGTGCGTCATTTGTTGTGCCCAACACCCTCTTTCCTGATTACTGCACATTTCGTTCGTCTCATATTCGTAAGCCAGATAAAGTAGAAACCCTATTTTTTGTAGGTAGGCATTTCCTTCAGCTCCCTCACAAACTTTTGCTCCTCCCCTCCCTTCTCTCCCGTTCCCATTTGCCCCCTATTATCCTTAATGTCGTCCCTGTATCATGGTCCCTCTGAACTACAGGAGCTAGTACATCTTGGCACTACATCCGTTTCTCCAACTTGCTGTTCCTAGTGCAAGCGGGCAGGAGAAGAGCAAAAATAAAGGAACATATTATCTTTTAAGAACTATTGGCAGGTTCTTTAGTTCACGCTTCCAATAAACAAATAAATAAATAAAATCTTGCACTGCTATCACCTTTTTTTTTTTTTTTTTGCTAATCTTAACTTTTTTTAAAAAAACTAAAACTGTACTTTTTTTTTTTTTTTTTTTATCTACATGATAGTATTCGCCAGAACCAAGTACGGCTTCGCTATTAAGCAGACCATCATTTCGTCTTTTTTAATTCTAATTACCTACTGTTAACACTACATTTTTATTTTCTAAAAAGTCATGAGCTCAGATCGCATGTATCCGTCATTTTGCCAAGCACCAGCAACACACTGGCAAACCATTGATGCACAACATTATGCAATGCCAATGTCGGTCAGTGGACATCTAGGGGCTATGCATGTAGGTGGTGGTGAGACATACATGAACAGATCACAAACACAAACACAGAGTCCAATGTCACAATCTAGCAGCAATCAAATGCCACAACAGCAGGTACAGCCTAAGCGACAACGTAGCAATGCCAATGACTCTGGTGGCTCAGAAAAGGCATGCTCTTCAGATGAGGCAGCACGAATTCTGGAAGAGCGAAGGCGGCGTAATGCCAATGCCTCTGCGAGGTTCCGTAAGCGACGCAACGAGCGTGAGCGCGAACTGGTTATGCGTTGCATGTTTCTCGAAAACCAGCTATTGCAGGCGGTTGGTTCAGCGGCATTTGAGACTACTATGCGCAAGGCACCACCAATTGAGCGCAATTTATTGAATCGCCACTCGGGAGTTGGCATTGCTGAAGATGAGGACGATTCTCCTTCACCGGTTTCGGTATGTGCGCTCACTGCTCCAAAATCTATTGATGATGTCTGGACAGCTTATCTTCAACTCAGTGAACAAGTAGCTGGAGCTGTCGAGAGAATTGATGCACTTGAATCTTCAAAATAGTCTTAATGCTTTCTTGATCTTTTTTATTTTTTTATTTTGCATAACATTTCTCATTGTTCAGATATTAAGTTTTTCAATGCATTAATATATTTTTTGCACTGCCCCCTCCCCCCTTTTTTTTTGCACCATTCCTAGAAGAAGAAGAAAAAAGCCATGTCGAGCCACGAACTAGCCACTCTGAAATTGTGTAATACAATCATCTAAATAATTCCATGTTGTATAAAAGACGAAAAAGAAAACAATATTGAATAAAAACTCAAATTCTGTGGTTAAGAAATTGGAATGTTTCAAGCCACTGTCACAAAATCACACGTTCTTTCTCCCCCTAAACAACTACTTTCTTGTTCCACGCGTGCATTGTCACATATTGAAATTGTGATGAAATTTAATTGCTACAAACAACTTGTTTGGCTTTATATATATTTTTTTTGTTAATGTGTGGGGGGGTTTTTTTTTTCTAGTTTACTGTTAGTATAATTTTGTCATCAGAAGGCTGCAGTATTTACACCTTGTTGAGTAATGAAGAGTAATGACGGTGATGCTCTTGACCAGAGCATTCATAGACTGCTAGATGAGATTGGTGAGCGTCGCAAACAGGCAGCTCATCTTGCGCAACTTGTTGAACAAAGCATTTATCAGCCACAGAGCATGTCTCGCAATGTATATCAATCTCACTCGCCACCCGTCATTGATAACACACCACCTGTACTTATTGATTCTTCCATTGATGGCTCTGTTGTGGACTGTCAACCGTCTAGCGCATCTCCGCCTGCCAGCTTTCTTGAAGACTTTACACGCGCTTTTGTGGATTCATACAAGCCCCCACACAGTTTGGCTGATGGTCTACAAATGAGTGATCTACAAGTGTATCGTCCAAATCGCATGGTTTTGCCTATTTGTAGTAGATCCCCAAAACAGCCATCAATGGCTTACTTTCCTACTTCAGATAAAAGCCCTGTACTCGGAATTATGTCGGCCCATGAGGCTGGTGGAAATAGTAGCGGTCACGCCTTGGAATTGCCTCATCTTGGAAATCCCTTGTTAGAACCGGTGTGTGGCGAGTCAGAATGTGGCTTAGATCCTGATCAAAATGCAGAATGCAGATCCAAGCCAAAGGCAGAACAACAACAAAATATTAGCACAGAGCAAGAACTTTGCGGGATGTCTGTAATAGACCGGGAAGCGCGTGTCCGTATGTGGCAGCGAGTGAGTGCTAATAGGCCGCCATCACAGATATCTGGAGACCATGATGAGGCGCATATTAAAGCTATTGTACAGTTAGCAGAGCAATTTTCTGCAATACAAACGCAACATGTTGGTGAAAATAGCTTAGCACCGCCTGGTGGATCTCAAGATAATATATTGCCACAGACTCTATCACAAACTGATTTATCAGACAGAGGGCCAGTGTTGACACCACCAACAACAGTAGATTCCCATTTTCTTGCGCGTTGGTCAGAAAGCGAGTGGGAGCGATGGGCGGAATATGTACAGCATAAACAGACAGTATCTGGAATTGTGGACAGGGACCAAATGTTACAACGATTGGAATGGGTACATGAGCAGCAAACAGATGTCTGGAAACACGGGTTTAGTGACTCGATGTTAGCTAGTGGAAAGCTCAGACGCATCTATCAGGGAATTACTCTTGATCTACAGGCATATCCAGACGGCAATGTCAAACGTACTGCTGCAATCACTGACACCAGATATCATCATACAAATTACATAGCAAAGACCCTTTATTTTGCAAATGGTGACTGGACATGTACATTATCATCATGTCAGAAAGGAATTAATGATGAGACATTTTATTATTATAGTGAAGAACGCGTTTGGCATGAACAAAAAGGCGATAATGCTCTCTATAAATATCCTGATGGTCGTGAAGAGCGCATAGATGCACAGGGCACAGTTACAGTTACCCATCCATCTGGCGATGTACGCGTATCACTTGGAGTTTTACAGCAATAATATTGGTAAAGGAGTTCTACAAAATCTAGAGCCTTTCTTTTTTCACATGCTATGTTTTTTTTTTCTGTCTGTAATCGTTTGTGTGTGATGGTGAATGACCTACTTTCTTTTTTGTATCTTTTTCTCACACTTTTGGTGTATCTTTTTTTTTTTTTGCAAATTTAATTCTGTACTATCTACTTTATAACTAAATTCAGAAGCAACTTTTAGTAGAAAAAAAAACAACTTTATTATAATGGACTGCGCAAAATATGTGGTTTTGGCAGCTGCCAACAGTCGAGTAGTAGATGTGTATGTGAGGTATATCAATATGCTAGTGGGTCGAGACAAGGCATGTCGATTGGGTCAATACGTGGCACGCCTTTTAATATATCTTGTAAACAGACGAGTATCACAGTTAGGCAAAACATCTTCTCGTCTCGAATGGATAATGACACTGACACGAATCCAACAGACGTTAAGTACAACTCGCAAAGTAATGCGTAGTGGCAAGTTCTTGGCCTTTTTTCAACAGGCAGTTCGGACGCTAACTAGTGTAGGAGATGATGAGGTGGTGCGCACACTCGGGGCAGCTCACAAATTGGGGATGTGTGTGTTTATGGTGGCTGATACAATAGGCCTACTAGGAACTACCCTGGCCCTAGTGCGACTGCGCAATCCCGCACGTGTGGCACGTTTGGGTCAGAGAGCTTGGATGTACGCCTTGATTGCTCAGCTTCTTTCGACCCTCTACCAGCTACGCGGCCTTTCAATCAGGTCTGCCGATCTTCAGCGTGTGCGTCGCCATGTCGGCAAGGCTGGTGATGTGATGGCCGAGCGAGAGTGCGCAATGGAAGAGCAGGCAATCCGCACGCAGAGGAAGGGACTGACAAGACAACTGACTACCTCTGCGCTAGACCTCGCCATTCCAATCAAGGGTCTGGGTATCTTGCCACTGAATGAGGGCCTGGTTGGAATGGCTGGGTCGATTACCTCGCTCATGGGCGTCCAAGATGTTTTAGGAAAGGCTTCTGGATAGTAACATTGTTACCTTTTTAATAGGAGAGAGCTGGATTTTCTACACTCAATCTGATCAACACTACAGTTGAATAAAAACAAGGGGAATGCAATGCATCTGCGCGTAAACAGTATGTGTATATGTAGCCTCTTTTTGCGTGAACGCATAATGAGAAAATATAGAAGAATTGTAGAATGGAACAACAAATGTAGAATCCACAGGTGCGGCTTGTTGTTGTTGTTGCAATTTGGCCCTCCTGATGCCCTTGTAGGCAACTGATTGCCCACGACAAACGGGCACGGCATAAGCGTGCTTAAATGAATTTGGCTTGTTTTGAGCTTTTTGCGTGGGAGATTGCCGCCAAGCAACTACGCAATCGCATAATCCTTCCCCTCAATGGAACATTTCGGGCATTATCAGCATTCCTACACTTGCAAGACAATAGCCCTCGCATTAGAGAGTGCACTGATTTGCAATATCATTAGGCTGCCCCCCCCCACTCCCTTCTAGCTGTCATAACAACAAAGCTGTACAAGAACGAAAGAAAAAGAGAAAGGAACTAGTGGAAAAAAAAAAAAAAAAACATCGAATAATGGTGGAATGAAGAGCTACAAGGTCGGAACAATACGTGGATTTTTTTTGGAAACGGTCGCTGCAATAGGTCTGCATCCCTGAACAATGGGCTCTCGGGAGAGGATCAGGGTGTATTGCAATCCCGAAAGGAAACTGGTGCTTATTCCTATGCTTGCACCACGTCCGCCACACTCACCTACACGCACGCGCGCAGACCTCACTCATATGTGCATGAGATAGGGGATGCACTCGGGCCATGGGTGGATAGTATGTGTCGCTAGCTATAGCATCGAGAAGAACAGCCGCGTGTATGGCGAGGCAGAGCAAATGCCACAAGAGGGCGCGTCCATCGGGCCGGGGTCGGCCTTGTTTTTCTTCAGCAGCTCATCAAGCAGCCGTCGCAATGGTTTGAGGTCAAGCTTGGGGGCTGCAGACCGGCTGTACTTGACGATCTTGTCAACTGCCACGCTGAACTTTGTGTAATGAGTCTGGCAGAGAGAATCCGCCATAAACAGCGACTCTTTGGCTGTCAGCCATTTAAGCGGATTGGTGTCCTCAGGGCAGTTGGACAGACCATATTGCGAGCGGCGCACGGCAAGCTTCAGCTCCTGCTGATGACAGCCTGAGTCCTTGCGCGTAAGTCCAGCAGTACTGCCGCTGGCAATGCTGGCTGTGTCCGATGTAATCTCATCAGGCGGACTGGTGTTGAGCGCCTTCCGCCGCAGCGGAGTAAGCTGAATCAACAGGTCTTCGTGTCCAGCATTGATCCCCAGCCAAACATCTGCGTACAAGCTGCCCTGCGGATAGTGTACGCTAATGTGGTAAAGCGGTGAAAGCATGATAATCTCATGCGCCGTGGGGTCCTGTGGCTGCTTTTGTGACATTGCAAACACAGCAAGTGTGAGTGGTTTAAGCAGTCTAGTATCGAGTAAAAAAAATTGGAATATGAGGAAATACCAGATAAGCAAAAAAAAGAAAAAATGTAGTGGTGGTGGTGGTGGTGGTGGTGTGCCGGAGTATTTACTGCTGCTTGGTTAAAGAATCCAAAAAGAAGAAAAGTAGCAAAATAAAAAATAAAAACCTCCAAAGGGACCAAAAAGCTGATACGGAAAACCTCGAGGACGATGTTGACGAGCTTAGAAAAGGATAAATGCCCTTGCAGACAGATAGTCACAAAAAATAGAATAAAAGAGAAATCTAAGGATGTCAGAACAAAGTAAGAGACGAGAAAGAATGGACTTTGGGGGAGAACGGTTGGAAGCACAAAATAAATCTAGCTTGTAAGCTTGCTTTTTTTGCAGACACGTTATTAGCATGCTGGAATTGATTGATGAGTGGTGAAAAAGGAGTCAACGAGATGGTGTGAAGAACCTGTGTAACGCAAGGGACATGCCATCACTGCAGCATTAAGCGGGCCCCGAGCAAGAATTCCTTGTCAAGAAAAGAAGAGGGGGGTGGGGGAAGACGAGCCCGTGTGCAACCCAAAGTGCCTCCCGTGTTATTGACTGTACTTGCGCGGGCCCAAGTCCATCACAAATGCGAAAATAGCCCGGGTACAACCCATCAGACTGCGATGGCACTGTGGGGTAAATGTGGCTGGTTGTCTCGAGCTTGAAAGCCAGCGGACAAATGTGGCTTGGGCTATGTGCGACTGAGAGAAAAACCGGCCCGTGCCCTCCCCCACATACCCACCCACCCACTCCCGCAGCACCAAGTCCTTTGCGAAAAAAAAAAAAAAAAAAAAAAAAGTGCCACGCGTGTTCACCGTCAAAGTATTAATAAAATTTTTAGTAGTGTGAAAGAAGTGTCGGCCTGTCGGCCGAACACATCTGCACCTGGTAAACCATTTGCACAGCAATCTGCACAATTTTTTTTTTTTGCTCCCTTGGGCCATTCCTTTCATAGCCACCAACTTACCCGTTGGGTGTGTATTTTTTTTTTTTCTGGCTTTGAATTTATGCGCCTTTCCTGCGCGGTTCTGCCGTCTTGTTCCAGCACATCTATTGTTTGAGCCAGTCGGCTCGCTAGATGTGTTCTGTTTGCGGCTCGATATCTGTAGCTCGTGTCCCTCCTTTGTCGCTGCAAGTCTGTAATAGTCCCCCCTCTTCCTAATCCTTTACTCCTCTTTTAATTGCTAATTGGACTGCATCTTGTACTTTCTATTTTCTTTCCTTTTTCTTTTTTCTTTTCTGTAATCAGGTGCATTCGGCCCATCTGGAGTTTAGAGGAGACTTGGATAGGGCAATGTCAACATTTGCTGAACTGACACAGGGCTATTGCCCGGCCTATTCGCCCTTCCTAGGGTTCATGGGTGTAGCGGCAGCAATAATATTTAGCTCGGCGGGTGCTGGCTACGGCACAGCCAAAGCGGGAATTGGAATTACTGGCGCTGGCACCTTCCGCCCTGCGATTATTATGCGGGCGCTTATTCCAGTTGTGATGGCGGGTATTATCGCGGTGTATGGCCTTGTAGCATCGGTGCTTATATCGGGCGACATGGACCCCAAGTCAAAGTACTCGCTTTTTTCCGGATGCATCCATCTGGCATCAGGGATGTGCGTGGGTATGACGGGTCTGGCAGCAGGATGGTGCATTGGCATTGTGGGCGACATGGGCGTCAGAGGTTTTGCCAAGGAGCCTCGGCTCTTTGTGGGCATGGTGCTGATTTTGATTTTTGCTGAGGTTCTGGGCCTGTACGGGCTCATCGTTTCGCTCATTCTCAACACAAAGTCCAGCAACAGCCTGTGCGAGTAGGCTGTGCATGTATGTTTCTAGGCTTGTTTGTTTATCCTTTCTTTCACAACCCACTTTTATAAACGGTCTTAAAGCTTATTATACTTGGTATTTGTCACAGATACACATAAGATAAGAAAATATTTGAAATCTCTGCTTTATAGAACAAACTTGTCGCGCACATTATCCAGTGGAATGTCTTCGTGCAAAAAGTTATGTTTGCCTTCACCGACGCCATAGTCCACTGCGCCCTGTCCATTTCCAAACAAATAATACTTGTAAATGGTCAGACCCTCCAGTCCAGCTGGACCACGAGCGTGTGTCTTGTTTGTGCTAACACCAATTTCAGCACCAAAGCCATATCGGAAGCCATCAGCAAAGCGCGTCGATGCATTCCAGTAAACACCAGCAGCGTCAACACGACGCATAAACCACTCTGCAGATGCACGATCTTCAGTGATAATCGCATCAGTGTGCTTGGAGCCATGTGAGTTAATATGATCAATGGCTTCATCAAGCGAGTCCACGACACGCACTGCAATATCAAGATCAGTGAATTCATGACCAAAGTCTTTATCCGTAGCTGCAAAAACCTGCGCTGCAATAGAGGGGTCCTTAGCAATGCCAGCACTCTCAATCGCCTTTAAAGACCGACTATCTGCATGGATGCGTACACCAGCCTTAAGCAGTGCTGCTGCAACAGGTACAAATACAGATTCAAGCACGGTGTTGTTAACTAGAAGCGTCTCAGTAGAGTTACAGGCTGCAGGATAGTGTGTTTTGGCATCGACGACTGTGTGTATAGCCTTATGAAGGTCGGCAGAAGTATCAAGGTATGTGGAGCAGATGCCATCGGCATGGCCGAGTACTGGAATACGGGTATTGTTCTGGATGTGACGCACCAAAGAATTAGAACCACGAGGAATAACAATGTCCACATAGCGATCCATGTCCAACAGGCTATTAATCTCGTCCCTAGTCGAGACTACCTGTACAGCACGCTCAGGAAATGGTGTCTGGCCTTCCTGCACAGGTGTAGTGGCAATTGCGTGTTGAATTGCAGCTGCCAGCGCATTATTAGTCTGGTTTGCTTCTTTACCACCCTTGAGAATAGCCGCATTGCCAGATTTTATGGCAAGACAAGCAATGTTTACAACAACCTCAGGGCGCGCCTCAAAAATAACCAAACACACACCCACAGGACACACTACCCGATACAGATCCAGACCATCGTCTAGACGACGTGCCATAGTTACCTGACCGATGGGATCAGGAATGCGGTCGACGTCATCTACACCTTGCAATAGGGTAGCGAACTTCTCACCACCCGCTCCCTCAATATCCAGACGCTTAAACAGCGATCCAGAAAGATGGCCAGCCTCAACCTCCTTCTGGGCCGCCTCCTTGTCACTGCGGTTTGCAGCAATGATGTCTTCACGTCGCTCCTCTAGCACCTGTTTGATGCGACGTAGCACTGCCGATTTTTGGGCACTGGTTACGGTTTGCAGTAGATTAGAAGCCTCACGGGCTGAGCGCGCAACTTGCTCTGCAGTCATAGCGATAAATAAAAGCTAAAGAGTACTGTTTTGCGTCTATTGAGATAAACTCTTATGATAATAAGCAGTGTTTTTTTTTCTTGTTAAAAAAGGCTCTTTGGGTAAGAACGGCAGAATGACAGAACAATGTGAAGATGAGAGTGAGAGAAGGAGTGTGGTTGATTGCCTCGCACTTTTAAGGGCCTGTGGCATTGTTCATGGGCTCTAAAAGGCCCTAACCCAAGACGGCGTTGGAGTGCGGGGGAAAAGGCCGCCCATCTATCCCGTGCATGACGTACACTTGCAGAGATAGGCCTACAACTGATAACGACAGGCTTTCATTAGTCTAAAAAGAGTAGCATGCATCCTAGTAACAAAGAGAAACCAAGTCAGAGTAGGATGCAGAGGATTCTCAGAGCACTCGTAGAATAGCAGCAATCGCCGAACCACAGAGAGAATAGAACATCCCATACAGAAGCAAGAGTATACACGCACATATAGAGATGTGGATTGATATCCATGCTCCATGGGAAGAAAGCCTTTTCCAAGAAGCCAAGTGTGTCCACAATGTCTTCTAGCAGCTATTGCCCACAGCACCGCTCACTTCCAGCCGCGCAGCAGCTCACCACGGCACAGTCGCCGGCATCACGTGCATGGTTGCTTGTACAGACAGTGCTATTTACGCAGCGGTTCTACAAGGCAGCAGCAGCAGCAATAATAGTTTTTGAGGCGCTAATAAACATGGCAATTATCCAGCGAGTGGCATACACAGAGATTGACTGGCAGGCATATATGCAGCAGGTAGCGGCTGTGGCAGAGGGTGAGCGCAATTACACGCGCATCCGCGGAGACACAGGTCCGCTGGTGTATCCGGCAGGATTTGTGTGGGTGTACCGAGCGCTGTGGGCGGCGACAGACAGCGGAACAGATGTGCGACGGGCCCAGTACATCTTCATGGGTGTGTATCTGACGACACTAGCATGTGTGCTAGTGATCTACCGCATGGCACGGGTGCCAGTGCTTTGGCTTGTGCCGCTGGTGCTGTCACGGCGTCTGCACTCGCTGTACGTGCTGCGCCTGTTTAATGATACAGTGGCCATGCTGCCAGCGTACCTAGCACTAGCAGCACTTTGCGCTGGGCGCTTGCGGTGGACGGGAGCGGCGTTAAGCGCGGGCATTGCTGTCAAGATGAACGTACAGCTGATGCTTCCAGGTGCCGCATTCGTGTGGTGGCGCTATGGCGGGCTGCGCATGGTGGCCACCCAGGTTGCGGTAGTGCTGGCACTTCAGGCCCTGGTGGCACTGCCATTTCTCTGTGCGTACCCTTCAGAGTATCTTGCGGGCGCCTTTGAGTACTCGCGGCGCTTTGACTTTACATGGACTGTCAATTGGCGCTTTGTAGGAGAGCACATGTTTGGCTCATCTATCTGGGCTACTGTGCTGCTATGCGCGCATCTACTACTGCTGATATGTCTAGGACTGATTGTGTGGCCTAGACTCTCGGGCCGATCAGTGTCCAGTATTATCCGCAAGGGGCTAACACTGCGCTGGCACTGCGCACACGTAGATGGCGAAGAGGCCGCTGCAGTGGTACTTTCGGCTAACTTTGTAGGGGTGGTGTGTGCACGGACCCTACACTACCAATTCTACACATGGTACGCACACGCGCTACCGCTCCTTCTCTACCGATCACGTCTGCCGCTGCCTGCACAACTAGCACTGTGGATAATAATCGAGTACGCTTGGAACGTGTACCCATCAACTACTGTGTCATCGCTCCTGCTTTTTGCTGCGCATTGCATAGTTCTAGGTACCATTTTTGGCTGGCGTAAACCACCATCCCGTCATGAAGCGCACTTGAAATCTGCTTAGAAGAAAATGTCAAATATACGTCAAGTAAATAGAAAAATAAGAGACTATCGAGTGGCCTCTGTGTGCAAAAAGCTATGGAGCTGGTTTGCAGCCTCAGCACCCAGCAGTTTCTTAAGCTCCTCTTTGCTGGCATCGCATATGGCACTAACATTACGGAAGGTTCGGGCAAGAACCTGGTAATTTTTCTGCGTAACGCCAGGCAAAGACTGCAGCAGCGCAATGGGCCCTTGGCTGTAGAGTGCTTCACGGTCTACATCATCCTCCTCTTGACCAACAGCCACAGCCTTCTCAATATCGGGCTCGGGAACACGGCGCTTGAGTTCAGAGAATATCTGGACCGTCTCGTATGGACTGCAGCTCCACACAATGCGCAGTCGTGGAAAGGCCAGCACCAGCATTGCCAACTGACTGGTGATAGAGCCGATGGAAATGTCCGCGCCAAGGCCCCCGATTGCCTGCAGCGAGAATGATGTGTTGACTTCGAATTCAACCAACAGTACCGCACATGCGTAGTGTCGGACTAACGCCTCGGCCTGGCCAAACAGTCGTCCGCTGCGCAGCGACCCGATCAGATCCGGCAGCGACTTACGCTCCATGGCCAGCCCATCGTGTAGCACGTAGTCGCCGACAACAAGCGTGCGTGGCACCACAGAAAACCCACCCGCATGGAGCAAAGATGGTAGCGGCGCACGCATCTCGCGTATATCCACTACTACCCTCTTCTGCTGCTGCGGGGGCTGTGTCTCTGTTGTATCGCGTGCGTCACGCTGCGACCGCGCTGCGACGGCGCGTAGCAGCATGCTCGCCGGTGACTCTGCCGCGCCTGTAACGTCGTTGAGCGGAATCACCAGCCCAGCCTTCTCGCGCACCAATCGCTCAAACGCCTCGCGCTCACGACGGATGGCACTCAGATAGCGCTGCTCCTCCAGGCTGTTGTCATACACCAGGAAGTACACCTGCCGAAGCTCTGCCCCACCGGCCTGGTATAGCTCCACCTCCCGCACAAACCCAGTGTCCGGCGTATACATAACTACCTGCGTCGGGCGGTGGGTCTGCAACACCCCACGCGTCCCGCCGTACCAGTCCACCACTACACTCTCGTGTGAAGCGAGCAATCCAAAGCACGCATCAAACTCTCCCGGCGCATCCGCCCGTCCGTCATCAAGGTAGCCATCGTCTCCACACAGTGTATCTTCCGATATTGCCTCGGTCTGCAATGCCAGGTCAGATGTCTCCTGCTCCAGTATATCTGCCGCCGCACGCGGGCCCCTCGCCCCTGCTGTCGCTGATGCTCCTCGCACCCGCCGTCGCTTTGCCGGGGGTGCGTGCCGACGCCGTTGCATACTGTTTGAAGCTGGTTGATTTGCTGGCGCGCTTGGACGAATGCCTCCAGCCTGTGCTTTTCGCCGGAAGAACCTCTGAAGCATGTCCACCATTATACGCGGATATCGTTCTGTCTTGATTGTCCTTTTTCCGCTGTTGCCTTCGTTCTGCTGCCAGAAATCTAGCGTAACATGGTTGTGCAAAGACGCTAGATATCCCCGAATCATCCTGCACTCCTTGGCCGATCCTGCCATCACCAGTACCGGCCCAGCTACGGCGCCTTTGGCCTCTGCTGCGCGATTTGCTACACCGATCTCTTCCAGAATCTTTCCTAGAAGCTCAAGTTTGGGAGGAACTTCCAACACCGGAATAATGTTCTCTGGAAGTCCCATCCCACGCAATGCCTCCCGAGTCTGTGGTGGCACCTGCTCTGCTGTGGTCTTGCGAAAGGTGCGTGCTCGTGCTGCCGCATACAATATATTTGCCGAGTCCGTGCTCATCCACGATGCCGCCGGCCCCGGAGCGCCTCCTGGCGATGGCTTGGCCGCAAGCAGCAGCGTGTCAAGATACTCCAGCAGCGACACTGGATCATACGATGTGATCAGCTCTGCCACCCGTCGCAACAGTGCCAGATCGTTGACCATTCCGCGCGCCCGTGCGCTCAGCCGATGCCAATATGGACTCAGCTGGCGCTTGACCATCGCGTCAAAGTAGCGAAACAAGCTGCTTTCGACGTTGATCGTTTCCGGATCCAACAATTTTGTGGTCGACGCCAGCTCGGTGATCATTGCTGACAAACAGTCCAGCACTGCCTGCTGCTGCTCTACCATCGCCTTTGTCTGTCCCTGTCGTAACTCTACCACCGGTACTGCTGCCTTGCTTAGGTCGCGCTGCACCTCGACGTGAAACCGCGGCCACAGATTCACGTGCCTAAGGCCAAGCACCTTGAGTGTCTTTTCGAGTGGCGCAAAACCCACTGTGAATGCCTCTGGCGCATCCGATAGTCCCCGAACAAAAGCATCTCGGTTCTGTTGCTGCAATACCCGCACTACAAAAGCCTCAATACTCTCTGCTGTCACCCGGCTGGCGTTGTGGATTATCACCCCTGACACAAGCTCAACTGGAACTACCGAGTTGAGCAAGTCTACGATTAGTATCCGTGAAGTCACCGATATCAACCCACCCTGTCGGTACACATGACTCCGCATCGCTGCATTGGTTTCGTTATTTATGATATGCAATGTCGCTGCCTCATCGGTATTCTCTCCTGATCGCATTTGCATAAGATACTCCTGCAGCTCCGCCTCGTCTTCGTCTGTCATATGGAGTAAGAATACCAGTACTCGCGACGTCGCGCATATTTGCGCAACCTCTGCCAGAATCCGATTAAGTCCCAGTCCCCGTGCTACCACACACAACGCATTCTCGTCTAGCAAGTCATCTAGCACCCGTCGCTGGAACGGAAGCAATGTTGTCGGTGCCATGTCTATAATTGTATATCTGGCTTGATATAATCTGCGTGACCAAAGATACAGAAGAAAAACAAATAGAAGAGCTCTCGAATTCTTCGATGCGTCCGCAGTCAAAGCACTTTGATTCTAGGCCAACCTTTGACTTTGAGAAGTATATTTTAGGCAAATGCCACGTGCTCTGTACCCGTAAACTTATCATCCAGCATGGATAACATTTATGTTTATGTGACTGTCGGGGGGGGTGGGCTTATATGGTCAATATAGTCCCAGATTGCCTATGTCCGCACTAATATCGCACATACACGGCTGAACATGGAGACGAAAACTATGGAAGAGTATATGGAGCGCATACGCGTTCTGGATACATTGGAGCAGCAAGCCATGGGTCTTTCGCGCATGCTGACTACATACACCGATCGCTTGCAGGAGAGGCTGGAACAAAGGATCGACATTGAGCTTGCATCTGAAGCCGTCACACTAACCAGCATAAAAAACCTCGAGGCAGTTGTTTCCAAATCCGTGCAGCAGAAGCAGTCACTTATCAAGAAGTGCCAGCAGCTTGACCGCGAGATGGACGGGGTACTGACAGTTTCAAGCAAAGTCCGAGAGATCAAACAGCTGTTGGATGTAATGGAGTACACCAAGCGCAAGAGCTAATTAATGGCTGCAGACAGTGTCTAGATTCTTTTTAACTGATCTCCAATGTGTACAAACAAGTTCTTAGCAAAATCTGGAAACTATATGTTGAGCAGTCTTGTTCCTAGTTTAGGGTATTAGATTAGCCCTAAAGATGTTGTGAGGTCGACACCTTCGACTACTTGGTACTCTTCTTGGAACACTTTGTTGGTATTGTGACAAATTAGTAGGAGACACAATAATTCCAAGCTGAAAACGCTCAGGAATTCACTTTCCCTCACGCAGGCTGAATAAGATGTGCTGGGGGTTTAAAAAACAGCAGCAATATCGTGATCCCAATGCTTAAGACTGGGATATGAACCAGTAGTGACATTACCACGGTATGGCTTGGGTCTAAAGCCGTTTTCGCTAATATAGTAAGGAAGACTGTGGTAGCTGACCTCTACCTTGATAGTCTAATCTTTGCTGGAAAAGCTTGGTACCTCAAACCACATCCAAAAATGTATATAGGAAGCTTCACACCAGGGGATGTTGCTTGAACAAATCTATCTTTTACACAAATCAATAAAATGTCGATAATGTGGCTAAAATTTGTTGGATATCGCCATTTAGTTATTTTACCTAGCATTGTCCATGGACGATCGGGCGGACGATCAGTCATAATCTAAATACGCGTAAAACAGATTATATATAAAGGAAAGTTAAAGATAGGCCAAAAACAGCAGCGTGGGCAATATATCCACCTCCCACGGCTATGGTACAACGTCGTTGTATGGCGCTTATATGCGCAGATGCTCTTTGGCCTGCTCGGTTAGCTTTGCTGAGAGTTGGTCAATGTCAGATTGCTTGGCATTGTAAGCCACGTTTGCTTGGTTCCGCGGGTTCTCGGGTGCCTTCTTCCAGCTTTTAAACACAAGCTGATCGATCTGACTCTGCCGAAGCTTCGGGTTCTCCTCCTTAATCAATGGTATTTGGACGGTCTTGTACGCTTCATACGCAGCCTTTGCTCGCCTCTCTGGATGGCGGTCACCCAAAACTGCTTGGGCGCCCCTCAGGACCGACCCAGCACCTGGAGACCCTGGACCATCATTGACAGTGTCCATCAGCAAAAGTGCATCGTCCATGTTGCTGGCAGCAAACTCTTCGACAGGCCTGTTCTCGCTGGCAATCTGTTCAGTCTTTTTCTCTTTGGCCTCGGCTTTCTTCTCGACTCCGCGGACAGCTGGTGATGACACAGTTGCAGGTTTAGAAGAGGACTTGACTGCCGGTCTAAGCTTTGACGGACCTCCGGTTCTAGTAGCCGTGGATTTAGCATTTGTTTTGTTCTCGGCGGCGAGAAGCTCCTCAGCTTCCTTCTTCCTGGCCAGCTTTTCAAGACGCTTTGCCTCTTGATCCTCCTTCTTACCGGCCTGTTTTGCACCAACGCCCCATTTCTTGGACTCATCCTGCTCCTTCTTCTTGCGATCCTGGGCGTCCTTCTCAGACTTTGCGGCAGCCTTTTTTTCCTTGGCCGCAGTAACTACATGTTGTTTGACAAAGGTTCACAAGAAGGTACCATGGGTCAGGCGGTATAAGTGATATGGTAATGATAGCTAAAGAAACGATCAAAAGTCCTCTCCGCAAACCCTACCTTTAGAGTTCTCGCCCCGGAATTTCTTTGGCATTGTCTGCGGTGATTGAATAAAGAATTGATATAGTGAAAAAAAACCCCTTTGAAAGTAGTGGAAAGATCAAAGGAGCAAATGGTGCTGTGTACAGTCACCCTAAAACTGGGGAGAGGGTGAGGGGTATTTTGAAAGCAACGAGACGCGTTGGCGTTTGAAAGTCCCTTATTCTGGTATTTTTGCTCTTCAACTTGTGACTGAAATTTCTGAATTAATACGTGCTCTGCTTTTTATTTTATTTTTTTTTGGGCAGATTTTAAGCGCTGTAAGCCAGGTTGCGAGTAAAGCAATGCTGCCGTCCGGCGGCGAAGGAAGAGCATACGGCGAAACGCCGGCGGCTGGGACGGAGCGCAACGCACGCCAGACACACAATCAGTCAGCAGCACTCCTCCCACCTTCAACGGCAATCCGTTCGCGATTTCGGAGCATTACGGAGCGACCGCCTGCAATGACAACAGTGCGTGGTAAAAAGCGCTATATGATTGATGACAGCCCAAATGGCATTGGTTCTACACGCGGCAGCGCATACACACAGCAGCCCTCATGGCTAGCAGGGCTCGAGACCCCAGTGAGAGGTTTATCGGCTCATACGGGGACGTCCCTGGCGGATACCATTCTGCAGCCGCAGCGCCTCTTCTCATACGGCTCTCCGCCATCGGGTCCAGCAGATGCGCCATCGCCAGCACGTAGTATTCTCGAGGCAAACCAGCGCGAGAGCGAGGTAGTTGGACGTTTGGAGACACTGCGGCGGGAAAGTGAGCGGGCAAAGTTTGAGCTGCGACAGGTAGAGATGGAGCGAGAGCGCGATCGCGAGGAGGCACAGCGCGTGCGTCAGCAGCTGGAAGCGGATGTGCTGGCGCAGACACGGCGCGTAGAAAAGTTGGAGCGCGACCGTCGGTGGCTATTTGAGCAAGAGGATCGTCTGGCGGAGCAGCGCCGTACGATTGAGGCCGAGCTGACCACGCAGCGCAAAAAACATCAAACTCAGACGGACGAGATGAGTGCTACTATGCACGAGCTGAAGCAACGTCTGGATGAGGCCAACCGCTCTCTGCGTAGCACTCGCGCGGAGCATGCAGAGAAGCTTGAGGCTCAGCAGCAGCGCACAGCGGCGGCTGAGGAAACCATAGCCAGGCTAAAGGCGCAGCAGGATATCGATAAGGGCGCAGGCAGTGCTAACGATGCCTCACTGCAGTATACAGTCGAGACCTTGAAACGCGAAATGCGGGACAAGGACCAGGATATCGAGGAGCTACAACAGAAGTTAAAGCAGCTGATGGGCAGCGAAGACGCATCGACCACAGTGTCGCCGTCGCGTAGCCGCGTCGCGCAACTCGAGCGCGATCTGCGCGAGCAGTGTGCGTACATCAAGGCTATTGAGCAACAGAACCGCAAGTTGGGTGCGGAAGTAGGCAGGCTTGCAGACACCGCCGGCAAATACGAGAAGGAGCGCGAGACGGTTATTGCGCTTCAAGCCAAGGTTCAACGGCTGGAGGCACAGCAGGAGGGCCGTGCCGAAATAGAGGCTCGGCTGGATGCCATGCAGCAGGAGCGCGAACAGTGGAGTCGCGTGCTCAACGATGGCAGCGATCAGTCGCGGCTGGATTCGCCATTTGCCATTGCCAAGACTGTGGCATCGCAACGCCATACCATCCGCATGTTGGAGTCAAAAGTCACCACTCTGCAGGAGAATGCAGAGTCCGCCAATGAGCATTTACAGAGCACAGCGCGGGATGTGCAGCTTTACCGCCAAGAGTGTGCGCGCCTAGAGAAGGAGGCTGCCATCGAGAAACATCGTGCTACGCAAATTGAGCAGTCGAAGCAACACGCCGTGCGCGAGGCCGAGTTTTTACGCACTCAACTGCACTCGTACGACCGCGAAGAAGAAGAGCTAATGGGTGGCAACTACGACCGCCAAAAGGCCGAGCGCATCCGCCAGCTGGAATTGTTTATTGACGAGCAGCGCGCATGGATTTCCGCTACACAGCCGGGTGTCGCTGTACAGGATGGCGCTTCTTCGGCACCTTCTGCTGGCGCTGACGGTGTGTCGACTGCACTGCTGCAGGGCTATCGTGAGGATGCTGAGTCGAAGCAGCGCGAGCTTGAGGAGGTCAAGACAGAGCACCAGCATCTGTTAAGGCGGTTTGAGGATCTCGAAAAGGAGGCAGCGCGTCTGGAGCACCAAGTTGGCTGTGGGCTGGGCTATAATCCGCGCACAACACGCATCCTGCAGCTTATTGACAACCCGTCGGCCCAGGACTATGCCATTCGTTCAGAAAAGCTCAAGGCCCTGGCCGCCGAGAATGAGGCGTTACTCGAACGTATCCGTCTTCTGGAGAAGTCAAATGAAAACAACGAAAGTGATGGCAACAGCGATACTCCGCCGGATGATGCTACTGGTGCTGGATCAGCGTTTTTCCATACCATTGATAATCTACGCTCTGAGAATCAAAACCTCACTCGCCAACTTGAAGACTCTGCTAAGCTAATTAGCAGATATAAGAAAGAATGGAAGAAGAAGGCCGCCGAACTGCGCGAGGTCGTGTACCTGATTCTAGGATATCGTGTGGACTTTATGTCCAATGGAAGTGTCCGCTTTACTTCCATGTATGCCGCCGGCGTCGATCAGAGTTTTGTGTTTACCAGTGGTGACGATGATCAGGGCGTTATGCGTCTCTCTGGGGGCGGCAGCAAGACCTATTTGAAGGGTCTTACCAACGATATCCGTTACTGGGTCCAGGAACGTGGTAGCATTCCAGGCTTCCTGGCAACTGTCACTCTACAAAACTTTGAGGCGCAGGCAGATCAAAATTCTCAGCAACAGTAGTGATACTTATTGCATTATATCTTTCCTTTCAAGGAACTTGCCATTATAAGCAAGTATTGTTTTTTTTTTTTTTTTTTTAGCAAAAAATGTTAGTGTTTGGAGGAGTCTATTTTCGTGACAATTGACATGAATGGTTTATATTAGAAGAGCAGATTGTTTGCGTTGTAGATGGGAATGTTGTATGTGCATAAGTGGAGGGGTTGTTAGCACTGTGGTTGGCGCTGGTTTTGCGCCGCAAACAATGGAGTAGGAAGCATCCGATGGATATTAAACATCTCACGGGACCTTAGTAGCAGTGGTAGTGGAAGTGAGAGAGCTGTTAGCAACTGCAACAACCCATGAAACATCAACACTAATGGAATTGAACTGTATCTGTTCTTGCTAGACACAACCTGCAAATGCCAACCACATGTGCATGTATATCGATATGGAGAAATAATATGTATTTTTTCCTTGGCTAAACAGACTAAATATCTAATCATATCCCTTTTAAATGTCGTTGGCTGCGCAAAGAAGCTTCGTAAGCTGTTCAAACTTGATGCTCTCCTTGATAACCGTAGTCTTTGCCTCGTTCTCGCTCTTAAGTGGTAGCGACACGACTCCAGCGGCATCTACATCCCAACCATGCTCCTTTGCTAAACGAAGCACAGCCTCCTCATCAAGGTTAACCATCTTCCCAATCAACTTGGCTTGAATAGTCTGGTACGTGCTAGTAATTTCTGCAAGAATTAACTTGCGCAGTCCATTGTCAAACCCTGCAATGCCATCAACAACCGACTCCTCATCATCATCGTCATTTCCGTACATCTCACTCCAGAACCCATCAAACTGCGCTTTCTCCAGATAATCTCTGAGTACAAGCAACTTGGCTATCGATATGTCCTTGCAAATATCATCCGAAAGAAGATACAGACACAGGTTAAAATCCCCCTGCGACGTCGATATCAACGCTTTTGCTAGAATGCGTCGGATAACGTCTAGATCCATCATGGGTGGATTGAACTGGTACATTTTTAGCAACGCTAGATTTGCCATCAGATCATGGTTCGTATTCGGATCGGGATTGGCACACTGATGTGCAAGGTAATCTTCCAGTACACCTATTTTCTGAGGATTGTATCGCTCAACTCCTGTCAGTAGGTTGTGGATTTCGTCTGGTCGAGTCGACGGACGTGCAAATGACGTTGCGGTTGACATTCTATAATATCTCTCCTTTGCCAAATGTCCAAGTGTGCAAAATGCCAACAATAATAAGAAAGTAAAGAATTGTGCCAATTAGTTTACTGAGCATTTCTTGCACTGAACACTTTTTTTTTTTGTTGTGGCTCGGCTCGATGCTTACTTTTCAGCTTTAATTCCTTGTTCTTCGAGTCAGTTGTTATTTGTTGCTTCTTGTTTTTGGACAAGTCAACCATACACTTCTGTGTCCTTTAAAAGCTGTGCATTGCATTCTGACTCATTTCTTGCTATATTTTATTCTTTACGTTTACAAAAGAGCAAACAGGAGTATGGAAACTGGTTTCACAACTTACAATAAGAGCGAATTCATAGAAACCGACACTGGAAACAAAGTTAGTCGACTGTCTCTTATTTCGGGCAGTCAAAATATTGTGCTTGGTGGGAAGACCATAGTTCATAGCAAGTGCACTATACGCGGTGATCTACGACGTGCCGGTCCCAGTCATCAAGCAGCAGTACTTATCGGTCGCTTCTGTTCACTTGGAGAAGCATCTGTATTGCGCCCGCCTTACAAAACATACAAAGGGGTTTTCAGTTACTATCCGCTTAAAATTGGGGATCATGTTGATATAGGCGAGAACTCTGTTGTTGAAGCTGCCTCTATTGGATCGCACGTCCGAATCGGCAAGAACTGTATTATTGGACGCTTTGCCATTATCAAGGACTGTTGTCTGATCGAGGATAATGCTGTCGTTGCGCCAAATGCTGTCATTCCGTCTTTTTCTGTTGTTGCTGGCGGCCCTCCTGCAAAGATTGTCGCTCAACTTCCAGAATCTACTCAAGACGTCTTTGAGGCTCAGTCAAAGGACAACTA
The DNA here is from genome assembly GCA_002705745.1 of Coemansia reversa NRRL 1564. Classification (NCBI taxonomy): domain Eukaryota; kingdom Fungi; phylum Kickxellomycota; class Kickxellomycetes; order Kickxellales; family Kickxellaceae; genus Coemansia; species Coemansia reversa. Next base: position 605,527 of record KZ303490.1, read on the forward strand.
TGCAAAGTTTATTTCTGTATAGGCTTTCAACCGCTGTTTATTTACTGATATATAATCTGTATATGTTGTTTAAACGTGTATAAACTGTTGTTATTACATTTTTTGCAGTTGCGTAAAAAATTTGTATACAGGAAAGAGTATTTTCTTTAGATCTGAAAATCCAAGTAGGCGGCAGAAGCCTAGTTTGTACGTGTCAGTTTGGCCGAGTGGTTAAGGCGACAGACTCGAAATCTGTTGGGCGTTGCCCGCACAGGTTCGAATCCTGTAGCTGACGATTTTTTGTTGTTTTTTACAACATTCTGAAAACGCAACTTGCTAACAACGCATTAATAAATTTGTTCTGTTGCTGTATAGTACGATGCAAGGTTTAATGCTCCTACTCTGCTTGATTTTTTTTTTTTTACTAAATTTGAAGGACCTCACAGACCTATATTACACGTTGATATTACATTATTGCTTTAAAAGCATAAGCATAAAAATCATCGTCAAATATTGGAGTAGTTCTTTTTGTGAGGCTTTCAAAAAAGTATTTTTTGCTAATAATGCATGGAGTTTATCTTCGCATGTAAACAGCATACTCGTCTTTTTGTATTGTAAAATTTTGCCAATAACTATTGAAACGCTATTTTTTATATCTACCACAAACCATGAGACCAATAGCAGAGAGTATACAGAAACAAAGCACTGATTTAACCAATGCTGGCCATTCAATAAGACAAATACATACTGAAACTGGTGTTGGTATATCAGCAATTAGCAAAATATGCAAAACATGTAGAGGAAATGATTTAAAGAACAAAGGTGGTCAGCCCCAAAAGCTCACTGATAGAGATTTTCACTAGCTAGCAAGACTTGTAACTACTGGAAAAAGCGAATAGTATCACCATGGCAGTACACATACTTTCTCAAGAACTCCCATCTTCTATTACTGCAGATGGTGCATGATGTGCATTAAAAAAAAAAAAAAAAAGCTGGTATGAATGATATTATAGCAAAACGCAAGTTATTATAGTAAAATATAGAGTTTAAAAATAAGCTCACCAATAAATTGTTTGCTCTAATCCAGGCAGAGGTGTGTCCCTACTCTGGCATAAAGCTCAGGGTATAGTAATTTAATACAAAAATAGCAGAAAAAAACCATAAAAAATATTTTAATCGCTATTCAAGCTCATTATATTGGTATACGTACAATTTTTCGAGAGGTGCAGAATGAGCCAAATGGGCTTGTATATTAGGTGGTTTTGTGGTCTAGCGGTATGATTTTCGCTTAGGGTGCGAGAGGTCCCGGGTTCAAGTCCCGGCAAAGCCCCTTTTTTGCCGTGTATTTTTTATGTTAGCCCGTGTATATTTTTGTAGTTAATGTTGTTGCTGGAATGTATTGTTCTGCTTTAGATTTAGTTAATTTTTTTTGATGTTTATAAAATGGAAGTGTTCGTCTAATCATGTGTTTCAGAACATGGGTTTTGCAGATTTAACACACTAAAACTGCTGAAAACCGATCACATGCACTTATCCAAAGTGAAACGCAGATGGCCTGTGCTCAGCGTGGCGGAGCAAGAGTTGATAATGTATGCTGCGATGTCAGCAGTATATGCAGAATCCCCCTTAGTGGCTATTACGTGGCAGTAAGAGGCTGGCTGACATCAAAACTCAAAGGGGCAGATGAAAAGCAGATGAGTATTTCTCCCTCTGACGGCGTTTCAGGCCTGGTTCAGCCACGCATGCAGAACAAACAAGAATTAGACAGCGATGAACAATGGACTTCATGTCCCTAGCGCCTGTGCATAAGGTGCTATTTGGACGGTCCGAGCAGAACGAGAATAGGGAAATGAGTGGTAGCTGAGCTAGTCGCGAAAATCGTCAGAAGCAGGTGGGGTCGCGTGCTTCTGCCGAGCAGTCCACAAAACCTCCAAAAGAAGAAACGGGTTGATCTGCGATTGGTTGTAGGGGAGTGCGGTTATACGCATCTGGTTGCCCCGTGCACAATTTCCCCTTCCCCTCCTTTCCGGAACCAGCCGGGTGATGCACATCGGGCATACGCGGGGAGAGGGGGACGCGTTTACACGGGCTTGCAGCCACAAAGTCCGAAAGTAAAGCGTGGTCAGAAAGGGGGAGAGTAAATGCGGAAGGAAGCTAGTGAAAAGAAGCAAAGGGATGAGTTTGTGCTATTTAAAACGATGTCAGGGAGCCCTCTTTTTTTCTGTGCAGCAGCCCCAACTTGGCATTACACTCACCATTTGCACTCACGGTCAACTACATATACGATCTATTTTATAATAATTACTATTTGCGCTGTCGCGGGGAGGTTTTCTTGCAAGCATCCATTTATTCAATTTGATGGCACCTGGAATGGACAACACTACTACCGATTCTGGAACTAGCTCTGCACGGCGGTCGCGCAGTGGATCTCCCGATCTCATTGCGTCGAACGCTGGCACTGCGTTGCCGTATGCCACACGTTCAGCACTGCATCTGAAGGGCCTGGTTCCATCAGGCGTTGAGAATTTTGCAGTGCAGGAGCAGCGGGCGTTAGAGCAGCTGAATATGAAAAGCACAAATCTGGAAAAGTACATTTTCCTGTCGTGGCTGCGTTCGACCAACATCAACTTGTTCTATCGTCTGGTTTTGCATAATCTCAAGGCAATCGCACCAGTCATCTATACGCCAACGGTCGGCCAGGCGTGTCAAGAGTACTCGCATATTTACCCGTTCCTCGCGCCTCCCAACGCAGTCGACGGGCTGTACATTTCGCTGAACGAGGTCGAAAACATTGGCGAGATTATCCAGAATTACAAGGAATCTACAGCCGAGGGCGAAGAGCCTGAGATCACAGTCATCACCGATGGCTCACGCATTCTGGGCTTGGGCGACCTGGGCATGAACGGCATGGGTATCCCTGTGGGCAAACTACAGCTTTATGTTGCTGCGGCCGGCCTAAACCCTGATCGCTGTTTGCCGATTGTGTTGGACTTTGGCACAGATACTGAAAAGTATCTCCAGGATCCGTTGTATCTAGGTATTCGCCAGCGCCGGCCAAAGGACGGGGCGTTCTACACTGCCGCAAACCGCGTCATCGAGGCCCTGCACTCTGCATTCCCGAAAATGTTTATCCAATTCGAAGACTTTAGCACTGACCATGCCTTTGGTCTTCTGGATCATTGGCGCGAAAAGGCGCTATGTTTTAATGATGACATTCAAGGTACCGGCTGCGTTGTGCTGGGTGGGTTTATCTCAGCAGTTAGCCAGGCGGGTATTCCAGCCAAGGACCAACGCATCCTATTTGTTGGTGCTGGATCAGCGGGTGTTGGTGTGGCCAAGCAGCTGGTTGACTACTTTATTATCGAGCACAATATTCCTGAAGAAAAGGCCAAGGCCATGTTCTGGTTTGTCGATTCACGCGGCATGATTACAGCCAACCGTGGCGACAAGCTGGCACAACACAAAGTGTACTTTGCACGCCAGGACAATGGCGACACACAGTGCAACTCACTGGAGGAGACGCTTGAGTACGTCCGTCCTACAGCACTGGTTGGTCTGTCAACCATCTACAAGGCGTTCAGCGAGAAGATACTTACGCGTCTAAATGAGATGAACCCTACTGCTCGCCCAATCGTCTTCCCACTGTCGAATCCCGACACGAAGGCAGAGTGCACATTCGAGGAGGCCATGCGGTGTACAAATAACCGTGTACTGTTTGCTTCAGGCACTGCTTTCCCCGAGTACACAATTCCAGAGACTAACAATGTCGTGGTGCCGGGCCAGGCCAACAATCTTTACTGCTTCCCGCCCATCGGACTTGGTGCAGTGCTTTCAAAGCCAGAGTGGATCACAGACACAATGATTTTTGCTGTCGCCAAGGCGCTGGCAAACTCACTAAGTGAAGATGAAAAGTCGCTGGGCGAACTGTACCCGCGTATTGAACGAGTACGCGAGACCTCGGCACAGCTGGCTGCTGCGTTTGTGCACCAGGCAGTGCGCGAGGGGCTGGCCAGGGACGACAAGTGGGTTGCCCTTGTCAAGGCCAACCCAACGACATCTGCCACATCCCAGTCGCCTGACGGCACATTTTCGATGGCTGTTCTTAACGAGGTTCAGAAGTACATGTGGCTGCCGGCAGAGAACTACGAGCAGCTGAGGAACTCACTCCCGCATTATCACCACCACCCAACCGTCCCGTATTCGGGATCTGAAAAGTTGTGATGACATACCATCTGCATTATTAGAATTTATATCTGCATAACGCTGTTTTGTTTGTTTTATTCGGTTTTTTGACTGTCTGCTTTCTAAACACCTATCGTATACCATCCGATGATGAAAGCTATTTCCAATACCATCAAGACGCTGTGCAGCTCTCCAAAGATGCGATGACTGCCAGACTTGCTGTTGGTGGTATTGTCATTTCTGGTGTTTGGCAGTGATACTGCATGTGATGAAAGATGTATATGCGGGGCCTCAAAAAAAGAGCTATGATAATGGAAGAGAGAGAAAGAGCAAATCTGGATAATGAAAAGCGCCGCTCGAATCGGCTGAAAGTTACTCACTTACCGCCAAAGACACTCCAGTTAGGCTTTGTGGGGAACTCGGTCTCCCACTTTACATTCTGCGCAAAGGAGAAGTGGTCGTTGACAGGCAGATTGTGGAATGAGGCCTTAATCTCATCCTCAAACTTGAGCTTGTTCTTTGACGAGCTCATCATGACCTGCTCGGGATCAAATCCAGCACCGCCTTTGTAGGCATAGTTGAACGAGCGGTGCTCAAAGGCCTCTGTACGTGCCTTGTCGGGCTTGTCTGCGTGGACATGGCGGAAGCTGTTCATGTGCTTGTGCTCATACGTGCGCGCTGTCCCTGCTTTTGCGTTTTCCTGGTGCTCGTGCTGATGGTAGTAGTGCGAGCGATCGTGAAAGTGCCGGCGCTTGCCATCGCACTCAACCTCGTGGCCCTCCTGGTCGCGGTCCAGCGACAGATGGTCGAATGCGCGCGCCAGGCCCGCCGTCGGGTTAACCATGTGGTCTGAATGCTGGATGTGGCGCGTGCGTCGGTCTGCTTCGCGTCCGGTGCCCAGCTCACGATCTGCCTGCTCGTTGTACAGCGAGTGGTTAAAGTGTTGTGTGTGGTTCTCATCTTCCCACATAGCCTTGGTCTCCTTGTACGTACCGTAGCCCTCGTTTGGCTTGGTAATGGTGCCCACCGGTGGTTTTCCAGCAAAGTCCGCCGCGCAAAAGTCTACTACTGCCTTCTCCTCTTTCTTCTTCTTTTCCTCCTCAACCTTCACGGTCACCTTGACCTCTTCCTTGACTTCCTCGCACTTCTTTGGCTCCTCAACCTTGATAGCCACCTTGACCTCTTCGCACTTTGGCGGTTCGACCTTGCATGGCTCCGGCGCCTTGCTGGGCGGAAACATCAGCATAATGCTCTCAATTGTGCCGTGGCAGAACACCTCGTCCTCGCACATACCCTTCTTTGGCGGCGGCAGATGCGCTGCGATATTGTGGATGTAACGGAAGCCCTCATAAATTGTTGGACGCGTCAGCAGCCGGTCAAACCGCGCTACTACCTCTGCGCCAAACTTCCCTTCAACGCCTGTCGGATGTCCATTGCGCGCCTTTACACGCTCTTTGCATACCTTTACGTCCACGTCAAAGAAAAGAGCGTCTACTGGCGCAAACGCGTCTTCGGCAATTTTCACCCAAATCTTCCGCTGGTCTTCGTCAAAGTTGCACCGGTCAATGACCACGTTCTTGCCATCTTTCAGACATTTTGCTGCATGTTGCTCGCACAACGAGCGTGAGCCCATCTCGTCCTGGTTGATGCGCTCCCAGGTCGGCATATGCGCCGCCATGCGCCTGGCAAACGCTGTTTTGCCGCACCCGGGCAGCCCGACGAGAACAAGCATCTGAGGCATCGTGGGCTATATTATTCTGGTCCGCCTATGTGTGTTGACCAAATAGTCAGACTAGCGTTGTTGTCTAGTGTCACAGTGGATATTACAGAATACGAAACTAGAGTTAGCTTACAGTGATAGAGAAAAGAATAAATACGAACGCGCAAAGGGAAGAAAGATGAAAATGCGCTACGGCTTCGTGGCGTGCTCAAGTAAACAAAAAGAAAAAAAGGGCGCTTTGAAAGTTAAGCTGCAAAGTGTGTAAAGGGGTCTTAGTTTAGTGCCGCAGGAACTGCCCCCATTCCCTTTTAAGAAAGAAACAGGGCGCTGCAGGAGTTTTAAAAAAAAAAAAAAAGCAGATAATTAATGCGCACAAAGCGAATAAAGGACCACAGGCTTTAAAGGAAAGAGAAAACGAACTGCACAAGTAGTACAAGCAGGGATAAGGAACGCACCATAGCGTTGAATAGTCAGACTCTAGTGACAGACCCTCCTTATTGAGCTGCTGCATGTAGCAGTCAAACTTGTGGTAGCTGCGTCTGAATTAAGCACGCAACAACGCGTGCAGGTAGCGCCGTCATCCACTTTAGGAAGAAAAAGAATCATACCTTTTTTTTTACTTATTTTCTACCACGCTCGGTTCGTTCGACGTGCTGTGGAATAGATGGATGGATATACAATGTGCGGCCTGTGGCTAGTTGCGTAAAAGCGTAAGGACAAAAGACTCAGATACAGAATACGCGTGTATATATATGCTTAAAGTGTATATTGCAAAAAATAAAAAAAAAAAAAAAGTAGAAGCAAAGAAGAGTTGTCTGTGCAGGCTATTTTTTTTTGTACAGGTGTTTTTATGGAGCTGGGATATCTTGCTGGCGCCGGGCACTCCCCCTCCCTTTGCTTGACACTCTCGTTGTGTCCGCATGTATAGTGTGCAGGGTTAAGAGGGGAAAATGTATGTGCCTTGCTCTCTTCTGTCTCAGCGCAAATCATCGCCTGTCCCCTCCCGTTTGTCGCGCCGAAGCCCCTCCTCGCCCCCCGCCGCCATGCACTTTACGCTTGGGCTGATGCGCACTGCTGCGCTGCCCTTGGGCGCCCTCGCATCCAGCCCCGGTATAGTGTTTTGCTGCCTCGAAGACATTTCCCAAGATCTTGTTGCAACACACCACCACATTGCAAACTGCACCAGAGCTGTAAACGCACACTGCGCCTGCTACCGTGACCTGCTTTCTTTTCTCTATCTTGTTCAGCGTCCGCAGCACGGTCCCGGGTCCTGTTTTTGAATCACAGCATTTGATCGCACTCGGCTTGGCTCGGCTCGCATACAAGAATGCGCTGCATACTCGCGCTGGTTCACTTGCTCATCCCCCCGACTGCCAACAAACGTGAACATTTCTCTCAACCGCGCCTCACATCCAACTCTAAAGTATTCCGTCTCAATTCGCTAAAGCCCTTCTAATGGCACTCGGCGACAAACTGCGGGCGCTATTCGCGCGTCGCCGCCAGCCTAGGACAGTCATTTCGATGCATCGTGAACGCCAGGTTGCCGTATTTAGCATTCTCTTATTATTGCTTGTAGGTCTCCCACTCTGGTGGACCACGACTCGCGTTTACCGTGCCGACCTACCCGCTGACAAGGTCAACCACTTTGTACCCGAGAATGCACTTGAGATTCCTCTTATATTCTATATTGACACTGAACATCTGCTGTCTACTGAAAAGGTGCAGTTGATCCAGGCAAATACACAGGCCCTTGTTGACGCGGAGCGTGTTTCCTTTGCTGCTGGTGAGTGGCGCGTTCGGTATCTGGTTGATGTGCGAGCGGGAACCGCACCTGATGCCCCAGGCCACTACACGCTTTCTCTGCGCGCAGACGCTGCTACTACAGCCACTTCTATCAATATTGGGTCTGATAGATCAGCTACTATTTCGGTAACTCGATCGATAATGGCGGAAGACATTCTTCCAAAACTCATTTCTTTGATTGTCGTGAATGAGGAGCAAGCCGTACGCGATGACGTGCCAAAGGCACGGAAGAAGAGTCAGAGTAGCCACTCTGCGGTCAACTACGCACCTGAATACGCACTTACCCTTACGCTCCTCAATGAGGATCCTGTAAATGGCGCTGTGGTGGACTGGGACATTGAACAAGCAGTGGATGTCTATCTGAAGCCGTTTGTTGATAAGATCAGCTCACTTACAAAGCTCTCGCTGTCATCCCAGGTACTGCATCATGCAGGGCCACCACCTGTGGTGCCGTTACGTGCCAATAACCAGTCGTACCTGACTCCCGAGATGCTTCCACACTTTGTCAATTCGCCCTCGTGGAATTTTGCTTCGATTGACCCCATATCGCCAATGCTAAACTTTATTCTTTTTGTGCCGGCTCTGGCCTCCCAACCCATGCATATTGCAGACGAGAAGGGAGACACACAGGGAACTGAGGCTTTCCTGGTCTCTCAGTGGGGTGGTGTTGCTATTGCCAATTTACCCGACACAACTAGACCCGGAGACAAAGTGAAGTTATCTCAGGCTAATATGCAAAAGTACATTGGCTACTATATTTCTCAGCTGCGCCGGCTGATTGGTATTCGTAATGGCACGCCTCTTTCTACACACAATTCTCATACACACAAGAGCACCATATCTCGGATAGATACACATCTGGCAACAGAAACCGGTATAAGCGATTGGGAATTTGATGCACTTTTACGCCAATGGCTTATCCACAACCGTCGGACAGCGATCACAACATTGCAGTCGCTTGTGCGGCTTGTCAACTCTTTACAGAATATGGTGGTAATGGATGAAATTAAAGCCCAAGTCGATAAGTCACTTGACGCTCTTTATAAAGCTGAGCAGGCATTGACTGATGTCTTAACATCGAATTCCTCTAGGTTCCACCATTGTTATCAAGATGCATTTGAAAGTGCCGCCGCCGCCGCAGCCTTAGCCGAAGCAGCATTTTTTGATCCGTCTATGGTGTCAATGTTGTACTTCCCGGATCAGCATAAGTATGCAATCTACATGCCATTTTTCCTTCCTGTGGCTATACCAGTCCTTGCAGCCATAAAGCGGATTATTTCTGAGAGGAGGCGCAACAGCGCTATTGTCGCTGATGCGAATGCAGCCGACCATGTGGCAAAGAAATCCAATTAGTCTATTTAACAAGTTTTATCTTTGGCATTATCTCATGGGCTACGATTGTTGTATAAGAATGCAGCATTACTTACGCTAGCAATCCTCTTGAATATACGCTTTTGCATATATATATATATATTTTGCGAACGCGTAAGCACAATCAAGTGGCTGCAATGTAAATAAATATGTTGTTATTTAATGTGCTGCATGCATTTTCTGGATTTTAGGTATAAAATTGCAACTGTTGGCTTTACTATAATATGCCTATATGTGAGATATTAAAGTACGGATTTCATTTTTTGACAATATAAAGTTAAATAAATTAGAAATGTTGGCAAGATCTCAAAACAAACTAATACAAACATTATAAGTTTAATGACGATTCACACCATGCATCCAATTAGATATACACACTTTTGAGCATTAGTGTCAAAATAACCTATACATCCACTACATAGGCATACATTTGTTTATGTGTCGCATTATTATATAATTTGCCTAAGCTTAAATGGATCATCAGCAGCGCCAATTGTGTTGATTGACTGGCTTGAATGGCGACGTAAGTGGGCTTTATGTTTTTCGTATAAAGTAGGTGCTTTTCGGGATACCGATACAGTGCGGCCCAGGCTTACCTCCATGGAAGGCATAGCCAGATATTCACCCAGGTCACTCCTGTCGTTAACAGCACTGCGAATGGCAGCATTGCCATGTCGGTTGCTACTGATTGGGCATTCTTTTGGTGCGCGATAGAGTGGAAAGTTTGTGTGCAGATTGAAGTTTTCCCCACAGATAACCTGCAATCCATCAGTCCGTAATCGCAGAAGCCAGTCACGCTCATATTCTCGAGGTCGTAGGACACTCATAATAACTGGATGCGCCATAATTAGTAGAATGATGCCGTTAATAATTGCAGCGTCTCCCAGTGTCTCTGCCATGCGGTAGCCACGGATTAGTGAATATTTGAGATGTGTGTAGTGTACGACGTTTGTTTTGATCATTGCAGCAATACCCAATGCAGTGATGCACAGAAACTCGTAAAACTCATTAAAAGTTGATTGAATCTTGCGCAGACGGAGCATTAAAATCAGAATTATAATCCAGTTAAGCCACAACACACCCAAGGTAACATAGACATATCCTTTAGTTGTACTGCATAGCTCAAGCTCTGCAATGTAGCTGATAGTCAATCGTGAAGACATTGCCTGTGTAATAATAGAGTAGACAATCACAAACCCCAGCAGAAAGCCAATGGGCATGTAGTACTTCCATCCGCGTGTCGACTTGTTCTGAATGAACACGCGATCCAGCGCGTAGCAACGGATGATAATGGCAGCAGTGTATACAAAACAAAACAGCACACGCACCCAGCCGCTCTTTAATAGCATGTGACCATTCATAGGAATGTCACCAAGGAACCACAATACTCCAGCAATAAACATGGCGGTAGTCAGCAGCAAGTTTTTTGCACGGATCGGACAAAAGCTATGGTCAATCCAAGCAACAATCATAAAGAGAAGTGTGACTCCAAACATTGTGCTACCAGTAGCAATAACAGCTGTGTCCACACTGCCCACAGGGCTGATGTGCATTCCAAACAGTTTCTCAAGGTACTACAGTGGTTTAGGATAAAATTTGATGGTAGATGCAAATAGGAGAGTAAGTACACGGATAATGCTAATGCTGAATATTCAATCACTCTGTTTAGCAGTATTACATCAATAGCTACCTGTATTCGCTGTTTCTCACTCTCAAACTGGCTAGAGTGAGAGCTACACAAAGTATTACTCATTATCACACCCTTGTTTGACAAAAGTCAACTTTAGGTAACTTGCGACAAGCAGCAGGAGATTAAATACAGAGCTATGCAAACTGTTTGCGCACAAATAGACACGCTAGTGAAATATTAAAATAGAAAGTAGATAATAATAATAAACGTGGCCACTGATAACATTGGTAAAACTAGTTCTAATGACGACGGCAGAAAAACACTTGTTGTTAGATGGTGTAGATAGCAGCATAATCCGACACAAGTTGGTTTGAAAAGCCCGTGCATTGGAAATCCCAACACAAAGGCGGCAAACGTAGCAGCTGTATGAAAGATGCAATAGAAAATGGCAGTGTGGTATGTGTTGCTGGCTGGCAAGCAGCTCAGCAAAAACTTGTCTGCAGCCGGAAAAGCAGTACAGGTTGCAGCGTATGCAACCAAATGGGATGGATGGCAGTTGTGCATATCTGGAAGCTGATGGCCATTTGCAGTCATGCAGTTCATGCCCTAACCATGTCCAGAAAATAATGCTGATAAGCGTGTTGATTCTAAAACAGTATTGTTATTTTAAGAAACTGCTGCGCATCAATATGCTGTGTGTAATAAATGATAGCAAAGACTGGTGTTTGGTTGTACCAGGTTTGATGCCGATTCTTGCCTTTGCGTATACAAACAACAAAACGAAACACTTTTCTTTTGCGCGCATAAAAAACGTATGTGAAAACCCACAGTTGCAAGCACTTGCTGTATCGTTTACACAAGTTTGTCTAAAACAAAATGCGCAGTAAATATGCAAAATAGATTAGTATTAATGGGTTATCTACATTGCTTAAGTTTAGTTTTCAGAAAATGACGATTCGGATTTTCAAGCAGCCTTCTTAGCTCAGTTGGTAGAGCGCATGCCTAGTAAGCATGAGGTCGTCAGTTCGATTCTGGCAGAAGGCATTTTTTTACACTTTTGTTCTGCATAGTTTATGTAGATGACACTGTTTTTTGCACTTCCTATAGCCAAATGGCTTCTCCGAGGGAGTGGCTTATAAAATCGTTTTCTCTGTCTGTCTGTCTGTCTGTCCGAGATCAGATCCACTAATTATAATTATATGCAGAGCCAATAAAAGAGTTTTTTAAACAAAACTACTGCACTATTATTCCTGACTCGGCTCAGCTTATGCCATAAATTTCTGTTATAGTTTTCCAATTTTCGTAGAGTATTCTTTGAAGAAATAATAAACTTAAAAAAAACAACGAGCTACACTTAATAATAAACCTTTGTCCTGAGTTACAGAAACATCATCTCTGCCATTAGATTAAACACTATGCCATGTGAGGGAAAATAAAACCCTGCCCTGAGCGGCAGGCAGCAACGCCGCCATCGCGAAATAGGGCAGGAAAAACATCCCCACTGTGAGATTAAGCACTGTATACCGGGGAGTGCTCCATTGGCCATGCCTTCAGCATGGCCAATGAACCGGACCCGGCGCCGAAGGTGCACGGGAGAGGGTTTTTTTTTTATGTAGCAATATTTAGCTTTCCATCCAAAGAAATCATTGACTGTGTTTTAAATATTTTGCTTTTTTCTTTATTTCTACAATGTTGCTTTGCATATAATTATTCCTTGATTGCAGTGTTACATTCCAGTCATCGCTTCCCTTGTTCCTATCAACTGCTCTGCTTTGTTACAATGACTACGCGTCATCATTTAATTTTATTGCGGCTATCGTAACACATGTCACAGGATGCATTTTTTTTTTTTAAAAAATAATGCGATGTCTCAGTCAAGGGCAAGAGAAGTTTGCTTATATAAATAAAACTACGGCACCTTCCTTTCGCATGTTGCAACTTTTCACTGACAACTTTTCTTGCAGCTTTGGGTTTTTTTTTGCAGTTCTACTTTTATTTCTCAAGTACAGGGTTTTCTATATACAAGTTTACATTTTAACGTGTAATGTCGGAAGAAATACCTGAGTATATTTCTAGAGATTTTATTTTATTGCCTTATTTATCAGCTGCGGAGGGAAATAATGGTTATGAGTCTGATGAAATTTCTGAGTTAGAATTCGACAGTTGTGGTATGGTTCCTCCAATAATGGAGCAAGGTCAGATACATATACACTTTGTTTTTAAAAAAAGAACAATAAGATGTCAAACCTGTAAAGGTACTGATTCCATTGCTAAGGCATTTAAAGAAAAACTCGGTGTACCTTTTGACTCAGATATTAGCTACAGAGCTGTCAATAGCAAATTATGCCTAGTATCGGTTGTTTTTAACGACTTGCAAGCATATGGGGGTATTTATTATGTGCAGTTAAGTGAAGATGACCATAAAAAATTTCAGAATCAGGAATTGAAGGAACAAGATTAATATTTCTGCCATATGTTTTGTTTAAAAAGACTTCAATTATCTTTTATATTATTTTTTAAATCTGGCTCATAACAATAAAGTATAAAATTTCAGCTACTAAGTTAGATTGGATCGCTGGCATAGCATCTAACAGGTTCTTGCTATATGATGTGGAAAGAGTTGTGCATTAAATCAAAAAGTTTACGTTAGCAATAGCCTTTTTGCTGTTTTGTCAATAAATGATCAATGCTTTAACCTTTGAGCCAAAAAAAAAAAAAAGTTATTCAAAGAAAACCCTTAGCCATTGCAAGCGATTTACGACTAAAAGGGGCTATAGTATGGCGAAGAAAGTTGTAATTAAAACTGAAGAAATAAAACTAAAAAAATATAATTCTTTTAGGCGGTAGCAGCCTGGGCAGAGGTAGCAGACTCATCAATAACAGACTGAGAAGCTGGAAGACCAGCTGCCTTTGAAGCACGAACGCTGTCAACAAACTCTGCAAAGAGATAACCAGTGTCCAGAGGGCCGCCCTTTGCCTCAGGATGGAACTGAACTGAGCGGAAGGGCTTTTCGACGTGGCGAATGCCCTCGTTCGAGCCGTCATTGGCATTAACATAGTAGCGATCCCAGCCCGCAGGCATCTGGGCATCGTCCAAAGCATACCCATGGTTCTGCGATGTAATCACACATTTGCCTGTAGTCAGGTCAACAGCAGGTTGATTGTGGCCACGATTGCCAAAGCGCAGCTTGTAAGCGTTGAGACCAGCAGCCAGACCCATCAACTGGTTGCCCATGCAGATGCCAAAGATCGGGCGCTGATACACCTCAAAGGCCTGACGCAGCTGCGCAATAGTCTCAGTGCAGTGGGTAGGCGAGCCAGGACCATTCGATATAAAAATACCATCATAGGACGCAAGATTGTCAACCAGATTGTGGTTCCAAGGAACCAGCGACACGCGCGCGCCCTGCTCGCAAAGTGAGCGGATAATATTGTATTTGACTCCGCAGTCGATCAGCGCGATATGAACGTCGCCATCAGGGTTAAACACACGTACAGAATCAGTGGACGCCTGAGCTACCAGATTCTTAGCATTGGGATCGACCCACTGAATCTTTGATTCCTCTAGAGGCTGCGAACCGGCGCTAAGGGAGCCTAACGTAGAACCCTGTCCACGCAGAATGTGCACCAGTGCGCGGGTATCAACCCCCGTAATAGCAGGCACGCCCTCGCGCTCACACCATTCCGAGAGAGATTCTACTGCATTCCAATGTGAGTACTTTGTAGCATAATCGCTCACTACAATGCCGCTGCATTGAATCTTCTCGGATTCAAAGTGCTTGAGCAAACCATATTGATCGCGTGTGCGCTTAGGTACGCCATAGTTGCCAATCAAAGGCTGTGTGAACACTAGTAGCTGTCCGCGATAAGACGGATCGGTCATTGACTCCGGGTAGCCAACCAGTGACGTGGTAAACACTGTCTCACCAATGGACGAGGAGGTAGCCCCAAATGAGCCGCCCGTAAAAGTTTCGCCCGTACGCAGTTGCAGATGGGCAGTCAACGAACCAGGAACTACCGGGTAATAAGCGTGCAGCGGTTTCGTTGAGGCATTGTCTTTAACAGAAGCAAACGAGCGTGCAAGCAGTGCCATGGGACTGTTCATGCGCCTCTTGATCGCGCTGTAGGCGGCATTGTTGCTTGCAGACATGGTAGTTAAAAAGGACATTGTCGAAAAAAATAAACTTTGGAAGAATATAATAAAAGAGAGTGAGTTTTAGAAGCAAAGGATAGTGAAACCCCAATAACTAGGCCAGTTTAAGTGCAAAGTAAAAAAAATAGATAGAGAACCGCTATGCGCTATAAAACAAGATATCTAAATGTCCAATGCCTTCCAAACCTGGTCGGCAATATAGTCAGATGAGTTCCTTTCAAACGAGTGTGTGTACATGTACTAGCGAGCAGAAAAACTCTACCAAAAAGGTCGTTCACTAGGAGAGAAAGACGTGATGGTCTGACAGAATTGTGCTTGTGTGAAGAGTAGAGAATAGAGAAACAGAAAGCTGCGTTCGAGACGCCCGCTCTGCTCTCGCATTTTATGCAACTGTCACAGGCGCATAGTTGTTGTGTTGGGGAAAGACGGGCAAACAAGCATAGCAAAAAAAAAAAAAAAAAAATTTCTATTGTGCCGCGGAGGATAGGCAGCCCGTGCCATTGGCTGCGCGGTACATGTGAGTCAACAGGGCAATCTGAGCATGGCAATGCGGCTCACACGCGGTTCGCCCGCAAGCTCCATGCTAGCTGCCAACATATTGCTGTAGAGTTCGCCCCTGATCCAGTGGGTGCCAATGACGCAGCAGGACAGTAGGCACGGTGGACCCCTTGTCAGCTGAGCGTGCTTAAGATAACGGCGCAGCAGATTATGCGCGAGCAGTAGCAGTCGCAGAGCCGTTGGCAAGGGATGTGCCACGGCAGAAATAGCGCTGTAGCAATGGCCGCAGCCGCAACGAGATGTCGTCATCCCACTGTTGACGTACGTCCTCGGACCAGCGGCAGCGCATAGAGATAACCAGCTTCTCAAGCGTTGTCATGACCTCGCTGCGTTTAAAGCGCTTAGCGAGGTCGGTGCGGTGAACCATGTCCGCATGCATCTCGATGAGCCGCGTCATCGAATCTATCAGGTCAGCCGGAATCTTATCCTGACCAGTGACCTCATATGCCATATGGTATGGCACGTTGTCAACAGCGCTATCATCATTGTCATCGCCGTCGCTGCCGTCTCCGCCCTTTCGTGGCATCACGTAAAAAACGCTGATGTCACTGACCCCGTATGGACCAGCGCCGCCAGGTGGGGATACAATGACACCAATAAAAGGCTCAAGCTGGTCGCTGCTGCGACGACAAAGCATCTGGTAGGCATGCTGGTTGTGGATATCACGCACGGATGGAGTAGCCTCAAAGGTCGGGTGCGAGTGGAACCAACCAAGGGCCTGGCGACCGCTGCCACTGAAGACCCTGCGAGCCTCAACTTCAGAGGCCGGGTCCATCTCGCACTCGGTGGTGGTGCTGGTGCTGTGGCATGGAAATGCCACCTCGACCTCGATGACCCGCTGCTCGTCGTGAAACTGGCCACCGAGCAAACCGATAATCTCTGTGTACATCAGGTGAGCGTGGAGATCCATCAGCACCAGTGCCGCAGCCGATATCCGAACAGCAAACGGTGGCTTTGGCGCAGCAGGCGAAGCTCCAAAGGTCTGACATGGAATCAGCCGGAACTCGCTGTTGCTGTTGTGCATCCACTTTGACATGCCCGAGCGAGCGCCATTCTTCCGCCGCTTGCTGCGCCGGCGCCCACCGTCGCCGTCGCTACTGGATCCTGAATAACTGTAGTCCTCGTCATCCGCATGGCGCTCAATCACACTGTGAGCAATCACGCGTCCGCCGTGGTACTCGTCCTCATAGACCCAGCTACCATCCTCATCTCGAACCTTACGCCGACGGCCTGTTGTAGACCAGGGTACGCCACGGGGGCTAAAGTCGTCGTCCGAGCTCATAAACTGGTCGGCGTCGTCGCTCTCAGACAGCGCATTGCTCAGATGCGCGCTATGTGGTGGGCGGCGTGCCGCGCCATTGGGCCGCGGTCTTCGGCGCACAGGGGTGGAACCAACATTGATGACATGTGCGTTTTCAAGAAAAGTGTGCACGCGGCCAATGGCGTTGACGTCCCCGCAGTTCTTCAGGTCTGCACGCGCTTTGATCTTGGTAAGATACTGCGGACGGGTGGCCTGCCACAGCTCTACCATGTGGTTGCGAATGGTCATGTACCGTTCTGGCGTCTTGTTCGACTTGCCAAGAAAGAATTCTCCGCAGCTCTGACGCTCTAGCTCACACACCGATGTCGGATCCACGCTAAACATCGCTTGTGGCACGGTGTTGTCCGTTTGCGATGTAGGCGCTTTGCTAGCAACATTGGTAGCAGCAGGTTTGGCCTCAACAGACAGCGCTTCTGCTACCACA
Source organism: Coemansia reversa NRRL 1564 (assembly GCA_002705745.1). Lineage (NCBI taxonomy): Eukaryota > Fungi > Kickxellomycota > Kickxellomycetes > Kickxellales > Kickxellaceae > Coemansia > Coemansia reversa. The sequence goes on from KZ303490.1 coordinate 622,668, forward strand.
TCGCTATTTCCGACTGCCTCCATATGGCGAGGAAAGGATAGTAGAGAAAGGGCGCGCGGGGGTGTATTTGAGAGAGATAAGTGTTGCTAGGCGGTTTAAATACAGAAGGAATTAACAGGGCTCGACAAAGGCGGAGACTAAATGAGCAGGTAGAAATGAGGAGAACAAGAAGGAAGAGGGGAGGAACTGTTTACGAAAGCAAAAAATAAAAGTGTGGGTTTTTCTATGTGGAGACTTGAGTGTATGCGTGTGTAGACCGCTTGCGATGAGCCTCTTGTGTTGACTAGAGGCTGATCTGCGTGCCCACTTCATGTACCACCTGCTCTTTTCTGTTAGGAAATAATCGGTACGGTTTCCAAAAGGGGGGGGGTGTGTATAAACGAGCGCAATAAAGGAGCCAATGCTTTCTGATGAGTAAGCCCAGAAGTCTATGGATGAAGACAATCACGCGGGAACGATGAGAAAGAAAGGAGATCGTGTGAGCTAAAGAGGCATAGAAGATGAGGCACTAAAGAGGTAACATTGCCACAATACCTCTTTCTCGTCTGCTTAAAGTCATCCATTCATCCTGCACATCAATAATCCCTATAAAATAGAAAAAACACATCTCACAGAAAAACAAGAAATAAAGCCCCAGAATAGTAGATCTTTGCAGCGCGGAATAGACAGAAAACATGACATCGCAGTACCGCGTAAACTACCATCTGCGCGCACACAAGCGCGACAACCTGATCGAGTTCATAAAGGGGATGCTCCTCACACCCTTTGTGCTACACTCGCAGCCAGCGCCGGCTCAGCTGCCTGATGGCACCCGCGAGAACAACAGCAGCAGCGGAGACGACAACAGCAGAAGCAGTCCAGAGGAGGAGGCCAACGCCGAGCGTTACGCAGGAATATTCAGCAACATCGAGTTGTTGATAAACGAACACCGCGAGCTGATGCAACAAGGTATTCCGTCGTATTCGCGGCTAGCGCGGCTGGTGCCCAGCATCGGCACGTTCTTCACAGCTCTGCCATTGGAGCAGGCGTTCCGACACATCAACAAGAATAACAAAATCTCGGCGCGCAAGTATGTGCCGCCCTCGTTCAACGACATCCGTCGCATCCTCAACATTGCGCAGGTGATGGCCATAGCGGAGGGGTTGCAGCTAGTGACCTTTGACGGCGATATGACGCTGTATGCAGACGGTCAAAACTTTGAGCCGGACAGCGAGCTGACTGGGTTGCTGATCGGACTGCTGCAGCGGCGCATAAGTGTGGCAATAGTCACGGCAGCCGGGTACGGCGCTGATGCAGCACGATACGAGCAGCGGCTGGCAGGACTGTTGCGGGGTTTTGCCGACGCTGGACTCTCGGCAGCCGAAGTCGGTCGGTTCTATGTGCTGGGTGGCGAATGTAATTTTCTCTTCCGCTGCCGCGCAGACTATCGACTGGAGTTTCTCGAAGACTCCCAGTATACATCCTCGGAACTGCGCTCGTGGACGGATGCGCAGGTACAGCAGCTGCTGGATGTGGCTGAGGCCGAGCTGGCCGATTGCGTGCAGCGCATGGGCATCCGCGCACGCATCCTGCGCAAGCCGCGCGCCGTGGGGCTGGTGCCCAGCGATACGCTTACTCGCGAGCAGCTGGACGAGTGTGCGCTGTCCTCGCAGGTTGCTCTGCTCAAGTTCCAGGGTTCGCCAAAGTCGCAGCCCTGTGATGTGCCGATTCCCTTCTGTGCATTCAACGGCGGGGGTGACTGCTGGGTGGACATTGGTAACAAGCTGATTGGCGTGCGTATAATGCAGGAACTAGTGGCCTCGCCGCCCGCCGCGACACTGCATGTCGGCGATCAGTTTTTGTCCACAGGCAATGACATATCCACCCGCGCCGCCTGCTGCACCTGCTGGATCGTCAACCCGGAGGAAACCCGCGGCATGCTGACCGAGTTGGACGCGATTTTGGATCAGAAACAAGAATATAGTGACTGATTTGGCTTTGGTGCCTGATGAATACTGTTTTATTTATTATCTATATACAACCTGGTTTACACATGAAGTTAGCTTTTGTCTGACCGACCATGGACAACGCTAAGCAAAATAATCAAATGCGCAATATCCGATAATTTTCATTTACATTACGGACATTCGGTTGATTTACACTAAGAAGAAATTTTCTTCAAATGCTTTCTATATCTATTTTGGTTGACAATTGCTAGCCATATAAATACAATACTTTGGCTAGTAGGGTATAGACATCAAGAGGGTAGAACACTTGTCAATAATTGACAGGCTAGACTTTATTGTAATTGCTTGTTAATGAACAATAAAATGTTAAAAACCTTATTGGCTGTATGTCTAAACCTTTTTAAGCTAAAAATTACGAGTTCAATATTCTGTATGTCATTTTTTTACTACAACAAAGTATGCTGTTGATAAGTTGTCAGGATATGCTGACAAAACAACTATTATAATTGTTTTGGATGCAAACCTGTAGATTAGCTACAAAATCTGGTACAATATTAGAGCCTATATTCCGTTTTAATATGGTTCCAGAGCTGTTGAATAAAGTCCAACTCGGAATACTAACAACATCATGTAAGAATCTTTACATAGAGTTTAATAAGCTACTCACAAACTAATTTAGATGAATGTCTTGGGACATTATCGAGTTGAAAAATATGATAGTTTATATTAATATTATTTATGTGTCGCATAGTATTTTATTAGCAATTGTTCTTTAGTTTAAAACAGAAAACAATACAATATGACTAATAATTTCCTGACAATGATATATGCTATGTGATGTTGCTTGACCAATTTTACTTATCATACACACAAACCAACCACCTTCAAAGTAACAGAAAATGTTCTGATATTGCACATTCACTCGTTTTACTTAGCGCTAACCATTGATAATCAGTCGGACGGCTGAACAAAAGCTAGCAAAATGCGTAAAAAAAAAAGATTATATATAAGGGAATAACTTCATGATTGTTGGCGGTTTCCATTCTCACTCTATGCAGGATGCGTTACTGCTTCAAGGATTTACGACTAAACGCAGAGCCCCTACGACCGTGTCGCTCACTGTGGCGGCCGCGGGTGGACCCAGAAATGCTTTCAGAGTCGATCGGGTCATCAATGGCAATCTCGCGGCTGACAAACTCCATGCGCATGACAACTGAGCCAGCTTCGGCCTCGAGGCGCGCAGAGGCCGACGCTCGCGCACCGCTGTTGGCAACTAGTTCAGGCTTGAGCTCCTCAAATATGCTGACAGCAAACTCAGCTAGCACCTTGTCGCCGCGGAAGCTGGAGTGGTCCTTAAGCGCCACAGTAACCACTGGGGCACCACCCTGTAGCACTGGTAATGCAAAGTGCTCAGCATCCCACGTTGCGGCAGTCGTGTCCTTCTCCACACGCGTCTTATGCAGCGTTTTGTGGTTCATCTCCACTGCCACAAGCAGGTTGCGCTGGCGGCCAATGTGACTACCACCGTCGCGCGCCTCGGCCGACTCGATGGAAAAGTGCACCATGCCGGGCGCTGGAAACACATCCGCCGCATCGCTCAACCGCGGCACAGGTATTGTCGACGCGCCGCGGCTGCGGGTACCCTCATTTGGACTCTGCGGCTGCGAAGCACCCGTCAATTGTGCGCGAGGCGCCTCAGCGTCTCCACCGTCGTCGCGTGGCATGTTGGTTGCCTGCGGTAACGCCTGCAGCGCGGCAGCCGACAGCTTGCGGTCTTCAGAGCCCGCCAGCTCATCGCTGCTGCCGCTGTTGCCGCGACGGCGGCCGCCTAGACGGTGCGACTTTTTGCCGCTGATTTTGCCAAAGATGCCGCCCACCACGTTGCCGACAATGCTAGCGCCCCCCTTGATTACCGTCACCGGTGCTTTTACCACTGTGTGCGCCACGTTTAGCAGCACCGGCGACGAATCGTCATGTTGCTCCACGTATCCTGGCTTAAATAAGAACTTGAGCTGCAGCTCCGCCTTACCGTTACTTGACGCCAGCGGATAATCGTGCTCCACCGCCTCGCCAATCGGAAGGTCTTTCAACGGAATTGTTGCTGTGCCCAGCAGCGTGTGCGACTGAATCTGGTTCCAGTCATAAACCTCCAGCGTCAGCACCGTCTTTGACCGCTGCCGAATGCCCAGCTCTGCCTGTTCGTTCCACCGCGGATTCAGCGTCTTCTTTAACGTCTCGCTTTCCCACACCTTCACGCCGTCCACCAGCGCCACCACATACGGGTCCGACGTGCCCGACTTATCTGCTGCCGGTAAGTTCGTTGCTGACGCAATACGCATGCGCACCATGCCCTGGTCCGCAATACTTTCTGTCACCAGCAGCTGGGGGTCTTCCACTGGATCGTACCGCACCAGCACCAGCACCTCACCCGTTTCCGCGTCCAGCTGCAGCCACACCGGCTCTGGTGTGTTGACCATCTTGCGCCGCAGAAGCTCCATCACTGAGTACTCAACCTTGCCGATTGAGATCATCTCATCCGAGTCAATGTCCACCCCGGGCGGCCTGCATCGCACGTCAAACACCAGCGTGTCCAGCTCCGCCTCGGGCACCGCCGCCTGAGAAAACTCATCTTCCCACATGTGCTCGCGCCCGCGCCGCCGCGAAGGATGCGTCTCCATCACTGGCGCCTGCTTATTTCCGTTCATGTATACCGTCACAAACACTCCCGCAAACGGCCGCACCAGCCCGCGACACCCAATCGTCGCAATGGAAATCACTCCTGCCTTGAACCTCGTATAGTCAATGTTCGGCAGCCGCGGGTACCGCGCCAGCGTCTGGGACAGTGTGTCGCCGCCCGGTCCAGAAAGTCCCGAAAATATTGAGTCCATGTGCGGTGGCGACTCTCGCGGGAGATTACTCCCGCCCGCTGCCACCCCCACGCCACCGGCTCCCTGCGCTGTTGCGCCGTGTGCCATTTTGTTTCCTCTGCCGTTGGTCGTTGGTCGTGCGCGCGCCTTTCCTGCGCCCTCGCCCTCATCGGAAGATGATGACGAAGACGACGACGAGCTGGCAATGTCTGTCTCAGGCTCCTCCTCACCAAGTACCAGCCCGCCATCGTTGATGCTCATATCCAGCATCCCGCGCGCCTTGTCGGCCTCTGACAACATTTCATCAAAGTTGATAGCGGGCACAAACGCCGCGCGGAACCTGATCTCGCCCTTAATCTTGCCGTTGCGCTGCCGCAGCCCCGCCCACATTTCTAGCGGCTCAGTCTTAACGTAAACAATATCTCCATGTTCGTCCTTGCTCTTCTTGCCTATCAGCCGGTTAACCTTAAGCAGCGCATCGCCCAGCGGCTTGTCGCGCTCCACCCGATTCCAGTCAAAGCACTCAAGAGCCAGCGTGTCGTTTACCCTGTGAACCGGAATAAACAGCGTCTCGTTCCATACCGGGTCCAGAGTATTTGCAATGTACCGCGTTTTGCCGCGCATCTCGTTTTGCACCATCACTGACATATACGGGTCGGACTTTCGCCCCGATGCTGCTTCGACGTTCCGCAGATGCCGGCCCTCATGGCATGTAAGCTTGACAAAACCTATCGGCGGCCCTGGGAGCTTCTTTCCTTGGCCCAGGCTGTTGGCCACGTCCGCGTCCATCAGAATTGGCCGCCACTTGACGTTCACGCGCACTTGTCCCTTCACACTACCTTCAAGTGAGTACCAATCGCTGCCACTCTCGCCAGACTGGTGCGCTAGAGCATCTTCAAGCTTTATCTTGAGCGTACCAATTACGCGGTCGTTGGACGTGTTGATCAAGCGCAGGTGAATGATCGCACGGTCCTTGTCCGCGACAAATGTCTCCTTGCCTATCTCCCACGATGGCGCATCTGTGTTTTTGACCTCCGGGCAGTTGATTGCCAGGTCGGCGTTGATTCGCGCCTCAGCACGAACGCAGAGCTTGCGCGCTAGCGACGGCGTCGCTGCCAGACCGCTTGCCGAACGTACAAACAGCCGCAAAAGACCCGTGTTTGAGTCTATGTCGTTCTCATATGAGGCTTCGTCGCCCTCAACTTGTTCTTGATCTTCCATGCCCGCATTAGCCGCCTCGACAGACGGATCCAGAGGATTGCCTTCCGCATCGACCGCCGCCGCATGCGTGGTGCGCACAGACACGGGAAAGTACGACATGTCGAACGTCAGATTTCCGCGATTTGTCTCGCCCATCTTGATTGGCATTGTAACGCCCTCCACCTCGGGTTCCTCCAGCAGCTTCTGCATTGGATATGAGACAAAACCGATTTTGTCGTCCTTGCCAACGTTGTTCCAATCGTACACCTCCAGCTGCACTGTGTCTGTTTTGCTGTAAATCAGTAGGAAAAGCTTTTGGTTCCATGACGGAGACAGTGTTTTCTCGATAGTTTGCGTCCGGTCCGTCACCTCTGGGTGTTTGATTGTCGAGATCATCACATACGGGTCGGCTTTGCCAAACGTGTCCATCTTGGGCAACCCACGCGCGCCCTGTACGTGAACAATGAGTACGCCCTTCGCCGATGGAATGTTTGCCACTGCGCCGCTAATCAGCTGTTCTACGTCGATAGTAAAGCGATTGGGCGCGTAGAACATCGGGCCGATTGTCGAGTGCATCATGTCCAGAATAAAAGTGCGCAGTCCGGGGATGTGCGCAATGTCAAACCCAAACGTGTCGCCACCCACCGGTTTTAGCGTAAAGTCGATTGTCGGCCGCTCCAAAAAGCACACCTCAGCTGTCCGTACATGTGGAAACACTGGTCCCAGCTGCAGCTTGACCTGCATTTTGCCCTTAAATACCATGTTCTCGACAAGAATCGGCATCCCAGCACCAATAAACCCCCTGCCTACGCGTACCGTCAGCACCACCTTGGGGTTCACACGGTTTTCGCGCAGCACCGCCGGCACATCCGACAGATCGTTGGGTGTGAACGACGCATGCCAGTCCATCACAATCTGGTTGCGGTCCTCTAGCTCGCTGTACGTGCGCACTCCATCTATCCTGGGCGCCTTAGTACCCAGCGTGAACGTCGACAGGCGCAGTGAGTCCAGAAACCCAGGGGTGCTTTGCGCAAGAATGGGATCCACAATGTCAATCACCATCCGGCTCAGCGATGGCTCGAACATGAGCCAGAACCGTGTCACAAACTCGTTCAGCCACCCAACGCTTTCGAGGGTGCGCGTGATTGTGGATCTCTCGTAAGCGCGCCGCAAGTCATCTTTGACGGCGCGCCGGTAGCGTGTGATCGAGTTGCGGTACCATTGAGCTACAGCATGCAGAATACAAATAGTGGATAAACAACACTGCACATTGGCTAGCAGGTATCTTCCCCCAAACAGTGACATGCATTGCTTTTCCCGCATGGCGAGAAAGCTACGTACCTCCATATGTCGCCGCAATCGCAAATCCAAATATACCAAAGTTTAGTGCCGTAAGCACATAGGTGAGGAACATCAAACCAAACACCCCCGCACAATTGCGCCACATCCCCGATTGATCAACCATCTGCACGTAGACAGCCAACGTGTCATATATCGACGGTTGTGCGGCCGGAGGCGCCTTTTTGCCACTGTCGATGGCGCCCTGGTCCTTCCATCCAATCACGGCCTTGGGCGCGCTGTAAGCTGTGCTCTCGGCGCTGGTATCTGCCTCGCCCCCCATCGCCGGTGCTGCTTCAGATACATTACCAGTAATGGCTGATGCCCCGCTGCTGCCGCCCGCAGTCTTGGCTGCCGGGCGTGAGCGCAGCTTGATGACTCCAGTCTCTGTGCTTAGACGATACAGCGTGCGCTGTGTTAGCATTTTGGTACGGGCAATGTCATAGATGAGTTTGGACTTTTGCAGTTGAGGTGTTCTGCTCCCACTTTCTTGGCTGGACGATTGTCGGCTGCCCGGTGCGTGAAGCTGTGTCGACGAGGTATCATTGCTGGCATTGTTGTTGTCAGTGCTACTGTTAACGACGGGAGGCTGTGGAAGGGGCTCCGCAGGGGGCATATGCTTGTCTACCGCTGGGGTTACGCCTGAGATGCTGCCGTCGGGACTGGCGCTTTTTGATTTCTGCATGGCGCCCATCGCAGCCATGCGAAAGCGTGACGACGGTGTGTTGGAGGGACCCTTTTGGCCATCGACTGTCGCTGCACGCTCCGACAGGTTTGGCAAGCTGGCTACGTCTTGCGTGCCAGACACATTCTGTTCTTGCGGCAGTACAGAAGGCAAGCTCTCTTCCGCTGGCATTTGGTGGCAAGTAGTGCAGACTGTCTAGTGTGTCGATGCAGATTCTGAGAAGGTGGGGTTGAGAAGTGCAGTAAGATATCCGCTAGCTCTTTGTCAAGTGTTGACCTTATCTGGGGTTGATAGCGCTAACTACTTGTCTGGGGTTGAGATAGCGCTAACTACAATGGTTAGAGCTCCGTTACAGGTGTTTTTGGAAAAAAAAAGGGTGATGATGGTTTTAAAAGAAAATGAGCTAGCCAGAAGTGAAGAAGAAAAGAGGGGAAAAGGATGTGGTGATATGCTTTCGCTTGATAACTAGACAATAAACACAACAAACAGTCATTCCTATTTTTGTTCGCGCCTCGTCTTTTTTTTCCTCTTCGGTGCTTGCCGCGTGCTCGCACATATTTTTCTCGTTGAGTGCATTATTACGATGTCACCGAACAGGACAAAAAAGCCGCCTTGCGTCTTGCATTTGCTTTGCGCCCACAACAACTAAAAACATATTATTGATCTTTGGCTTGGCACCCTAACCCCCCCAATTCCATGTTGTTGTACTTGACCTGTGGATGGCAGGCGCCGAGGGGCCAACCAAACAGTGCAACATCCAGGATTTTCTGGCCGTTTGGAAGCGCTTGGGCTTATTGCTGCGCTTCAGGAGATCCCCCTCCCCCAGCCACAGACGCCCTTCAACTGTACTCTAATATAAATCACCACAATCAGATCAGCGTTTATCTTTCTATGAGCTTTTTAGTCCCACTTGCGTTTGTAACCACGCCCCCAATTCAAAAGCCTGCAATTTGTTTCCTACTTTCTGTTGAGCTAAATTGTACTTTTGTTTCGACTCTCTGTTTGCTTGTCTTAACTTTATCTACACAAATAAGTAATCGACTATCAATCATGCGTGCCTGGCCTTTTCCCTATATGAAGCTGATGCACCCTTTCCTAATCGGCGGAGGAATTACCTTTTATACTTTTGCAAAGATCCAGGACACCATGTGTGAGAGTAAGTAACTATTGTGATTCTATTGGAGCTCCCTGCCATTGAAAAGGTGATGGCAGTTGGAGAACGTGTTAGTGTAGATAGTTGGTGGTACTAAATGTATACTATGCAACTGTATAATACTACTTGTTTGTTTTTAAAAGTGTAGGTGAGACCTATGCCAACGATATTCGCAACCCCAAGTATGCCGAAATTCAGGCTCGGAAGCATAGAGCTGAAGGCCACCACTAATTTGTACACCGTTTTAGCACAACACATGCAGTAAAACAAGGGTTTTTTGTATGGAGCCCAAGAAAGTACATACTGACTGACTGGTGTGGTGTGTTGGTGTTTGAAAGTGGTTTGTTTGTGATCGGTGGTCATTGGTAGTTGCAGTATCGTATGTGATAGATATTCAGCTGTCTGTAGCATTAGGCTTTACCACTTTGTCGTTGTTTTGGCAAAATAAAATCAATATTGTTGTCACGATCATTTTGCCCATATAATAATTACTCTCCTTTTCCTTGCTGGTATTGCGTCAAAGACCTGCTACAATATAGCTCTGTGCGCGTTATTACTTTTCTTGCAACTTGACTGTTATTTATTGCAAACCCCCCTCCTCTGCGCACAGATATATCTACCTATTATCAGTCAGTATTCACGACAAGATATGCCTTCAGATGCATCCGCTAATAACTCGTAAAGATGAGAAACAGCTCGAGTTGGCAGAGCGTCAGAGCCAGTTGATCGTACCACCTCTCAACTTTGCCATGATTGCACCGGGTATTTACAGATCGGGGTTTCCAAACCCAAAATCACACCCGTTTCTTCTACAGCTTGGATTGCGCACCATCATATATGTGAATGAGGGAGATTGCCAGTCATACCATCAAGAATTCATCCAGCAAAACGACATAAATTACAAGCATTTTCGTGTGGCTGCGAACAAAGAACCATTTGAAGAAATGGATCACTCGCTTGTCGCTCAGATATTGGCTGAAGTTCTGGATACCCGGAATCATCCGCTACTTATACACTGCAACCGAGGAATTCGTCGCGTCGGATGTCTTGTCGGTTGTATTCGCAAGCTGCAAGGATGGGCCATGACCGCTATCTTTGACGAGTACCAAAGGTTCTCAGGTACTAAGATCCGTATTGCTGATCAAGAGTTTATTGAGGTTTTCCGGCATCCTGTTCGCATTGATCCGCAGTTTCAACCAACGTGGCTCTCGGACAACCAGATCTAGAAAACCATATGATGTTATGCGAGTTGGTTGGTAAAGTAAAAAAAAAATAACGAATGAAAAAAAGATTACTGCTAATGTTGCTAGCACTCAAACTTCCATATTTTCACAGTCTTGTCCTTGTTTTGGCCACCTGAGGCAATAATGTTCTTCAGCGGATGACAGTCCACACCCAAAACACTGTCAGAGTGGCCTTGAAGCTTCTGCACAACCTCTCTGGTCTGTAGATTCCACAGGTATACGCAGTTGTCTTCGCTTCCCGATACAATCCATTTGCCGCCTGTGACAGAAAAAGTTGCAAAGAGGCAAAGCTCCGTGTTCACATGACCCGTGTATGTCTTTAGACATTTACCTGTGTGGTAGTTCCACAAGCGCAACGTATTATCCCATGTCGATGCAAGGATGTACTTGCTATTAGGCGAGAATTTGACAAAAGACACAACTGGGTTCTCATCATTAACAATGGTCTTCAGACACTGACCAGTAGTAACATCCCAGATACGAATCATCCCATCCAGACTGGATGAGACAATCATAGAGCCGTCACGGTTAAAGTTTATTGCAGACACCGGATCAGCATGTGCAGGCAGCGTCCGAATGCACTTGCCACTGCGAACGTCCCAAATACGCACAGTCTGATCAAATGACCCAGACGCCAGTAGAGTTGATTTTGGATTGAAATTTACGCTGAATACATAGTGAGTATGCCCGCGAAGGATCTTTAACGAGCGTCCAGACTCGCGGTCCCAGATACGCACTGTTTTATCATCCGACGCAGTTGCTAGATATCGCGAGTCTGATGACCACCCCACGTCCGACAGCCCTCCACTATGTCCCTCCAACGTCTTATCGTACTTGCCATTGTATGCATTCCACAGCTTCACTGTTTTATCTGCAGATGCAGAGGCCAACCAGTTGCCATCAGGTGAAAATTTTACCGAAGTTACACCCTTTCGATGGCCTACAAGCGAGTACTTTAACACGTAATCTGGTTTCTCGGGTGCCATTGGCCGATTTGCTGCTGTATTTGGTGTACCAGGTAGTCGTGGTGTGTGCGATGGTGTTCCGTTGGCCGATGGACGCTCGGTAGATGCGCCGCTATGTGACTGTATTGGTTGCAAGGCATTAGTTGAAGCCACAGACGCATCAGCCCGAGCCAGCCGTCCGTTCAGGCTATGTCCGTTCTCAGCTATACTAGGCTGCTCCTTGCGCATTTCCGCATTGGCATCATCGTGCTGCGAGTCACTTTCAGAGTCTCCGTCTTCGCTATCACTGTTTTGGCGACTGGCAGACAAGGTTTTCTGTGCAAGCATTTTTGATGAAAACATTTTACCACCACCTTTGCCTCGACCCGGTCTAAGTGGCGGAGCAGACGCTCCATCGCTGGTTTCTCCGCCATCAGACATACTCTCTTCCGACGTGTCATCAGAAGAATACGCGCTCCTCGCAGGTGAGTTACGCGATGCTGGTGCACTGTATCGCTTTCCTGCGCCAACTGTCTTCCCTGCTGACGTATGATGCGGTAGATGGGATTTGCCAGCGCCTGGACGTGCTTGATTAGCAACATTCTCTTCTCCTGCAAACCTGCTCTCCGTGTCACTGGTGATTTCTAGCCGTTGGCGCTTCATTATCTCTGCACCATTCCCATTCGGCGGCTCTGCTTCTATTATACCTGCACTATTGCCTGCAGAGGACGCGACAGCCGTAGTAGGTTCGGGAGAGTCACTGTGTTCGCGTTTTAAAGCCGCCTGCTCCTCTGCAGTCGCTGCTTCTGGTAACATTATGACCCTTTTTTTTTTTTTAAACAAGTAGATAGTAGACGAGATAAACAATAGTCGTGGGTAAAGAGTTGGCAGAATTCAAGACTGGAGTTAACACGAAATGCGCTAAACAATTTTCTCCTCCTGTGGTCTCAACTACCAAGATGCACTGAGAATGGTACCTTGATTTGATCAACATTCGCCGATTGGTTGACCAGCAAGATAATTGCTCTACCGGAGCATCCCGCCTTCCGCCCCCGATCATTACACCGGCGTGCTTGGATTACAAGTAATATTAATTTTAACTCTTAGCTATTCTGGCTAGCAAAAATGTTGCGTAGCTGATGCCGATACCATTACCCCATAAACGATAGACTATTTGGTCTGACCTCTGGGCTTTCACGTCTCTCTGGCACATTAGGGAGTAACAACCATCTATCACCCCCTAAATAACCTTTCGCGCAATAGTTTTGGCGTAACCACAAGTCGACTTGTGCTTCTCATAATAGTTTAACAAGGGATTGGTTATTCCAAAAATGGAGGCGCTGACATCTCAGCTTGAGCACACATATATTAACCCTGCTTCTGATCTGCCTGGGCTTGGCGATGCATATGAGCGGATACTAGAGGTGGTGCAGTTTCCAATTCTCTATCACAAGGAATTCGAGAAACTAAACATTGAGGCACCCAAGGGCATGTTGCTCTATGGCCCTCCAGGTGTTGGAAAGACGCGACTAGTGAGTACCATTGCCAAGCAAACCGGTGCCGCATTGACCTTGATACAAGGGCCAGAGATTATTGGTCCATATCTGGGTGAGAGCGAGGAACGCCTGCGCACCAAGTTCTACGAGGCGCAAAACAAGGCACAGAGTAATCCCAACAAGGCATCAGTCTTGTTCATAGATGAGATTGACAGTATTGCGCCGAAGCGGCAGCCAGGTGCTCAGGGAAGCAATGACTCGTCGCGCCTTGTAGCTCAGCTGCTCACGCTTATGGATGGACTTGAATCGCGAGGCCGCCTGGTTGTTATTGGTGCAACAAATATGCCAAACGTACTTGATCCAGCGCTGCGGCGACCCGGGCGTTTCGATCGCGAGATCCGCATAGATGTACCAAACCAGATTGCGCGCAGAGAAATACTTGCCTATTATACTAGGAAGATGGTGTTGGGAGCCGCACTTGATCTTGACATGCTTGCAGAAGTGACTAACGGCTATGTGGGTGCTGACATTGCTGCGTTGTGCCGCGAGGCAGCGATGCATGCAATTACAGCCAGGATCGAGGCAGCAGAGAACAAGGGCAACGACAAGGCCGGTGGTGTGTCTGAGCAAGCAGTTGTTACACGCCACGATTTTGAAGCGGCAATGGCGCAGCTTGTACCATCTACAAAGCGTGGATTGGGTATTGACGTTGCAAAGACAACATGGACTGATATTGGCGGATTGGATTCGGTCAAGCTAAAGTTGCAACAGGCTGTTGAATGGCCACTAACACGTGCAGCAGCGATGAAGCGGTTAGGCGTGCGCGCACCTCGTGGAGTGCTTCTATTTGGACCACCTGGGTGCAGCAAGACGACTCTAGTCAAGGTTATTGCGACACAAGTACGCTCAACATTTTTTTCAATCAACGGGGCCGCGCTCTACTCGCCCTACGTGGGCGATGCCGAGCGCACTCTTCGTGAGACATTTCAACGAGCACGCGCAACCAGCCCAGCAGTGATATTTTTTGACGAGATCGAGGCAATGGTGGGCAAGCGTGCATTGGGTGGCGCTGCTAACGCAGATAGTGTGCAGGAGCGTATTCTTTCGACGCTGCTAAATGAGATGGATGGTGTTGAGTCGTCTGACGGCGTTCTGGTTGTGGGCGCTACGAACCGTATCGACATGATTGATGCAGCTTTGCTGAGACCAGGGCGCTTTGATCATGTGGTGTATGTGCCTCCTCCAGACTACCATGCGCGCAAAGATATTTTGCTCATCAACGGGCGCAAGATGCCACTGGGCAGCGACGTCGACATCGACAAACTGGCAAGCCAAACAGAGGGATTTTCAGGAGCTGATATGGCCAACATTACACGAGAAGCAGCACTTTTGGCGCTTCGCCATAACATTGATGCAAACCGCGTGGTAAGTACTTTGACTGTTCTGCTAAAGCTTTCTACCAAGTGTGTGTGCTTCCAAATATACAATGTCGCTAGAATTTTTTTTTTTCAAACACCCTGTACTCTTGCTGCTGTAGGATATGTGTCATTTTGAAGCTGCCCTGAGTTCTGTACAGCCTTCTCTTAAACGTGACTTGATGGAGTACTATAACAGGATGCAGAGCGAGTACACCTGAGATATCAGTATGCAGCGCTGCGACATGCCCTGCTGCTAATATATTTGCGACAGTTATCAATGCGCGTTACTGCAGCAGAATCCTGGAGCCAACCTTGGCGCCTAGAATGCAGATGACTTCATCAACCTCACCAATATGAATGGCGTGCGTGGGTGGGGGGGGGTACTAATGCCCCCTCCTAGACTTGCACATCTTGGTCACCCAAAGAAATGAAAACAATGGCTGACTTACACATCTTTATTTCCCTCTTTGCGTCGCGATCTGCCTTATAAAGTCCCTGACCTCTTGGCCAGTACATACTTGGAGTGTGCGGCTGATGTGTAGTACTCCTTCTTTCCTCAACATATATTTTTTTGTTTGCTTTTTTAGACAAGAAACGCATCTACATATAAATATATTTTTTTTTTGCAAATACATTGTGTTATTACAGATGGATCAAGCAGAATGTAAACGACAAGGTCAAGAAAGCGAATATCCTCGTCTTAGTGGTTTCCACTACATATTTGAGCAGGATCCCATCGAACATGCAAGTAATCGACAACGTAAGTATTAGATACCTTACTTTGTAAATCATTGAGGTATATTGGCGTCTTGGTTCTTTGTACCAATTCCTTTTTCTGGAATAAAAGACGTCATTTCATCATCTAATTTCACCACTAGCTTTGTATAGTCTCAAATCACTTTATTGCTAGCGCAGTAATTGTGTTCGCCATTGGTGTGTTAAAAGACGTGATTTTAGGCCCTTGGTACGAATAATTTAAAACCCCTCGCACATCCCCCCTTTATTTTGTACTACTAAAAGTGTACAATCGCTGTGGTTAAGAAAATTATTGTCGTGCTATATTTCCATTGAACACCACCTACATACACTTTTTTTTTACATACCCGTAGTGTGTAGAACTTGCTTTCTTATAGCCTCTGACACAAAATAATTTAATATCATTTACAGTTAAACATACAGTAGCTACGAAGGGTAACGTACGTCATACAACAAAAACTTCGCCAATGTCTTCAGCACCGATCTCGCCACCAGTACAGCGGCAAAAGTCCACTCAAAGTCTAGCACACAGTGTCAATGCAAAGCTCCAACAGCTGCAGCTGCATCAACAACAGCAGCAGGGCAGGCTGCCGCAGCGAACACCTTCGCAGAGTAGCATACACTCTAATGCATCACCGCAGAACGGAGCGCAGACACCATTACAGTCTTACTCTATTGCGTCACCATCACCACTAAACCAGATTGGCCAGGTTCGTTGTCTGCAGACCCTGTCGCAAGTATTAGACAGCACTCATTCTGCACTCGAAGCGGCCGAAGGCGAAAGAGATGATGACAAGGGAAATGGTTCTGTGTTGTCGTTGGCGTTGGATGATGAGCATGTATTTAGCGGCTCGCAGCGAGGGCATATATACGTTTGGAGCCGAGAAACGTTCCGCCTTGAACACATTCTGTATGGTCACACAGCCGGGTGCCTGGCGATGGCAGTAGATGAAACCCGCGGCGTCTTGTACAGCGGTGGTGGCGATGGGAAAGTGCGCGCCTGGGATGTGCATACTCTAAAATGCCTGTACGTGGTTTATGCAGGCGTCAACTCGGGATCAATTCTGTCACTAGTGTATTCACGCACATATGACGTGCTTGTGCTTGGCTGCCAGAACACGTCGATCCAGATCTTTGACATTGCCAACAAGGATAGCTTAAGCCGCGAGGAGCGGTTGGAGGAAATTGCCACGCGTCATTCGGGTTTCTTTGACTCTGCAAAGCCAGCTTCAGAATCCACAGGGCAGACCAGCGAGCCAGCAGAGGAGAGCTACGTGGTGTTTGCGGATAACATCACTCCTCACGCTCACAGCGGCTATGTCTACAGCATTCTCTTAAGCAGCTTGTCGGGGAACAGCACAAGCGGCGTTGACGAGGAGGATATTCTTTTCTCTGCAGCCAGTGACGGCGATATTAAGCTATGGCGTCCTAACGGCGCGACTCTCGAGAATATCGGATCCCTGGACCGCAGCGCAATGGCCGACAGTTATGGAGGTGAGGATGAAGACGTGTGTATTCATTCGCTGGCTGTTAACGGCGGGCTGCTGTTTGCCGGGCTGCAGAGCGGCGCGATCGAGGTGTGGGATCTCGAGACGAGGCAGCGCATCCGGGTGCTGGCCGGAACCAGCTCTGCAAATGTTTTTAGCCTAATGGTACATTCACACTGCCTCTATGCGGGTGCAGCTGATGGCACCATACGCGTATGGGACGCCGATCTTCAATCGCTAGGCTGGATTTCCTGTGGTAACGATTCTGTCCTTGCACTAACAGCTCCAAAGGACGATGACTTGCTGATCGGCGGCACAGAAGACGGCGCTATTTCCTTTTGGGACACGTCGGCCATTTCAGTCTCCCTCAGTGATACCACGGCACCATCGACCTTGAACCTATATAGTCTGTCCAAGGATAACAACAACTTTCAACAACCACAAGTAGCACCTTTCCACGAACAAGGCACTCAAAGTCGGCGGCATCGGGGCCGCCGTATGCTGCAGGCATTGGGCCAGTGGATTCAGCTCAAGTCCGTATCTGGAGTGCCCGAACTACAATCAGAGTGTCGGCGCGCTGCGCGGTTCCTCAAGGACCTGATGCGGCAGCTTGGTGCTGCGGATGCGCGGCTGATATCGAGTATGCCATCAAGCAATCCGTTGGTATACGGTCGATTCGATGCCTCACTTCCAGCCGCAAATACTCAGCCTTTGGCGCAGCGGCCTACTATCTTTATATACGGCCACTACGATGTGATGCCTGCCGGAGACGAGGCGCTGTGGCGCACAGATCCATTTGAAATGGTCGGACGGAATGGATATCTATACGGCCGTGGTGTTTCCGACGACAAGGGCCCCGTACTTGCTGCGCTTTTTGCCATCTCCGAGATGGCTGCATCTGGCCAGCTGCCAATGACTGTTGTGTTTTGCATTGAGGGTGAGGAAGAGAACCGAAGCGTTGGGCTGCACGAAACCATTGAGGAGCACCGTGATCTGTTTGGTGTGCCGCAACTGATACTTCTCTCTTTGTCGTATTGGCTGGGCGAGTCAACACCGTGCCTGACCTACGGCATGCGTGGGTCGATTGCCGCGAACATGCGAATTGAAAGCACGCGCAAAGCTGATGTACATTCTGGAGTGTGGGGTGGCGCGGTAAATGAGCCGCTGATATCGCTGTCGTATATTCTTTCGCATCTTTCCGACCCAAGCGGGCGGATTCAGATCCCCGGATTCCACGACGGCGTGCGTCCGGTTAGTGAGAAAGAAGAGACCGCTATGCGTGACTTGGTGCAATGGATTATAGATAAGGAGGCACATGCGCCGCTGGTTACACGCACGGTCCTTTCACCCATCTCTGCCGATCCCGTGGATCTGGAGCTAGGCTCTGGGAATCTTGAGCACTCGCTGTCGCCTGAAGATCTAGACCGTCGGGCCAAGGCGGACCTCTACAATCAGCTGATGCAGCGGTGGCGTTTCCCCACACTGACAGTCCACCACATGGATGTGTCGACTGTGGCAGCCCGAAGCAACACGACGCTGGTGCCTGCTGCTGCGCAGGCATCACTGAGCGTGCGTGTAGTACCTGATCAGTCGCTTGAAGATATTGCCGAGAAGCTGCGTACATACATCAAGCACTTATTTGACAATATAAAGGCTCAGCGCCGTCAAAGCGTCGCTGAAGGACAAGCGCTTCTGGACGACCTGAAGTTGCATTTAGACGTGCAACCCAATGCGCAGTGGTGGCTGGCCGACCCGGAGACGCCCGTGTACAAGGCCGCTGCCAAGGCTATCCATGATGAGTGGCATGACTCTTTGGGTGACGTTGATGGCAACGACAGCAAGGCTCATGTGCCTTTACTGATCCGTGAAGGTGGCTCGATTGCTGCAATACCGTGGCTCGAGTCCTTCTTTGCACCGCATGCGGTGGCAGTCAATCTTCCCATGGGCCAGTCCTCTGATAATGCACATTTAGACAATGAACGTATCTCGCTGGTGAATTTGATGCGTGGCCGGCAGGTTATCCAGAGACTGGTCAAAGACATCGACCAGGTCCTACAGCCAACAAACCTAGCTTGAGGTTTCACCAACAATGGTAGTTGGGTATATCACGTGATTTTGATAATTTTAGCATTGCTATTCTAAAACATCAACTCAGCATTGACTCTCTTCGTCTTTGCTGTCGCTGTTTGTCCTTCTTCCTCAATCTACATTTTTTTTTTTTCTTATTTAAATTCCAAACTCTTTTCTTATTTTTTTTTTCATCTGCGACGACGTTGGTCATCGTCGACATTCACTCTTGCATCGACCTCAAATTCCGACCAGTCTACAGAAGACAGACAGACAGACAGACAGACAGACAGACAATGACTATAAAGTACATTTTTCTGGTCAGTCGACAGGCCAAAATACGGCTTGTCAAGTGGTATGCGGCACTGGATCTGAAGGATAAGAACAAAACTATGAAAGAAGTTAGCCAACTAGTTCTCGCACGCAAGCCGAAGCAATGTAATTTTATTGAGCATCGAGATACTAAAGTAGTGTATCGCAAGTATGCATCACTATACTTTGTTGCTGGAATCGATCTTGACGATAATGAACTCCTCATGTTGGAAATTATTCATCGATATGTCGAAATACTTGATAGGTTTTTTGGCAACGTATGTGAGCTGGATCTTATATTCCAGTTCCAAAAGGCTTACTTTATTTTAGATGAGATGGTAATGGCTGGTGAGCTTCAAGAGTCTAGTAAAAAGACCATACTGAAAGTACTGTCTCAGCAAGATGAGACTGAAGCGACGGAGAATTCGGAGCGTGGATGGGGCGATATAAAGTAAGTATTGAAGAGTTTTATACTTGTTATGCTTATGCTTGCGTCAGCCTATTGTTGAGATAGGGGACATTAACCAATGTTCGATATTGTGTATATGAGACTAACATAAGAGATGTTTTTATTATTTTGTAGCTTGGAAGGTGTTGCTCGGACGGCCATGCTTACAGTGCAGGAGTTTAAACAATCATTCACAAAATAGTGCTAGTATTCTATCTCTTTCTTCTGGTGTGGTAATCTGGTTATTTTTCTGACCCTGTTGCCCTGCTTGAAAGAAATTCTCAAAAAGCTGGCAAGCAATGCAGATGCCACAAGACACAGCCCATACATTTTTGCTACTGTGTTGGGTTTAAATCAGGCGTTATGCTTGTCGTGCCACCCGCTTATCAGGCTTAGCATTCTCAACACGTCTTTTTCAATATATGTACGAGTCTCCCAGTTGTAAATTATGAGTAAAATAACGGCATTAAAAGCGCGTGAATGCGGTGCTATTGAGACAATAAACGACTATAAGCAGCACCTCAAGTCCAGCATGCTGCTTCCGCTTCAGGACCTTCGGCCCAATCTAATAACCTCGGTGGTTCTGGTTGTTGTAAATGTCGGCGAAGTGATGATGACAAAGGGCACGGATTATATGCTACAATTGAGGGTGGCCGATCCGACAATTGGTGTAGATAATCCCATGCCACTTTCGATTTTTCGCCGAACCGCATCTTCGATGCCTGATATTCATGGTCCGGGTGACATTATGTATCTTGAAGCTGTAAAGACCAACCAGGTTGGACAGGATTGTCACCTTTACAACAATTTTTGTACCATATGGCAGATCCACAACTATAATGTCTCGGTAAATGACACAAACCCGATTATCCAATACCTTCGACAATGGTGGCAAGGGACCAGTATGTGTGCATTGTCGCATAGTCCTGCGCGGGTCGTCGCTCCTCTAGCAAACGACCATGTTAATAATGGTATTAATGTCCATAAGGATATGAATGGCTCTGAGGAACGTGTTTTTACAAGCGAGAACAGTAATACCAACGGTAATAACAATGGCAACGACGCTTTAGCGGGCGTACCAGACAGGAATGTTAATATTTGCAATTCTACCGCAGACAATACTCACCCGTTGAAGGTTGCAACGTCTGCTGTGAATGTGGTGTCGAGTGACACAAACAAAACGAACAGTATAATGGCTGTAACGCCTGCTGCTTCGCGAGCGCAAATCAAATATACACCGCCTCCTGGATCTGCCACATCTCGCTTTAATTCGCCATATCGCAGGTTGGCGAGTGAGATGGAGCTAGGTAGACATGGCGATTTAATTGTTGAGGTATTGCATGTAGAGTCGCCAGAGCCTGACAACAATTTCTTTGGTGACAAGATGCAAAGGTGCGTGGTTACAGACTATACGGAGAATCCACTTTTCTCTAACTCCTGCCACATGCCTGTTGATCTTGCCATCCGCGGACAGCGGCTTGCATGGTGCACAATTCATCAGGTCGACCGAATCAATAAGATGCCTGAGTTGCAAAAACACCAAAAGTATTGGCTACGAGGCGCCAGATGCGTGTATACTGGCGATGACAGTGTGGGCTTTGCAGTTCAGATCCATCCAAAATACATGAGGACTATCCTAGTCATAAATATTGAGGATGGTGACGTGGCACTGGGACCGCTAGATGCGCGTCGACAGGAGGTGCTGCAGACACCAATGCAAGCAGCTCTTCCAGTACCTCTACCGGATCAAAACACTAACTATGGGCAAGAGGAGAAGGTTCCCTATCATCAATCCGAGCCAACAGTTGTCACCCCAGTTTCACACAGACCATGCCAGGATACACGCGCAACTGTTGAGCCCTTTGATTGGGAGAATGCGACCAAAGTTGTGCCAATATCAAGCATACATTCTAGTCAGCAGGTAGGTATTAAATACGTGCATGTATATGTGCAATCACATTGCATATGTCAATCATTAAAAAAGCATGAATATTGTCCGGTTGCTACGTGTAGCTTAATACAAGATTTCATGTTCGCGCAAGAATTACCAGGATATTTCCAGAAACAGCCGAGCAGAGCATCCAGACTTTATGTGCGAATTGCAAGCGGCGGTGCGACGACCAGCAGTCGATTGTGTGTGTCGGATGCCAGCATCCAGTTTTGAAGCTTATACATGAATGCAATCTTGTATTGGAACTTGTAGACGACTCAACAAGATGTCTAGTAATGTGTCCTGATATCACAACCGCCAGCAAACTGATTGGTCACAACATACAGGCAACTTTATCGGATAGCGCCGAGGCGCGTAATGCTGCAGTCGAAAGAATTCAGACCTTGTGGGGCTGGGTGGAGAGCAACGCAGACAAAACGTGGGTCGACTTACTTGTGGCGTTAGTTCTAGTCCCTGGTCCTGGTCAATCTGCGGGTGCCTTGATCCGGTGCCTCATTGTGGCAGATGTGAGCCACCCATTGGCTATTGGCTTGAAGTGAAAATATGGTGCAAGGCGTTTAAATATTTAGCCGCACTTTTCAACACTTCATGAATCACATGAAACAAATCTTTAAAAAGGGAACAGCAACATTAGCTATCCCAGTCTTGTCTACTAATTTTCCACCGCAAAAGACAATACACTTTTGCCTTTGACCCAATTATCTGGCACAAGTCTTAGACGGCTGTTGTGAGAGTAAAGATTTTTTTCCTTTTCAGAAAATGCCGAGGGTTAAAAACCTAGCCCTTATAAGTTGTCCTAAAATTGTTACCAAGGATATTTTGTTCTGTCTGAGAAAGCGGGTCTGTAATTTTTGTATTGATAGTGATTGTGCTCAAAGTCCATTTAAATCATGTAGTTTGCTTGAACTAGTTATTACTTTAGTAAAAAGGTGATAGACCAAACCAACTATGAATGACTTTGTTTTTTGTTAAAATTGAATCATCAACGTCAAAAAAAAAAAAGCACATTCTTCCCCGAGTAATATGCACAAATGCACTTTGTTTTTGCACTATGCTGTCACGCGTGTGTAAGATCGGTAATGGTAGTGAAGATGCGACATATGCATGTCCAAGAACTACTCTGCTCACAACCAATTGAGACCCGCAAAGTTCTTCAAATCCCATGAAAAAAGCGACTTTCTCCGCGCTTACTGGCAGGTCGCTTTTTTTTTTTCCGTCTTTTTATTTGTAATTGTCTATCAGATACTCCGAAGTCCGAGATACGTTTTATTCTCACAAAAAGCAAAATCTTGCCATGTCACATTGCTGCATTTGTCCGTGTAAACACATACTGAGTCAAAGTTGCTGCCCGCTTTCACTTTTTTTTTTTTGGGCATGCTTTTACTAATAAAGATGCAAAACTAATGGAGATTTGCAAACTCCGAGTGTAACACGATTGCCATATTTCTTTTGTCTAGTGCCCAAACCGCTTTTTCCATAGTTTACTCTCTCTTCTCCGGCATGTAAGGGAAAAATTTTTTGCACTCATCTCTTTTTAGCAACTGCGCATGCTTAATAGATAGGTCTTGTACTCTGCTAAAGCTATTTGCGGATTAGTCGGAAAAGAGTAAAGTAAAAAACATCTCCGAGAGCCAAAAACTTAAAAAGAGTGACAAATGCACGTACGGGCCCCAAGCCGTGCCCGTGCTTCTGCCTTGCAGTGCACGGAATGGCATCCGAACTCTACCCGATTTCCTTTTGGAGATAGCGCCTGTCACTAAGACACACCTCTGATAGCCGCAGTTTTCGTACTGTCTGCAAAAGAATGATTCTCGCCGCCATTATAAAACGCAGTCCTTGCGCTTTGGGATATTATCCTACGCTCATGCAACTATCGCTGTTAGGCTTTAAACGCTGCCTTTTCTAGCTTGAACATTCTTTTTTTTTTTTTTTTTTGTCGCGCATCAGATTATTATATATTCTCTACACCCTTGTTACCGGCCATCTGCTTGACTGTAGCAATAGAAAATATAGTAATTGTCTGCTCTGCAATTATCCATATCCCGTCCTTGTTATATATAGTTTTTTTTTTTTTTTTGTTGCTTTGGTTGGCTTTTATATTACAGCGTTTTAACTATATACGGCAATAACCTTGATCTAAAATTGGCTATACTTGTTGTACACACTAAATTTTTTTTTTTTGTTATTTATGTCACATAACTCTGAAAGCGATGCTGCTGCTTCGCTCAATCAACACACCATTAACGAGTCACTCAGCAGGTTGCCTTCGGCTGATAGCAAAACCAGCGATCTAGAGAATGAAAAACAGACAGCAATACTTGATACAGAGAAACTACCCAATGATTTATCCGAAACTGAGCCGCGGTGGTGGGAAAGCAAGTCGCTTGAGGACAGACCCCTTGATGGATGGTACGCATGGGGTGTGGTGATCTCTGGATGCTTTATGCTTATGTTTTCTATGGGCTGTGTCAACAGCTACGGCACATACCAGACCTATTATCATTTGCACCAGTTTCCCGACGAGCCTCTGGCAAATTTGGCATGGGTTGGCACACTACAGTTTGCGGTTATGAATATATTTGGCATACCTGCAGGGATCCTGTGCGAGCGCATGGACACCCGACTGGTAACTTTTGTTGGCGGTGTTATTATGGCTGTGGCGCTTATCATCGCCTCGTTTTGTGACAGCGCGCCGTGGAAACTGATTTTGACACAGGGTATTGTATTTGCTTTTGGAGCAGCGCTCGTTTTTGTCCCATCAACAAGCATTCCATCACAATGGTTTACCAAGCGTCGCGCGCTGGCTATCGGCATTGTTGTTGCTGGAAGTGGCATTGGTGGACTGTGGCTAACCCCAGCAACGCGAGCAATGATAGATCAACTGGGGACTGGCTGGGCACTTCGCATTACTGGCATCATTGTGTTTGTAGTAAACTCAATTGCAAGCCTGTTTATGCGCGGACGCATTAAGGTTAAGAGCCGCGAAAAGATTGTTGATATGAGCATTTTCCGCGACATCCGTTTTATACTCATCTGTGTCGGCGCCACATGCGGAATGTGTGGTTACTTTACACCCTTCTTCAGCATGCCCTCCTTTGCCGAGGAGATTGTTGGAAAGTCTAACAGTTTTGGTAACGACCTTCTTACTGTGATAAATGCTGCATCCACAGTTGGTCGAATTGCCACTGGCGAAGTTGCCGCTACATTCGGGACTATCAACACAATGTGTATGTGTACGTTTGTTGCAGGTTTAAGCATCCTAGTACTCTGGCTTCCCTTTGAGACCACTGGCACGCTTATTGCATGTGCCATTATTTATGGCATGTTCTGTGGTGGATTTATCGGACTTATTCCGGTTGTCTTGGCTGAACTTTGGGGTGTACATCGTATTTCTACTATTATAGGATTGCTCTATATGGCAAACTTTGTCGGTGCAATGGTAGGCGCCCCCTCATCTAGCGGGATACTGGATAACATTGGACATGGCACCAATTTTAAACCGGCTATTGCGTTTTCGGGAACGTTTATGGTGTGTGGCAGCTTGTTCTTTTTGGGCCTACGGATTGCCGCCGACAAAAACCTTTTCAAGAAGGTCTAGCGCATTTATAATTATTTTTCTACATTACCGAAAACTTAGTTACGATGGCTGATGTTCATATATTACACATAATAAAACAAATATTAACAAACATTTACAGCTATTATAAATACATTGATATTACTTTTGATAATAGTAACTTGCATGTGAAGCAGGAAGTTATATAAATTACATTCAGCAATATTAAAACCTAACTAAATTCTGAAGATGTAAATAAAAATAACACATCGAATTAACATTATTCTATATCGATGAAAATTAGAGTACATTTTTTATTTGAAAAATGACAGGATATTTCCAAAAAAAAAAAAAATAGTGTTTGACTTGGTTTTTTGAGGAATAAAAGCGCTGGATTTTAAAAGAGTTAACTAATACATGGTACAATTGATACATTCTGTTTCAAAAAGTGGTGAACTGTCTTATATAAAAAACATTATAGAAAACTTCTGCTACATCTAAGCACCAAAAATAAAAAAAAAATCAACGATATAAAAACTAGACACTACATATCAACAACAAAAGATTGCCTTCTGCCAGAATCGAACTGACGACCTCATGCTTACTAGGCATGCGCTCTACCATCTGAGCTAAGGAGGCTATCTTTGCTCTATTTCGCCATTTTTTGAAAAAGGAAAATAAAAAATAGAATCGCCATGGCAAACTCCGCCTCGTCATCCGCCCCACAGGGCTCCCGCGCGCCTGCCGCGCCCCCCGTCCCTGCGGTGCCGTCGTCGCCGTCGACTGTAGTCCCTGCGGCCCCTGCTGGCCCCGCTGCCGTTGCCGCTACTGCCGTCGTCACTGCTACTGCTCCCGTTGCAACTGCTACTGCTTCCGCTGCCCCCAGAAGGCCCTTGTACTCAGATGTAGTTGTGCGTCGCCCTGGTCGCACCTCTGCTGCTGCTCCCCAGCCACGCAGACTGCATCCAGCCGCTGTTGCGGAGCTTGAGGAGTATCCGGCTCTGCGCAATCCGGAAGTTTTCTTACACTTCCCAGTGACAACTCTCAATGTTGTCCCAGCCATCTCAGCACATGTGCTGAAGGCACTTAGCCGCTCACCAAAAGTGGCACTGGATGACCCAAAGCATCCAGTGGCTACTTTCTCATATAACGCAAATAGAATAGGAGTGGTGTTGAAGGACTT
>KZ303491.1:6600-16676 GCA_002705745.1 Coemansia reversa NRRL 1564
CTCTAATGGAGGACACGGAGCCAGTTTGTGATGCGATGGCAGCAGAGAGTTCTTGCGAGAATGCGCTTCAACAAATGGAGATTGACTCTATCGGCTACCAGCCAGCCAATATGCACATGGTTGCTGAGATAGCTCAAAAGCCAACACGCCCCACCAAACATGCAGTCGCCAATCGTCGAGCAGCAAATTGCCGGGTTTCTAATCGCCAGACGCCAATTGCTCAATCGCCAAACGTGGATATTGGTGAAGATCAAGTAACTGGGCAATCAGATATTAAAAGTGAGGTAAACAGTGGATTGCAAGAAAATATTAGTGGCGGAAGAACATTAAGACCAACAAATAATCGCAAACGACAGACGGGAAGAAAAGCTACTACACAAGCAGCCACTGAACAGCAAAATCGACCACTGACACGATCTCGTACGCATGCTGCTAAGAAGCGCAAGCACATCTAGCTATTCAAAGCATTTTATCTTTGTGTATATAACTTTTTTTAGTAAATAGGAAAATAGAAAATCAAAAGTCAACAGGTGCTGGGCGCATTGGACAAGTGTAACCAAGCATCTCAAGACCTAGCTCTCTCGCCCGTGTGCTGTTTTTGAACACCTTATTCAGCTTCAAATTTTTGTTGTGGATATCCCACATCTCCAGCCTCGCATTAATATCATGCGCCATCCAATAATGGATTGGAGTGCTAAGGTTGGAATCGTCCATCCACACACGGTCATAACAATGCTTCTGCTCACCGCAGGTTTTGCTCATCATAGCCGGGTTTAAGCTAAAGCACTTTGGGTTTGTCTCCGCATGCTTAATAAAGTGGTAGGCGTCGTATACCATGATGTGCAGTTTCTTACCACTGCTACTTTGCTGACCCTTGGTATGTGCAGCTGTAGAATTGCTATGAGCGTTAATAATATCGTGAGCGTTAATGCGCTTGTGTATTTTCAGAAGCGGATGGTGGAGCCTATCCACCGGCTTTGGATCGGAGTGGTGTAAAAGCGATGAACCCGAATGACCTGGTACAGCAGGTCTGGCACCTTTATGCTCGTGTGGCATCATATGCTTGTAGTCTTGCGGGAGATCAACAGTAAGAAAGTGCGCAATAGGAGATAAAGCCCGCTGCCTGTGGTTAGGGAGTGTGTGCGGTGAGTTTGCTGGTGCCATACTGTTGCTATTGGTCATGATAGTGTGTCCTATTCCACTGAATTTCTTTAACAGCGTGTGAGGCAGTTCACGTGTAATCGACTGGGCAGCATGCCTAACAGCGCTGCGAACGGCTGGACTTTCGTGTTTTACCATTGGTGTATCCTCAACTGGCGGAGGTGTAAGTACTAACACGTGCTTGATCTTGTTGTGCGACTCACGCTCGAGTTGCAAAATATCCCGAAATATTGAATCTTGGATTCCTTTGATATTGGGCTTGTGCTCAGATTTGTATGCTCCAACGCCTCCAATTGCAAGGGAATCGGCAGCACCAGTCCAGAGCGTATAGAGTGTCGACTCTGTTTTGGGATATTCTGCATGGCGCGACTTTAGCATAAATCCGCGCACCTGCTGGTGAACTCCTGGGATTGAGTGGCCAAGGAGGTTTCCTTGTAGTAGCGCATTGTCTGTTGTTGCGCCGCCATGTGCAAAGTTGCGCATCTTGACCTTGTCTAATCCGCCGAGATCCATGATAAGATTATCTATCCAGTTGGGTCCATTGGTAAACCGATGGTGCCAGTACCAGGGCTCGCTAGGATATTTTCCACCGGTGATGCGAGCACCATTTCCAGTATCTGAGTAACTGTCGCCAAATGACACGACAGTCGACCAGGGCGACGAAATCTTGCGCTGGGAGTGCGCATGGGAGAGTGCAGCTATGCGGCAGCTGATTATAATTACAGTAGTGATAGTAACCAGTGGATACAACGCATATGCATGTTCTTGCAGCGGGTGCTTAACTTTGTTTAGCCACATTTCTGCGTGCTGATGGTTATAAGTTGCGAGTATTAAATCCAAAAAAATATATAGGAAAAATATGGATGAGGCGTAGGCAACGAGGACTCCACTTTAGATATATTGAATGTTAAAACAAACCAGAGGAGGCCCAGGAATGACAGCACCCCGGTTCATCGATATACACTTTTAATAAAAGTCGCATATTTAGCAACACAAGATAGCCGAATGCCCTAAATACACTGCTAATCACCGCTAAATAGTTTAGCAGTAGACAAGATACCTTTGAAATAGCACATCCACATTCTTTAACGTGCCTTTGCTGTGGGGTAATGATGTCTACGTATCTTGCCACCTCCGGCTATCTACTGCTACTGCCTCTAATGTGATCCATTGAGCAAGTTTGATTATGCATGTTTTTCTCGTATCCGGACCGGCAGTCTCGGCGCGATGATCAGTGAGCGAGTCAACAATCGATGCATTGTTTTTGCAAAGCTTTGGTATCTTTCTCTCCAACAAATATTCACCAGAGGCTATTGTGCCAATGCCGCTGACGACCTTCTACTTACATTATTCATCCGCAACCACCACGTTTTCGCATCCGCCTACTACAGAACTCCTTTACCTTATTGACGACCTTTACTCACTGCCGAATTTGTAATTTCTACCTATGACTATGGAGAGCTCGCACAGTTGGCCCCGCAGACGCAGTCCACTGCCTGCAACAGTCCTGTATGGCACACCTTCTCGCCGTCGCTACAAAGTTGATAGCTCTTTATCAGCACACAGACTTTTCCTTGATACCGCAAGCGTATGTTCAGACAGCACTGAAAGATGGGACAGCGAAACAGTCCTATCGCGCACACCAAGTCCAGACACTACGGGTTACGACAACATTCGCGTGCTCTCCCTACAAGTTAAACAACAGAGATATGAAATAGATGAGCTAACCAGACAACTCGAGCTTCAAGAGACCGAGACCGCTAAATATATACAAACAGTGGATAAGCTCAAGACCGAAGTGGATGAGGGCCATCGCCGAACGCAGGCTGAACGACAAGAGCACCAGAGATACGAAAAGCTGGTTAGCTGGTACGAGGAGCAGCAGAAACTACAACAAAGGGAGGCCACTCAGACTGAAAGCAACCACCGGTCTGTGCTACGGGTGACGGAAAGGCGACATCATAATGCTATCAAAGTGCTGCTTGCTAAGCTTGCCAATGTTGAAGAGCAGTCTGAGGCTTTGACTGACCGCATCGGCTACTTGTCCGAGCAATTGGATATGGCAAGATCCGAGACCAAAGAAGTTCGCACATCGAATGCTGTTCATATAGACCAGCTACATGACGCTCGCCTTGCTGCTGCACAGGCAGATGAGCTAGCTGCTGATCTGGCTATAAGACTTAAAGAGCGCTGCGCATACGTCGAGGAGCTTGAGCAGCGCCTATGGCAGCTTGTGCCGCTAACAGCTGCTCTCCCAGATTATGTATCTCCAGAAAACGACTGCGCAAAGGTAGTGCCATCGAATATCCATCATGTTAATGGGATATCTCTGTTTATTGAGATATCCAAAGCCACTAACACACACACCCAGCTTGCGCCACAGCAGCTATCACGCACGTACAACCCGATGTTGCAGTCTACAGGCGCTTATAATATATCTAATTGCACTGACGCTCTTAGAGTCAGCAACAGCGCGCCAAAAGACAGCGCAGTGGATTCGTTGCTTCAAATCCAGAATCAGCATCAGCATCAGCCCGAAGGTATTTTGCACTGGCTGGCAGTATACACACACATGCTCTGGTCATTATACCTTCAGCTCTGGTTGCGTCCCGTCCTGCGCCTTCTGGGCATTGTCATGCGTATAGCACTTGGCTTTGTGGTGCCAGAGACGCTGCTATTCGCATGGCTTGGCACTGGCGGCAAGGTCCCTCATATCACATAGTCTAACTCCGAAACAAACCGTTGGCCTTGTTGGTTTACAGGTTTTCTTTCAATAGTAGGCATTATGTGAAAATTAGCTTTATGTAATTTATGCTATGTGGAGCTGTTTTACGTTTTTATGTATGTTTTTTGTCTAATAAATTGTTTGCTTGGTGTCATCTCTAGGTTGTTAACAAACGTATTTATTTGCTTGGTACATAAAACAAGGCTGGTGGACTTTTGCCAGCTTTATATGCAGTGCTAGATTATTTTTATGCGGGTTGTTTGACAGATGAGGCGGAGTGCAATCTATTGTTCTTCCCATCTCCTTCGTTTCAATGTGGCTTGGTGGCCGAAACTGGAATTTTGCTACAACAGTGTACAATGGAAAGCAGTGTTGAGCACAACTAGGGAGTCAAGAAAACTTAGTCGGTTCCTCGCGGTGCTAACATCCGCCCTAGTCTGTTTTCAAACGAGTGGTTTTGCTGTACATAAAAGAATGCAACACATTAAAAGTAAGCACATCGATGCAGCCCTTTTTGCTTATTTTCTTAAACATTTTTAGACTTTTTCCATATTCTCAAAAGTACATAGTGTCAATGTTGCTATAACCTATTCTGGCACTTTTGATAACCTTGCATACATATACAGCAGAATGCCTCGTTACCACAGCCCGCTAGCTCAGGTGCTTATTATAAGCGGTGTGTGCTTTCTAGGACCTGGGATGTTCAACGCCCTAAATGGATTAGGAGGAGCTGGCCAGCTAGCTCCACAAACAGCCGGTGATGCAAATTCGGTTGTTTATTTTACGTTATTTATTTTTAGTATTCTTGGAGGAGGAATAGTCAATGTATTTGGTGTCCGGTATACTACAGCCATTGGATGTATTGCATATGCACTTTACACGGGCTCGTTTGTTTATTATAACCACTTAGAGAGTGGCACGCTTACAGTTGCATCTGGCGTGGCGGTAGGAATGGGTGGAGGTATTTTGTGGTCTGCGCAGGGTGTGATCATGGTTTCGTATCCAAGCGAAAACGAAAAGGGCAAATTTATATGCATTTTCTGGATAATCTTCAACCTTGGAGGATTGATCGGCGGCATCTTGCCATTTGCGATTAACTACAACAATACCGGCTCGTTGACAGACTCAGTCTATATACTATTTGTGGTTCTTGAGTGCATAGGTGCAGCAACCGCGTTGTTTCTTGTGCCCCCAACAACAGTTGTACGTGACGATGGATCTCGTGCAACAATATTCAAATCTAGCAGTATACGACAGGAATGCAGAGAGGTTTTGCGGCTGTTTAAAAACCGCTGGATGCTGCTGTTACTCCCAATGTCGTTTAGTTCAAATTTCTTTTATGGCTACCAGTTCTCGCATTATAATGGTGCATTGTTCACGCTACGTACGCGAGGTTTCAACAACATGCTTTATTGGGGATCGCAGATATTCAGCGTATTCTTACTTTATTTGCTGCTAGACTTTTCACGCTGGACACGTCGAAAACGTGGAATATGTGCGATGATCATCATTCTAATTACATTTAATGCTGTCTGGGCAGGTACATTAGTTATTCAGCTGCGATACACAAAGGGTGGTTCTGATACTGATTACCCTGGAGGCTTGGTGGATTTTCTCGATATTCCTCGCGCCGCCGGTCCTGCAATTGTCTACTTTTTTATGGGCGTTGCTGACTCGTGGTATCAAAGCATGGCATATTGGATAATTGGCACATTGACCAGTGACTCGTACAAAACAGCGCGCTATATTGGATTCTACAAGGGAATACAGTCGCTTGGTGCTGCCGTTTCATGGTATATTGCTGCACGCGACGTTCCCTATTTGAACCAGCTTATTGGAAACTGGGTGTTGTTTCTAGTCGCGCTACCAACCATGTTTTACACAGTGGTGCATATTAAAGAGCGAGCACTAGACGATCAGCTTATATACTTTTCGCCACCCACACACAAGCCAGGAATTGTAAGTCTTGATAACAGCCTGTACAACAGGTTCAAACACAGGTCGTTGAGAACTCCAGCACGAAACCTGGATTCAATTCTCTAGCGATGCCATATGGAAATATCAGGATACATTCAACAAGCTACTAGTAAGAATCTAATAGTCCTGGACGCGGAAAACAGAACCGCGGATACCGCCTCCAAAGTGCTTGGCTACTATTCTTCGAAGCGACTTTTCACCTATTTCCATGTGCTTTCCATCCACATTTACAAACTCAAGACGCGAATCTTCATCAAGCTCACGCAGACCAAGCCAGTCATCGTGGTACATAGTCGTGTTCTGTAACGGAATTTCATTACCCTCATCGTCGATAAACCCGAACCACGAAGATTGCGAAGGATAGATCATATTATCTTCGCTGAATCGCACAAGCACAAGCTTCTCTAGCGCTATTATACGACTGCGGTAGTTGGTATTACGCTCATCCAGGTCGCCATTAATGTCTGGAAGAAAAATGTTGTGACGTAGGTACTGATCCAGTCGCTTAGGGTCTTTAAAATACTGTGCTTGGACTACATGGTCCCTAATATACCAGGAATAGACACCTCGAGAGGCCAGCTGCCTCATCCAACCACACAACGCATCGCCATCATTGGGACACTTTGGAATTTCTGCCACACCGCTGTGTGGTGATCCAAATGTCACCAGCGATTTGGCTTTAATTGTTGGGCATCTCTGAACAAGAGCGCGAAGAAATAGTCCACCTTGCGAGAATCCCATGAGGTTAGCTCCATGTTGCAGTTCTGGTATGGCTTCGAGTTCGGTGCATACTCTGTCGATCTGGTTATTGAGGTTTCCGAAAAATCCTGCATTACGATCAGCACTTTCCGTGTCGCCAATCTGCACTGAATGTACAAAGACACCGGGTATCTCATCTTTTATTAAGCGCACAATCTCTCCCATTGTTGAGTTATCACAACAGGTATCACCCATTCCGTGCCAGACAATTACGGGCAGAGGAGAGCCAAGCATGAACGGCTCGGAAGAAACGCTCAAAAACATTAGGAGCAAGAATGTTGAGATGCGAAGATGCATTATTTGTATACGTTAAGAAGAGTGAATGTTGGAGTGGGAGAATGTGGAGAATGTTGAGATGCACAAATTTGTTACAGCTTTAGTCATAAGGACTTATAAATATAAATGCATTTGAGAAGAAAATGTATGGGTAGCACGGGACAACAGAAAACTCTGGTACCCCCAATGAGAAGTATTTCTCAGTTACAGCATCTGCATTCTTCGAAAAACGCTTGTGACCTCTTCACATCGGGTATCCTAGAGTCGCCTTCAAAATTTTACTTGATAGATAGGGCATTCAAGGGTAGTACACAGGCAGCACACCGGCCAGAAAGGCGGGAGTTGAGATGCTTGGCTATGCATGTCCGATGTGCCTAGCGTTTTTAGACTTTTGAATGTGTTACTATTTATTCACACCACTAAGAAATAATAAGTATATACACAAGGATAAGATGCTTTAAATAGCTAGATGTGCTTGCGCTTCTTTGCAGCATGCGTACAAGATCGTGTCATTGGTCGATTTTGCTGTTCAGTGGCTGCTTGTGTAGTAGCTTTTCTTCCCGTCTGTCGTTTGCGATTATTTGTTGGTCTTAATGTTCTTCCGCCACTAATATTTTCTTGCAATCCACTGTTTACCTCACTTTTAATATCTGATTGCCCAGTTACTTGATCTTCACCAATATCCACATTTGGCGATTGAGCAATTGGCGTCTGGCGATTAGAAACCCGGCAATTTGCTGCTCGACGATTGGCGACTGCATGTTTGATGGGGCGTGTTGGCTTTTGAGCTATCTCAGCAACCAAGTGCATATTGGCTGGCTGGTAGCCGATAGAGTCAATCTCCATTTGTTGAAGCGCATTCTCGCAAGAACTCTCTGCTGCCATCGCATCACAAACTGGCTCCGTGTCCTCCATTAGAGCCTTCGCAAATAGATCCGAATCCATGAAACTCTCCACGTGTTTT
Organism: Coemansia reversa NRRL 1564; assembly: GCA_002705745.1. Classification (NCBI taxonomy): domain Eukaryota; kingdom Fungi; phylum Kickxellomycota; class Kickxellomycetes; order Kickxellales; family Kickxellaceae; genus Coemansia; species Coemansia reversa. The sequence continues at coordinate 14,463 of KZ303491.1, forward strand.
GGCTTAATGGGCCTGTGCCAATTTGGATAATCAATCAAATCATCGCCAATGAACTGATTGTCTTGCCAAAATAGTGCATAGTACATTGCGTCAAGAGCATGCTTGACATTGTCCAGGCAATTAAAGACTCCAAAGCGCTTGCAGTAGTTTTTCGCTGACACAAGGCAGCCAATGCGAAGAGCAGCCGTCTCCTCATGTCCCAAGTGTCTGAACCCTAATGGCCGTTGTGCAGCTTCGCTGCCTACCTGTCCATTGGCAACAGCCATTGCATACATGGCAGTAAAAAAAACCGACTCCAGATCATGTAGCAAACTGCGCTTTGTACAGTTCCCAAGAACCTGTATGCTCATCGATGGATGTGTCCCAGTAAGCGAGTCGTGCCTCGTCTCCATGTAGGGATCCTGGTCTGCACTGAAAGACCACTTGTGTGCAATAGCGTTGAGATTCGGAATCACTTTGTTTATCCGTAATCTCGCGCATCCCCAATCAATGAGTTTAACCGCGCCAGCTCTGTTGATCGCAATATTTCCCGGAGAAATGTCGCGGTGCAAGACGCCTTCTGAATAGGCAATAGCAAGGCAATTGGATATGGACCCAATTACCTCCACCATCTTTGCATAAAATGAAGTGCATTCAAACCCAAAAGACTTGCAACAGCGATTAGCATACTGCTCAAGTGTCTCACCACAATCCTCCATGATGGCGTATTCTAGCCGATATCCAAATGAATCTGAAATAAGTATTCCACTTGAGTATATCTTTGGAATCAGATCACCACACGCGCTGCCAATAATCTGATATGCCGCTCCTTCTGGTAACCGATAATTTGGCGCCCAGGTAAGTTTAAGTATCGCATTTCGTTTGACGCCTGCATCATAATAAACACACTGGTACATGTATGTTGCTCGACGAATAATATGCACTGGACGCTCAATACGCTTCCCCAGTTTTACTATACCATCTTTGTTTGATATTGCGCGTTCTACTCGTCCATGATCCGCTGCTGACCCAGCAGTAAACTGAAGATGTTTCTGAGCGTATGGTGCGCCGCAGATATTGCCCAACTCTGCAGATGACAGCGTAAGATAAAACCAAAGCCTCCGCATAGTTTTGGCAATAAATTTATAGTCGGGGTAGTTTTCATGTATACCGATGCATATCTGGCCAAGTGAAGTGACATAAACCCTGCTTCGAGTAAATATCATCAATGTAATCATTCCGCCGTGAAGAAAGATGACAGGAACGTACGAACGCGCATACTGCTCATTCCAGACATTAAGTACGTAGTCGCCGATCTGTCCCAGAATAATATCTGGAATATTCTTTGGATCGTTACTAGCCCATTTTGCCTCAAATATAGCAGAGGCGGTCGAAAAATCAACTAGTTCATCCTCACCAAATAAGCCATCGGGCTGCTGTGATGCGCCTGGTACTCTGGTCTTTTGAAAATCGCGTAATTCAAGCGTCGATTTCTTCTCTATATTCGGCCAATCATCCTTTCGCTTATTCTGAAGATGCTCCCAAAGACATTGAAAGTAATCTGTCAGCGCACTCTCGCCAAATAGCCTGCTAGTCCCATCCTGTGAATAGAGTCCAGCAAAATCTGGCTCATCGGCTGCTGCCGCTGGGTATTTAAGACCAGTCGCGGTCATCTGCGGCGCAAGTCCAGAAACGTCGTCAAATAAGGTCCCGTATTTGGACTCAAACACGCTGTAGAGCTCTTCAAGTTCAAGGTCGGCATTAAGGGTCTCTATTGATACATATTCAACGCGCTCAGCAAGGTCCCCAGCAATCCTATTTCGCCGCTGGCCTCTATCGGGATCGTCCACAAATGCCGCTCTCTCTGCCGCATTCACGATACGACGGCAATGAGCTGGTGTAGAGTCATGTAGACTGAGGCTCGATTCTTTTCTGGTATCAGGAATGACGTTAGGAGCTAGGGAGACATTTTGCGGTCCAGCATTTAGAGAACCAGCGTAAGCAAGAAGGTGCTCATATTGTTCGTTGTTTAGTCCAGAAGCAATGTCGCCAAGCCTAGTATCCTGCTCGGCGTTGGCGACGCCTTTCTCCTGTTGTTCGACAAATAACGCCCTGACAGTGGTGGTATGTTGAGTTCGCTTGGTCGGAGTGTCGTGTGGTTTGGAAAAGGGCATGTTCTAAATTATTTTGGAAAATGCTGAAATGTTTAAATGAGGACAAAAAAAAAAAAAAAAA
>KZ303491.1:19869-223500 GCA_002705745.1 Coemansia reversa NRRL 1564
ATTTAACTTTAGAGAATTGGCAATCTCGTCATAGATGCGCTTCTGCGGTCCACATCTAGCTACCATGTGCAGATAGGCAAAAAATGCCTTGACAATTTGCTCATAATGCTCCAGTCCCTTAGTTGTTACATTGAAAGTAATATTAAGAATGCTAAAATTAACACACTCATATCGGATACTAGCAAATATATCGGTTGCAAGGCCATTTGAGCGCAGGTACTGAGTCAAAGAAGCACTTCCCTCGTGGTTAATAAGCCAGGTTATGTACCTGAATGGTCTAGTTCTTTCATGTGGGCGGGTATCTGGAAGAGCAAATTTTATGCAGATCTTGGAAATGTCACTAAGTGTCTCAAAGCGTATAATTTTGCCTAGTTCGTTTTTAGTCAAGGGATGACCAGAAAGAATTGGCCTTGTGTCGCCCTTGCTTTCAATAGCCGAAAACCGAGCAACAGCCATTTCTGTTAGCTCATCGAGAGAGTAATTGCCACTAATTACCAACTTTATAATGTCAGCCGAGTAGTAACGCTTATAAAACTCTACCAGTTTCTTACGCAGCCCTTCTGGAGCTGAGCTGTTTAAGGTACTGCAGTTTCCGCACTTGAACTGCGAAAAAGGGTGGTTTGGATTGCTTAAGAACTCTTCTAGCGCATACTGCCGACGTTTATCATTTGTAATTTTGAACTGGTACTCCGAATCCACGACATTGGCTTCTCGGCCAATGGCATCGACACGGAGAAGTGGCTCAATAAAGCAGCTAGATATGCGATCTAATGCTTCGTCCAGCACGCCATTATCAAAATTGAAAAAGTAGCTTGTCTTGGCTCCACTGGTATATGCACTGCATCGTCCTGAATTGTTGGAGATAAATGCATTAATACTACCATCTTCAGGGTATTTTGCAGAGTCTTAATTTTAATAAAGTAAAAATATTTTCTCTCTATTGTTTGTTTTATCATAATCTCCAGCACTGTTTGTGTTAAAAAGGTCTGTTGGATGCAATCCATCTTTTACTCGTCATCCAAGCGTTGGATATCAAGCCAGCGAACAACAGGACTAAATTTTTTGTAAAATGCAGTGCAAAAAGCAGCTTCCGAAAACCGTGTTGTGGCAGCATGTCTTGCAGCTTTGCGTATGGCCTGCTCAACAGGAGCCTCTGCATTCAGAGCAGCAGAGATCATCTGGGCAAATTCACTAGCATCCGATGCTAACATACCGACAGGAAACTCCGGTACCTCAGTAAATGTATCCTTAGCAGTCACATCCACAGCCTTCAAAAATGCTTGCGACCTTTTTACGTCTGGCATATCGGGGCGACCTTCGGAATTGCACCGAACCGCTGGCGTAATAATGTCCAATTTTGGCCCAGCCGAATCGTGAGCAATTGTAAGCTGCCCTGCAGCCATCATCTCGACAATATTAATACCAAAGTGCTCATCGCGCATAGTGTGGATACCAATCTTGCTCAGTCTCAACCAGTCAAGCACTTGGCTCCAAGGCGCATTAACAATTACATGTACTTGACGATCAATTCCCAGAGTCTTAGCTTCTTGTCGAAGCAACTCGGCTCGCGCCTCATCTTCGATATTGCGCGCACCACCAAGTATAACCAGCAACGGATAGTTGGGCAGTTGTACAGAATCATCCTCTGATTGCTGAAAATTGAGGGATTTAATGAGCTCGGCGGTAAGCAGACTTTTCTCGCCGGCAGGAGCAACATGTTCTGGATGATCGTTAAGAAACTTCGCGAATGCTGTAACCTGCAGACGGTGGTTTTTCTCGGGACGAAACTGTGCCAGAGACATGATAATTGGACGGCGGCCGCTGAGCGGAAACTTTGCCAAAACATTAGTATCGCAGGGTGGGTATACTACTTTCGTCATCCGTGGCTTGCCAAACAGATCGACAATATGGGCATGCGTCCAGGACGAGTTGGTCATAATGGTTGATGCAAAGGAACCAGAGAAGCCATACATTTTGGCAAATATGCTGTAGTACAGGGATTTGAGGTTTGTCAAAGCTCCGCTCCTGGCGATTGTTAGATCATTGTTGACACCAGACTCGCGTAAGCTGACCATGGTCTGCATATCGCTGCTTATCGTCGGATAATGCGTATAAGACACAATCGGGACCTTAGAAGACAGTAGAGCAACGGTTGGATATGTAAATGCAAAGCCGACGGTGTCAATAAAGAGATCCGGTGAAAACCGGTGAAAGGCCTGGCAAACAAGTATAGCTGAGCCTAAGCTTTGCATCAGCAATGTAAAGCGCGGGAACTTGTAGTCAACCCACCAGCGCCAAGACAGCTCAACCACGTAGATAGACTCAGTGCGGATTTGGATACCGAATTTGCGCTGAACATTCCGTACCAGCGTCTCACGCGTTACGCTGTCGCCTGAGTATATGACACAAACAATAAATGGATACTTGTCCTGAATCGCCTTAATCATGGTCCACAGCACACGCTCGCCGCCACCGCCAGCATTTGGATAAGGATGGAAAAACCCTGCATAATAGGGCGCATGTGAGCTTGTGTCGGGAGATGTAGCCTCCTCAACCCGGGCTCTACATTGCTTTTGATGTGATAGCGTGCCCAGTGTGATCACTTGGAAGCCTAGTGCCAGAATGATAGGCACAGCCAGAACCAAGCCGGCAATCAGACTGTAGTGTATAAAACTCTCCAATAACACCATGAACTTGATATGTAAATACGTCTAAAAACAAGAATACGAGACAAGCAGGCATACAAATATAATACAATAAGGTTTAAAGAGAACGATCGGCGGAAAGGAAGAAGTAGGAATTACAGCAGGTCTATGATAAAGTGTGATTGTACAGGATAAGGGTGGCATAGGAGGAAAAGGTGACCCAAGGGACATCTGAAATCCTTTAGCATAATGCGCGCGTTGGCGAATGGAACGCGTCGTGGGAGGAAGAGAGAATGCGCGTTCAGAAAGATGCAGCGTACAATGTCCTCTTATCGCACACAATAATATACTTAACTTACCACTTCTTCAAGCAACATTAGCGTTAACTAAATTGCTTATTGTTTTGCTTTTTTAAAATAAAAAAGGCTTGCAGTAAATTGCTGAATGACAACTACTCCTCAGCGTCGCTCGGCGCGCGTAAGCCGGATGCCAGACAGGCTGGAGGGTGGCAACACAACGCCCCAGAAGCGCAACAAGGCAGCAGCAAGCAAAACCGTGTCAGCATTCTCATCTCCTAAAGGCGGCGGCAACAAGCGACAAAAAACAACACGCAGGAAGACGGCAGCGCGTAACCGCGCACAGAATCATAACGTGGAAAGCGAAGACGAAAGCGATGCGGATCGGGAGCCAGCGACAAGTGAAAGCGCTGTGTCTGATAGCGAAGAGGGTGACGATGCGGATGCGGAGAGGTCAGAGGAATTGGAGGATGCGGTGGCAAGCAGCAGTGAGGAGGAGGCTGAGAGCAGCGACTTTGAAGAGCCGCGCCGCGGCAGAACCAAAGCCCGGACACTGCGCAAGACTCCGCAGAAAAAAGGCACGCAGGTCAGGCAGGCGCGAAAGGCCATGCACGCGGAGAGCGACGAGACGCATAACGAAGGCGCTTCGGCGCTGCTGGAGGCGCTTTCGGACGAGACGGTGGCCGTGGCTCAGGTGGCAACGGACTGGATTGCGTCGTACCGCGAGGACGTAGATTCGGCGTTGTGCGAGCTAATCAACTTTGTGTTTGAGCTGGCGGGAAGCTCGGGACGGATCAGCACAGCAACGCTATACGAGACGGAGAACGCGGCGGCGGAAGTGGAGACGCAACAGCGGCATACGCTGACAGCGTTGCGGCGCAGTGGACGGGATGGGGCAGATGGCGGCGAGGTGCTGCTAGGAAAAACGAAGGAGCAGCGGCGCATACGGTGCAGTGCCTTGCAGTTTGTGCAACGCGTGGTGGTAGACGGTCAGCATCATGTTGTGTTTGGCGACCAGGCAGATGACGGTCAGTTGTCAGCTTTTATGGAGGCGGCTCTGCCGTGGCTTGCGGCGCTGTCGGGTTCGTCATTCCGGCCGTTTAGGCACGCAGCGACGCTAGTAACCCTGGCAGTGCAAAGTGCTCTGGTCAGCATTCGCGCGCGCGCAGCAAGAGAGCAGCAGACGGCGCAGCGGCAGCTGGATGCCGAGCAGCAACGGCGGCGGCGCGGCGAGGCGGCACGAGCTGCGCAGCTGCGGGAGCGTGTGGCGGAGGTTGCGCAGCAAGACAGCGTGGCGGCCGCAGCGTTTGACGCGCTGTACAACGCAGTGTTTGTGTATCGCTGTCGCGATGTAAACGCGGGCATCCGCGCAGAGTGTCTAGCACCGCTGGCTACTTGGTGTCGCGCGTACCCAGCGGCGTATCTACACACGCAGTATATGCGGTACCTAGGTTGGGCGCTGAACGATAAGGATGCGCGCGTGCGCGAGGCTTGCGTTGGGGCGGTCGCCGGTCCGCTATTGCTGGGCCGGCGGCCAGATACGCGGCCAGGCGCTGTTGGCAGCGGCGTGGGCGCACTGGCGCCGGCTGACGCGTCTGCTGTCGAGGGCATCCGACCGTTTGTTGTGCGCTTTTTGCCACGTCTGGTGCAAATGGCGGCCGGTGATGTGGACTCTCGCGTACAGGTGGCCGCGCTAAAGCTGGTGACGCAGCTGGCCGTCCATGGATATCTCGACAGCTCAGCCGACATTGGAGACATCCGCCGTGCTAAGCCGCGTCGCACAGCCGCTGAACCGCATGGCCACGCCGCCAACCGGCGAACGCGCAGCACCTACGGCGGCTCGCTCTCGCAGCAGATGCTTGAAGAGTCGAGTGGTGATGAGAGCGAGTCGGAGGAGGTGTCTGAGACGCTAAGCATTCATGTGCTTTGCGATGACGGCGGCGACGCTGATTCTGCAGTGCTTGGCTGTCCGCGGCACTCAACAATGCGCGTTCTAGCGCCGCTGGTTGCGCACACACAAGCGACCGTGCGTGCTGCAGCGGCTGAACTGGCGGCATGGTGGCTGCGCAGCGAGTGGGTTTCTGCAGCTCGCGTGGCAGCCCTTGGCATAGACCGCGTGCTGGATGGTGACGCGCTGCGCGACGTTGAGGACTCTGGCGAAAAGGACATTGATGATGCTGAGGTTATTGCAACTGACGCTGACGTAGACGAACTACTTACCAGTGTGGCAGGCCGCCTGCAAGCACGTAAGTGGCTGTTTTTTCGGGCACTGGGTGCGTTTTTATGGCACGTAGTCCGTGCTGGCAGCGACACGTTCAGCAGCGGTTCAGATGACGCAGATGAGCCGGAGCGCGAGTGGGTCCAGCAGCAGGCAGCAGCGTGTGTCGAGGAGATGTGGGCCGCGCCGGCTGCTGCGGTGGGATTTGCGACTGGCGACGACCAACATGCAGCGCTTGCTGGCGCCACGATCAGCGGCTTGGCTACCACGGCACTGGACCGACGCATCAGTGAGGCTGTTGCTGCCAACCAAAGCGCCGCACCGCCACGTTTGATAGCAGCTGTTCAGGCGCTGTGGCCCCGGCTGTCAGAGCTCGCCAATCCTGTTGTTCTTGCAGAGTTTTTAGCTTGGGACCACTCGGCGCCGGCAACGCGGCGCACGGTTTCAGCGTGTTTTACACTGGCACCGGCAGAGGAGACAGCGCTGCTGCAAGCATTTGCTGTGAGCGTCGCTGAACGCAACCGCGCAGCCGCAGATCGCGCGCGCCGCTCGCGCAGCAAAAAGGACCGGTCCGATCTTGCACTTGAGCGCGGCGCAATGGACCGCGTTTGGCAGGTTACTTTTGTGTCGCTGCTTGTGCGCTGCTCCGACTGCCCGACACGCCTGTTGCCGCTGATGTTTTTGGCCGTCGAGCAACTGGATTTGCAGGCGCTATTTGACGCCGACCACGCCGATGTTATTGCTGACATTGCTAAGCACGCGGCTGCGGTGCTCGAGCGTTACGGCGCTAACGTACGACTGGCGCGTCTGGCTGCCAGTTTTCTTGATCGCGTTGACTGCAGTCGCATTCTGCGCTCCGCCGTGCTGCCAGACGCCGATCCCGTTGCCACTGCGGCGGGCGAGCTGACTAGCCGCGCCGCTGCCACTGCATCTGCGCAGCTGGTCGCGGCAGTTGCCGCTGTGCCTGACGCATCACGCAGTCATGACTCTGCCTACGCTGATGTCGGCGCCCATGTTGGCGCTCTGCGCGCCCTGGTGCGTATACGTGACGTTTCGCCGCAGCTGGCCGGCGAAGCATTACCACTTTCCGCCACTGGGGAGCATCAGCCTGCTGTGGCGGTTGAGCAGCTGTTTTTGCTGGTGGAGCTTGCTGCCCGGTCTCTGCTGTCGTCAACCGTTCCAGAGAACGTAGCCCTTCCCGCGCTGGATGGACTTTATCATTTTCTGTTGTGGCGTGCTCTCGCTTTTGACCGCTTGCTGCAGGTGTCTGCTGCAGAACATGAGGAGGAGCCGTCGTTCTGGACGCGCGCCGAGGCTGAGGCTGCTCGACTGAGAACTGCCCGTGATCGCCTGCTAGCACTATGCGGGACGCTTCTAGACTCGTCAGCTTCCACATACGCCTGCCTTCGTGAGCATGCGTTTGCTGTGCTTGGACACGTGTTGCGTCTTTTCTCTGGCTCGCTTACCCGAGCTCCTCCGGACTTCCCGCGCCAGCGTGAGCTTCGACGCTCGTTGGCAGTGGGCTCTGACTACCCAGCGCAGGCGCAGCTAGTAGAGTTTTTTGAGAAGCGTCTGGCTGCCTGGGCATATCTTGTTGCGCGTCTTTCCGCTAGCCCTGCCGACTCTGCTGCGTCGGACGCCAGCAATGCCGGTGATGAGGACGATCTGCGCATGCCTGCCACGCTAATGGGGACTCTCGGATACTATCGCGCTGCACCTTCTTCATGGAGCATTGCCTACTCGCGTTTCTGCGCGCTTGCCGCGCTATGGGCCCAGTGGATTGGTGACCAGACCGTCCCTGTTGCTTGCCTGCCGTCGCTTGCCGCTTACACCGGCATACTGGGGCTTGAACCTGTGGAGCGGCGCCGCGTCGAGGCTCTGGCTCATGGTAGCGCAGAGAAGGCTGCGCCCAAGCGCAAGGTTGGTTTTGTGGCACTCTCAGCCTATGACCACATTGTTCAGTCTGCTGTGGATGCGCTCAGGCCTATGCTTGTTTTGCAGAGCACACGCGAGCGTGCTATGGGCGCTTATGTGGCTGCCATGCGTGCTGCCTTTGATAAACATTTGGACAGCTCGGACGCTTCATTGTCATTGCTGCCTACCGATCCCGTGAATGTCGCCACACTTGCGCGCTTTGTTGGCACGGCGCTTAGATCTGCTTTTTTGCAGGCTTCCACTGCGGCACCGCCTACCACACCCTCCCGTGCAGGCGGACAAGTTGCACTTGCACCTGCCGTAATTGGAGCTGCCTGGACCAAGTGTCATATACAGGCCATTGATTTTGGTCTCGCAAGAGTGGTTCCTAACGCACTCTTGACTTCTGGCTCTGATCCTCAATTAGACGACGACATGATTGATGTTGCTGCACGCGAACCCGTTGAGGACATCGAGTGGGAGACCCGTGTTGGACCCTGGTTTGTGGCTCTGGCTCAGACCGTTTCTGGAATTATCCGTCCACGTCATGCTGAGACACTGGATGCCCATTTAAAGCAGTGCGCCAACAAACTGGGCTTTGGCGATGCCAATCCCTCTGCAGCTGATGCAGAGGCTGCTCGCGCTGCCATTGCTCCTTATAAGCGCGCTTTAGACAAGGAGCTTGCCAAACTTGATGCCATTAAAGCTCGTATGGCTGAGGCCAGAGCCACTGATCCCCGCCATGTGTCTGCTCAGCTTCTTTCCTCACCACCCGTTTCTCCTACGCCTGCTGCCAGGATGCAGACGATGCTAAATACGCATGACAGCGAACCTCTGGAGCCTATGGATGTTGACTAAACGCACAATACATTTGCGCTTCTACTCACATTCCCCCATCCTATTGCATAAAATTGTCTGTGCTCCAAATTTTTTTGTCCGTCCTTTCTTCACTTTTTAATCAAAAAAAGACTTTTTTTCTAATACTCTAATGGCTCATAGTTCTAGTCTGCAGTCGCGGGCTACCGAAGGATCACCACTTTTAGTAGAGGATCATGGCGTATCCGACGAGATTGTGACTACTGTTACTGTGGAGGAAGCAGCAAAGCGTCGTCGAGATGAGATAAAGGGCTATATCTTTATGGCTACTTCTGCACTGGGTTTTGCTCTCAATTTGGCCTGTGTCAAGGCGTTGTCTATCTCCAAAATACCAGCACTTGAGATAGTGTTTGCACGCAGCGTACTCCAACTAGGATTTGGACTTTTAGGATGCCTGTATTATCGTGTAAACCCGGCGGGACCTGCTGGAATAGGGATGCGCAGATGGTTGCTACTTCGTGGAGCATCGGGGGCCTTTGGCAACGCATGCTTCTTTTTTGCAGTTACCGTAATGCCCCTGGCGGATGCCACAGTCGTCTTCTTTACGAACCCCGTGTTTAGTGCAATTCTTGCCAGCTGGATGCTCGGTGAAGCATATGGGCGGTTTGATAAGGTTGCTTCAGTGCTGTGTATGTTGGGAATTGTGTTGGTAGTTAAACCTACGGTGCTCTTTCATACAGCTAATGTGGATCAGAACATTAATGCAGGCACAGCTGCTGCCCTTATTGGCGCTATGTTTGCAGCACTTGCTTATTGTTTAGTACGCAAGATCAGAGGCTCGGTTCATTCAATAGTTCTTGTGGTTTACTTTGGCTTTGTTTCCTTCTGCTGCTCTTTCGTGGCCATGTTCGCATTGCAATCGCCGCGTCTTCCACAATCGCTCTATGAATGGACACTGATTGTTATGCTCGGATGCTTTGCTTTCTTGGGACAGGTCTTGCTCAATCGTGGTCTGCAGTTGGCTCCGACGGGCCCTGGAACGCTCATGCGCAACCTTGATGTTGTGTTTTCCTTTATCATTGGTATCACCTTATTTGGTGAGATACCTGACTGGACGGCTGTACTAGGGTCCTTTGTCATTGTGGCATGCACCGTTGCTATGGGCTTACACAAGTGGCGTACTCGGTAGTCATGCTAGAAACATCCTTGTAAGATCACGATGATGATTGAATTACGGGGAGGTTTCGTCAACTGATGGGCGTCATCGTTACACATGGCATTCTTTGACCGCCAATGTTGAGGAGGAGGGACCACAGCTTGCATTTCCGACTTGCTTGTGCACTTTACCCTTTTCCTGAAGCTTTCTTTCCCTGTCGTCGTCATCTCCTCGTTTATTTTCTCTTTTTTGCCTTTAGAAGTTGTATCGGTCGACAGTTGATAAAAATTCCACTGAACACTTACTCTTATTTAGGATTCGGTCTTCTAGGTGTTTGTTCTGCCAACTTTTTGTCACCAAACTGGGACATAAATTTGAAGGGTGCTAAAAGAAAAAAAAAAAGCCGTATAGAAACACGTAAACTACCCTCTATCTTTCTTTTTTTGCGCACTTGGTTTTTTTTGCATTTATTTTTTCCATCTCTTAAAAAAACGCCTGAAATTAAACTCGCTGAATACGGCGTTGAGTGTTGTTTCGATTTACAAGAGTTGAAAAAACACCATGGCAAAACGAGACCAGGCGAATCGCACCCGCACCGAGGTAATTAAAAACAACTGTCTTTTTTTATGCTTTGACTTGAGCTATATAAGCGTGCATGCATTATCGCAGACCTTTTTTGGCTAAGCGCAATGTGCCAGCGGGCTATGCGTTTGAAGATAAATGGCGCTTTGCGCGTTTTTCTATGTTTCTTACTGTCATTTTGTCCTTACTTGCTCCCTTCATATGATTATTGTGAGAAACTGTGGGCATAACGAGGAGCTGCTACTTTTGTGGATTCTACTGCTAAATCTCACACGCCAGAAATAAAGGCCTTGTTCACTTGCGAGTTTTTTGTATACTTGATTAGGCACCTAGAAACGCAAGAAACCTGTGGTGGTGGGGATTACGTGGCGGGATCCTATACGTCCTCTTTGTGCTGCTGTTCACATGCCCTGGCTCCCCTGATCATCCAATTTGCCAGATCGGCTCGCTTGCACAGTCAAAAATTATTGTACCAGGCCAAAAGCTAGCATTGTCGACTGAACCCGGGGCTCGCATCAGCACTGCTTACAATGCACATTTGGTACCATTCTACCAGAAGCACGGTGCTCCAGTAGTCAGTGGAGTCTGCACATTTGTCTGTGGGACTGTCAACCCCACAATTAAACAGGTTACCAAACCTGCATGTGAAGCTATCCATCGTACAATTGATCCACACACCGAAAAAATGGCTGCTGCTTACACCATCCATGCGAAGCCTGCAGTAGATGCAATCAGGGGCGCTGTGTGCAGCACGGCCAATACCGCGATAATCCCCGTGGCTAGTGTTGTGAGTAGACATGCTGCATATGCGTTCAACGAATACGCAGTGCCTTGTGCCCGGAGTGCAGCGTTTGACTACGTAGCACCATTCTATGTTAATCACATTCGACCGCGGTGGAATGATCAGATACGCCCGGCGTTGTATCGCTATGTGAAAGTGGGAGTGAAATACACCCGGACAAACGTACTTCCAGCGATTGCCGACGGCACTACTTACGGATACGAGGCGACGCGGGAATTTGCCTCTGCTCATATTATTCCCTATGCGAAGAGAGGCACACTTCACGTGTATGTGTTTTTTAAGCAGCATGTGTGTCCACCTGTGAGTAGACTCTACGGACAAACACTAAAGCCCCATGTTGATCGCGTTGTGCCCTGGGACAAGGTTGAGCTTGTAACCGATAAGCTTTCGTTAGTGGTATCGGGAGTCTCCGAGTTTGTCCTAGGCTTTGGTGAGGAGCTTTACTACATGTGTTATACTATTTTTACCGGCGAGGAACACCCGTCGGTGGTTCAGCAGCTGCGCGATTCTGCTGTCCAGTCGGTACGCAAGGACTCAGGTTTTATGGACTCGTTGAAGATACCAATTATTACTGAAGACAGCGGGAAGATTCACAGCGCTGCTCGTCGCTTCTCGGGATCAGCGCGCCAGTGGATCCAGATTGCTAGAGGTTGGGTTGGATCGGCAGCTGGGTCAGCCAAGGATAATCTTGCCTCTTATGGAAGCCGCGCCACAGCTACTGCATTTGATATGTGGAATCAGGCGACAAGTGTCGCCAGCGAGGCTACCGAACTTGTAGATGAGCAGACCACGTATATCAAGCCAGCCGCCAGTGTTATCGAAGGCCTGGCTACTACTGCCAGCATAGCAACAGAAACAGCTGAAGAGGCTTGGGACAAGGCGACGGAATCTATGGCTGCTTCTGTGACAAAAGAAGCAGCAGAGGACTGGAGTCAGGCTACAGCAGCCGCAGCTACAGGAGCCGAAACAGCTGCTGAGTACTTGCAGGGCGCAGGATCTGCAGTTAGCGCAGTTGTTGAGTCTGTTGAGGAGGTAACACAACCGCCAATTGTGAGCCGCGTCACCGAATCTGCTGCTGGCATTACAGAAACCGCTGCTTCATATGGCAGTGCTGTCACTGAGGCCGTTGCAAAGACGCTACGTGATGCTGCAACTGATGCGGCAGAGTCTGTGGTGTCGCTTAAGGATAGTGTCACTGAAACAGCTGCGGACATTGTGGAGACAGCAGAATCGTTTACGAGTGCGGCGGCTGAAGCTGTCACAAAGACTCTGAGAGACGTAACTGGCGTCGTTGTTGAGCGTGCGGTTTCCGCTGAGAGCTCTGTTACCGAGGCAGCTGCCGATCAGCTGGGGAAGATTGCCGAGAATGCTAGTGATGCTCTTGAGACGGCGACGGATGTGGCCAAACGCATTGTTCCATCTGCAAGCGACGTTATGTCGGCCATAGAAAGTGCTGTTGGTACCATTGGACCTGATTCTTTGCTTGTATCTGATAACGTGTCTGATGCAGCGGCCAGCGTTACTAGCGCCATTGCCTCGGTGCTTGAGGAAATTATTGACGAAGGACCATCGATTCCTGTGCCGGCGGCTATTCCTACCAAACCTTCTGAGTCTGCCGATAGCGGCGCATCGATTATTGCAGAAGATGCAGCTTCGGTTATCTATGAGGCGCGGGATAAGATGGCTGGTATACTGATTGGAGATGAAGAGAAGGAGAAGTTTAGCGAGCTTGTCAAGTCGGCATCAGAAGGTTTTGACAATTTGGAAAAGTTCCCGACAATTCTTAGCGACATTGGCGACAATTTGGTTTTGGAGACTAGCGAAGCTGAAAAGGTGTTGGAGTCCATTGTTGAGCAGCTAACTACACACTCTGTGGTATCAGAGGTTGGCGAAAAGGCTGCTCAGGCCACGTCTGCGGTGGCAGAAAAGCTTACTGCAAACCCTGTGATTCCAGAGTTTAAGAAGCGGGCTGATGAAAAGATTTCGGCGGCGACAGCAGCTGGTAAAATTGCAGTTTTAAACGTTGCTTCAAAAGCCTCGGAGAAAGCGAAAGCAGCAACGTCTGCGGTTGGTTCAGTTGTCGAAAGTGGGATTTCTGCTGCTGCCAATCTGCCGCCTGTCAAACGTGCCACTGAGGAAATTCCTGTTGCCACTTCACCTGCTGACTATTCAGCTGCTAATGAGCAGCCTACAGAAGATACAGAATCCCTGGCCGAGACAGTAAACGAGGATGTGCGCAAATCTGCATTGAATTGGGTTAAAGATGCGCGCAGCTCGATATCGAAGGAACTTGCTGAAGAGCGCACACGTCAGGGTTCTCCAGCTGCAGACGCGACCACGAGTCTATCGGACATGGGTGAGCGCATTGCACCACCTGCCGGCGCTGCTTCTGACAGTGCTGTTAAGGAGCCGGCTCCTGAAGCATCTGCTGAACAGCTGCTGATGGATCATACAGTGCCTGTGTTGATTAAGACGGACCCCGTGGCGCCTGTTGCGCCTCCGAAGAAGAGAGATTCGGACAAGAATCCCACCAGGACTGGATCTCCGATCACTCCCAAGGCAAGCAAATCGGTGAAGGCTGTTCCGGCTGCCGAAATTCCTCCTGCTCCCAAGACTCCTTCTTCTCCTCCTGCACCTGTTGATGCAACATCCACTGCCACAAAAGGCCCACGCAGGATCAAAAAGACTAAGAAACGCGTAGTGAAGAAGACGACGTAAAAAGAGCGACTTAAAAGAGGCGTTCTGCACTAACTTTTTTCTATCTTCAACCCGTTCCTTGTACATGTTGTTCAGGTTGTGCTTCTGTCATCGTGTAATTCTTTTTTTTTTCTCGATTGACAACATATTATCTCGTTTATTATTATTTACATGCGGCACAGAGAAATTATGTGTCTAGGCTTAACTGCTGCTCTTGTTCGGATAATATAATGCAGGTGTCGCCAATGCTACTTGGTTGAAGCTCTGCAAATGATTCTGGTTCAATATCCTTGCTATCCCACTTTGAAACCCACTCCTTCACTTGCCCAGCACGCGTTGACAGCTGTAGGTAATGCCTACACATATCCGGAATGCCAGTACTATTCTAAACTTTATGCCTTCAAACATCAGAGCTATCAGCAGCCAGTCACTGACGCTTGGATCAAGCAGCTTGAAAGTAGAGTCCTCTTGTACGCGCCTCCTAGTCGTGCTATTTTGTAGATGTAATATGAAGAAATTCGCAGCCCAGCCTGTGTTAAAAATGCTGCTATGTTCCGGCCATATCTATTTATCCTGTGTATTAACACAGCATAGGTTTTTAGTGGTATTTTTCTTTATTTAAACTGCAAACGCGCACTGCTGTGCTTATTTCTAGACATGAAGCTTTGCTTGGTCTGCGCACAGACATCTAAACATCACAGATCAACTGTGATCTGGACTAATTTGTTAATAAGCGAAAATTCACGTGATACGACAGTTTTATTCAAGTGAAGCAGCAGAAGCACGAATTCAACAATTAGCGTAGAAAGAGCTGTGATGGCTGTGACGAATCCAAGGCAGCTAAGAGTTTAAACCTCTTTTCCGTTGTCCACCGTTTTCTGCTTCTATTTCCTCACATTTGTACATCGAAAGATTGAAAAAATGGTGCGTAGGACTGGCGTTATTTTCACAATATAACAAGATAGGGGGGGTTCTATCTACAGTGGATTACAGTACTTGAAGAATTTTATAAAAACGCGCATCCATCCCATATACGGATAATAGCAGATATACGCGATGGATTCACTTGAATGGATACGCCTTCTTATTTGATTACTTGCTAGTCAATGCTTTTTCTGCGTTGAGTTGGGCGAATCGTCTACGCAATTCAGAGAAGAGGGTGTGGAATTTGGGGTTTTGACATTGGTGACAGTTGGAAGAGCTTGGTTAGCCACTGGCACAGGATTCTAATTGATGTTGAGGTTGCAATTTAGTGGTGAATTCCACTATGGAAATACTTGTGGTGTGTCAACGTAAGAGGAGAGACACTACTACGACTAGGTCATTATTGTGGCAATACCTGGAAACAGGGTAGCATTTATGAATTCAGTTTTGGAAGCACTCCTCTACTTTGTAGCTTGAAGTCAGCGGCAACAGCGCCAATAATTGTCTAATTCTCTAATGTGAACTTGTGTTTGGGTTTACCTTGGTTTCTACCAACTGCTCGCTTTGTCACTTTATCAATTATTATTCATTTGCGTTGCGCCATAAACATTATAAAAAAGAGACTTTTGTAGAGGTTATAAACTCTTGTCAACACACTTTACTCATAAACTATGCAAATTCCTTTTTTTATTACTTTGTAGCAGAGATCTTTCAAGCGCCTGGTCGAGGTTGGCCGTGTTGTACTTATTACTCACGGAGCCGACGCTGGTAAGATTGCAACGATTGTCGACATTGTTGATCACAACCGTGCGATTATTGACGGCCCTACCACCGGTGTGTCTCGTCAGGTTATTGCGTACAAAAACACGGTGTTGACTGATATTGTAGTCAAGCGTCTGCCCCGCACTATTGGCAGCAAGGCTCTGGCCAAGTTCCTTGAGAAGGAGCAGGTTGTTGAGGCATGGCAGAAGACCGCCTGGGCTAAGAAGCTTGATGCTCGCAAGCGTCGCTCTAACTTGTCCGATTTTGACCGCTTCAAGCTTATGCGTTTGAAGAAGCAGCAGCGCAATGTCGTTGACCGCCAGGTTGCTCTCCTAAGGAAGGAGCGTGCCTAAAGTTTCTCTTTACATTTTTTTTGACACGCATAACAAAATAAGGATGGAATGCAGCGTATCTTTTGGATATGATGAGGAGAGATACATTAAACGTGGCCCACTAGCTGTAAATGGTAAAGAGTAAGCGTTTAAGTGACAGAAAAAGACAGCTATTTGATAAGTGACCTTTTGAAATATTTGATGGCATTGCTCAGTATTTTCTTTTGTGGCTGAGTGGTAAAGTTATCAGAGTATATAAACAGCAGCGAGTCATACATAACTGAATATCCTTCTGCGGCATCAGGTGAGTTCTTATAAAGAAGTCGAGCGGAAATTGGTAAACCAAGTTTGACTGCAAGTTCATGAGCGATTTCCTCATTTGTCTGAGCCCTCTCGCTTCGAGCAGTATCAATATTAGACAGAAATTGCTCTACCGCTGCCATCTCCATTGGTGTCAGACCCGAAACTAGAAGACTAAGTATCAGAGGAATAAAGATTAGTGACAGCCACATCGTGTTCTTTTTGTTAGATTTTTGTGTACCAATTATTTTTAAAAAAAAAATCAAAAATACAAAATTTGAATAAAGAAAAGGAACTTTTGCTGGCTTAATGGCAGCAATTAGATACTTCACAATACCGAATTTAAGGCGGCATTAAATTAATTCTTATGCAGTGTTATAGTGCAGGCTGAGAGTTTTTTGATGCATAAGCCATATTGGTAACCTAATATTCTAACTTTAATTTTTTCTGACGTGGAATTAGTGTATGACTGTCCTGTATATGATAGATCAGATTAGCGTGTTTCAACATGTATCGATCAATCAACTGATGAAAGGTGGATAGGGGGTTGCTTTTCGACGGAGCAATACTGGAAGCATGGTCTAACATCATGAAGATTGACATTCTTAAAGTGGGATGCATGTTATGTTTGGCGTCTGACGAGTGTGAGTAGATTTTTTTTTGGGCAAATAGATCGGCGCATGCGCGTCTATGTCATACATCTGGTTTTCCTACAGACTATCAACAGCCAACAGCGACTTACAAGTATTCTATGCATGCATTATAAAAATATCAGTTCTTGGAATTTTCGTTACTCTTTGCCATAGAAGATTCAGTACCGCCAGATCACGGCCGTACAGGTGCATTTGTCAGAACACTGTTGTTGACCAAGAAAATCACGCAAAGCAAAACGCATCCAAGTATGTACTTATGTATGCCAAGACACACCTGCAGTCCCACATATTTAGAATTTGAGGTAGGGGTAAATGGTCAAAAAAAGTATATTTAGTAAAGAAAAATAACTAACACCACTTTATATCTGGGCATGTTAGAACAAGTTGTGCTTAATGTAGTGACATTCTGTTGTCCACGACAAATCTATTTATTGGCTGTCTCCAGATTCGAAAGTGTATGTGCATCCTCCATTGACATTTTTCTCACACACCGCAATTGTTTGGAAAGAAAGGGGAGAGGGTGAAGCTGCGAGCTCGATTGATTGAGTCTGCCTGTGCGCGGCGTAATTTGGGGAGGGCCAACAAAGAAAAAAAAAAACAACAAGTCAAACCTGGTTCCCCAAACATTACACCACTTTTCTCTTCAGCTATTTGGCTTTTCTTTTTTTTTTTTTTTTTTTTTTTTTTTTTTGTGGGCAGCAAGGTAGAAACTTTATACAACATCCTTGCGCTCTAATTTTATATTATAGTATTCTTGTCCTTGTTATTTAAACACGCATTTTCTCATTGCTTCTGTCAGCCATCTCTATTGCTGGCTGCTCTGGCAGAGTGTAAAAGAGAAAGGTGGTATTTTTAAAAGGGTCATAGCCAAGTAACGATAATGGTATGTGGGTCAAAGCTATTGATCACTACCTTTTTGGTGTTTTGGATCTCGGTACTTGGATCAACAGGCTCGCTAATGCAGGGATGGCGAGCATCACCAAAGGCACTGTCTCCTCGTGCATTCGAGCTTCTTCTATGGTCTCGGCTTACACGCCACGAGCTTAGTAGTAGTCATAAAAGCGGAGTTCGTATTTCGCAAATAACACAGGGCATATCCAATTCCAACGACACTGTTAAATGTGACGATGCCCAGGCTTGGCTTGCATATTTGGCAATTCTGTGTCCGAAAATCTTCAGAACTGCCTGTCAACGCACGTTGTCACCACAGCATCCGCGTATGTCGCAAGGTTTTGAAAAGGCTTCGCAATGGAGAAGTCAACCTGTTTGTTTTGATACAAGCCAGGGTAGTAGATGCAGTAGCAAGGGAGGACGTGTTGGCGTAGAGCGTTCAATTACCGATTCTACACGGACATTGGAAGCATGGGTAAATGGAGACATTCCAAAAATACGACCTATGTCGAGTTTACTTTATCGCCGTCGACCTACGCCAACATCAGCCGCTGGTCTTCTCGACGCGGAAACTCAAAAATCAGAATTATACACTACGGCTTCTCCAGTTGCACCAGCCCCTCGGTTAGGTTACATGGGCTCTGGGCAATGTATGCACTATCGGCTTGAGAATAATAGTGGGCTTCAAGCTCCTAACCTGAGATCCAGAGCACACTGGCTTTCAGAACCCTGCAGCAATTTTCAGCATACATCCGATACTTTAGGCGCGCAATATCGCAAACGCGCATTAGCGTTGCGGCGTGCGTCTGGACAGGCTTCGCGGACACTGGTTGCTCCGGAAGAGCTGACTGCGTCTGCCATACTACCCGAGGAACCCAATGGAGTTACCTCGATGATTGCTATCTCAACTGTTCTCGTATTTGCTACCCTTGGTGCATTCTAGCTTCTGTATTTGGCGTACTAGCCAGAACCGCGGATCTTTTTTGCACAAGCAGTTAATGCCGGAGAAATGCAAGACCTACTTGTTGCTGGTTTGCTTTTTTGTCTTGTCTTGTCATTTTATTCTTCGGCCTGCTATCTCGCACACGCGATTTTCCTTTTGCTAACGACTTTTTTTCTGTACTGTAATTTGCAAAAGTATTAGCGTTTAGAAAAGATTATTTTGGCGGGAGTTAGTATTGTGGGTTTGCACCATTCGGGCAGTGCGTTTGCGTCACAGGTGGAGGTGTTGTCTGCACATGGTTATTGGGGTTGTTGGCGGTGTGGTTGGCATTGGCAGCGGAAAAGAGATAAATGGAAGAAGAACATTGCGTATTACTATCAAATGTACATTAATAGATAAATTCATCCACAACATATCCATTTAATCCACAAGTGCTCACGCTTTAGCAGCACAACATAGAAAAACTTACCTCGAAAGTATCATGTTCAGCCAGAGCTCTCTAACAGAAAAATTGGTAAAACCAACTGAACTGCAGATGCGTGCTAGCCTCAGAAAATTTTCAGTATTCTATAAAATACTGTGAATTAGTGCATCACACTAGCATTTCCATTCCTTGCCTTTGTCAAGTCTGTGCCGCTTCATAGGCGGATTTCCCAGCAAGTACCTTATAACAGCCGCGGATCCTCACTATCAGAAACAGGATATTCGGCCTGCAAATTACTTGGGTCGCCAGTCACTGATACAGATATAGCACTTGTGCCAGCAGTCTCTGGCATTGAGAAAGCAAGTTTTCTAGTGTGACAAGATTGAGAAGCTGTGGATGTACTTGCAGAGCTTAGGTCTCTGATTGCAGATACAGAACTAGTTAATATTCTCAAATGACAAGACTGTGGTGCTGCAAGGGCATTTGTTAGACACAGTCTCAGAAGTCCCAACTCCGAGTACTGACAGCTCCCTCACTCCAATGGAGCTATCTGAGAATACCATGTGAAACATGTGTAACACGCGAACCACGAGGTCTACTCCAACCACACAGACCATGCGGACCATGTGGACCACACAGTCAAGACTGTTGACAAGTATTCCAGGTACAGATATGTCCCTGCTCCTCGAAGAGTCCAGTACAAACGCACCCTCAAGGGTATAAAAGGGCGTGGCATGTCAGGTACCAAGAAGGATCCAGCATTCCGACAACTTGTATCTTCTCTTGTTCTTGATCTCGAATAAATCTCATAGTCTGTTTATCCCCGCCTTTGGTTTGTCTGACACGTCTATCTAGCCTAAAATAGATATGTTTTATCAGAACTTTCTACCATGAGAAAAAAAAAAAGCTCACATAGACACAGCTCATTATAGCGCCATACTGTTTTGGACGGGTATGTGGCGTGGAAAAGCACACATTGTGTTTGTAGATACTTTTGGCTGTTTATTTTTCAGCAAGCATCGTGGGAGGGAATGCGTTGTCAAACCTACCAAGCAGTCAATATTCGCGGCAATGCATTTTTCCTTCCTTACAAGCCTCATAAATCCTGTTGTAGCTTGATAATTGTTTGGTAAAGCTCATGACCACCCCAAGATGGAATGTTGCCTGGTTTTTGTTTTTGTTTTAGCAAGTTCACTGCCAGCAAATGGTCTGCCGCTACTGCAAAAGACGTTCGTGTTAGTGGATGAAATTACAATTAGCTCTGCGCATGATGCTTTGCAGCGTACTACCGACGATCTGGATGCTGCCTTTGGGGTGCTGCATGATTTGGCAGACTCTCTTGATCCACAGAATGGCTGGTCCCGCAATATGGATATCACTAATAAACGCAACTGGCATGCACTGGATAGGATCACTACTAGTCTCGAATCTCTTATCGACCACAACGACCCTCGTACAATGTCTGGACCAAACAACAACATACTCACGATAATCTCTCTTATTAACGAAATCTCCAACTCGCTATACTAGCAATAAGGATTTTTTTTAAAGTATATATTTTTATTTTTTGCTTAATTTACTTGTTTTTTTATTATTTTATTTTTTTAAAAAATAAATAAATAATAAGCGATATATTCTCGCATCTCTAACTCCATACATCCTCTTGATAGCGTGATAGCTTGCGCATTTCCGAAACCCATTTGCTAGCAACATCTTCAGATACATCTTCACGCTCAGCGATCAATGCAGCCAATGCTCGCGATACATCTTTAGCCATATTTTTGGCATCTCCACACACATATACATGTGCACGTGAAGCACCGTTCAATTTCTGTTGTTCACAGAGTAACGTACGGTAGATCAACTCAGCATTCTCTTTAAGCCGGTGTTGCACGTAGATTTTCTGCGGTTGATCGCGTGAAAAGGCAGTGATGATCTGGGATTCCGGTGCAACCTGTTGAATATCTTCAAATAGCTTTTCAAGCTCCTCACGATACATGTAATCCTTGCTTTCAGTGCGCGCGCCAAAGAACAAAAGTGTCGTACCCATGGGCTGATCAGGATTCGCGCGGGCAGTCTGTGCACGCTCCTGCACAAAGGCACGCATTGGCGCCAACCCAGTACCAGGCCCAACCATAATGACAGGCGTCGCGTTGTCGACAGGCAGACGGAACGTCGATTTACGGATAAATACAGGCATTGTAAGCGCACGTTTGTTAGAAACAGATCCCGGAGATGGCTGTAGCGTAAGCGATTGCAACAAGTAGTTTTTCGCATCACGCGACGCAGATACGCTAGATAAATCGGCAACAGTATGCAGCTCTGCACTTTGCGAAAGCAAGTGACCGGTTCTTAGCCTATTATCATCGTTGTTGTCATTGCTAGCTTCTAAATCGACTATGCGATCACCACGCAGATACCGCAGCACGCCGAGCAGATAGTTGGTCGCAACACCACATCTGCGAGCACCCATTTTTGCTTGAACAGCCTGCTCAGTTTTTGCATCATACTGTAGCACAACAGCAGTAATCGTTGGGCGCTCTGGATGTACTTTACCACTGGAAGAGATCGAATAGAGTCGTGCCTGCAGTCGCGGACAGAGTTCAATAGCGGCATGAACTGGAAGCACAAAGGGTTCTTCGCCATTGCCAAGTACATCCGCCTGTTTCTCAACATCGCGGACGGCATTGATCAAGCGTCCAAGAGACATGCAGCCAGCAGTTACTACTGCAGCATGTACATCCTTGTCCTCAGCCAGTGGCCGAAGAAAAGTGCGAGCTGCTTCGCTGCGTGCAAATGGCAGAACCAGAGACTTAATCTGGGAACGCGGCACTGGTGTAGTGATCTCGAGGTAGTGGCGAAAGGCGGCGCGGTACGTGGTGGCCTCTACTGGGAAGAGCTGCTGCTGCGGCGCATACGGATCAGTGGCCTGTACTGCAATCGGTGCATCGGCCTTATCTAGCAGACCCAGTGCAGCCAGCAGCAGATCGACCTCCTCATCGGTATTGGTTGGATAGACGCCGATGTGATCACCTGCCTCGTGACGCATCCCTGAGCCAGCCAAATCAACCTCCACATGTAGCAGATGACGATCGGCGGCGGGAGTAAGCTCCACTGCAGCGGTCACAGGTGCAGCAAACGGATGGCGCGAATCATACGTGGTCACAGCACCGGAGAAAAGTTCACCCTTGGCCCATGTCTGGCTGGCGTCCATCTCAACCACCTTCCATGACGGCTCAGGTGCAGACTCGTCACCAGAATCAGACAGAGTAGACATGCCAAGGTGCTGACGGATCAGCGGCAGCGTAGCGTCCTTCCAGCGCGCAAAGTCCTCTTCGATGTCAATGTCGTCGTCGCCCTCACCGCGCTCGCCAATTCTGTCAGCACCCAAAGCCAGCAGGCGGCGGTCGACCACGCGGGCATGGTGATTAAACTGCTCGTATGTATTGTTGCCAAGCCCAAACATTGCATAGGAGATGCCTTGCAGCGGCATATTTTCATCTAGCGGGGGATTGTCGTCGGCTTGGCAGAACTCAGGGACATCAGAGTCATCGGGTGATTCGGCATCAGAAACAAGTGCCTTGTACCAGGCTTCCATGTTATCAGTGGGTTCACCTTCGCCTGCAGTGGCCAGTACAAAAATCACAAGCTCATCACTGCGTAGTCGCGAAAGATACTGCCAGTCGTACAACTCTGGATCGAGCACCAACGGACGCACCGCTTGCGATTGAATATCCTTGCTCAGACGCGTTGCAAAGTCCTCAGCTGTTCCTGTCTGCGAACCATACAAAATCACCACGTTTTTTGATGCCTTACGCATCTTATCCACAATGTCACGCTCGGGATTATGTTGCTTAGATTTTTCCACACCAATCTTTTGCGCCTCTTCCAGTGCCGCCCTCTGTGCAATAGTCATTTCCTGCGCCGCCTTGTTTCCAAAAAGGTATTTGCGGAGCAAGAACGTCGCAGCACCGATAACAACACTTGAGACAATGACCATGTCGCCCCATTCGATCCCTTCCTGCGTCGCCATGGTTTCTTCAGAAGGCGCCTGCGCTTGGTCGTGTGTGCTACTGCTATTGAAGGTTGTGCCAAAGAAAATGGCACTAGCTATAAGCACTCCAACTAGTGCGTAGATATTGCGTCGTGCAAAGGAAACTACTCGTCCAATTTGTCGGAATCCCCAGTCAAGCGTATGGTAGATGTAAAACCAAGCTGAGCTGGCAACTTCGTATTTCGTTGGAATATCCAGGATTGCTTAAAACTACTTTAGTAAATGCAAGGAATAATAGAAAAGGTCAATAGCAATGTCAGCCCAAGAACAGAGAGTGATTTACTAAATATGAAGTTTTAGAAGCTGGCCTAAGAGTAGTTAAAAGTTTGAAAGCCTAAAAGGAAAGTTAACAGAAAAAAAAAAGGGTATGAACGAAAAAAAAAAAAGTGGGGGAAAGGTTCTCTTATGTTGAGTTCTATGCTAAATTAACAGACAACTCACTTGTCTTCTGCCACTACCAAAGCGAGGGCCGATAGCAACACAGGCGCTATTTCTGGTTCCTTGGTGAGAAACAACTCGCGTGGAACAATGCGGGATGACAAATGCAAGATAAAAGTGCTGCCGAAAAGTGAGGAGGAGCTTTAGGACGCAGAGAAGAGTGCAATTCTTTTTGTAGAGCGCTACTTCTCATTGACCGGTAAAAAAATGCTCAACCCACTCTCTGCCTTTCCCATTATGAATGCTCATATCTTTCGGTAATTCCGAATATCCGAACACTGCCATTTCTCGACCAAGGTTTATATGTGATTGACGTCAAAAAGCTCCGAATGAAGTTTTTCTTCTTGAGAATCACAATTGTAAGCAATTAGAAGGATTCCATAGCTCACCACTTGACCAAGGAATTTTTTTAAAAGAGGACATAGCGCGCGGGATTCCGCATTAACATCACATTTTCCACAATAACCAACTATATACTATATTTCTTGTTATACGTGCCCAACATTCTCACGCCTCCCCCTCTGTATAACACAATAAGAGTAAAAGTATATGTGGGCTTTCATCAATCGGAGGCTGGCATACTATGCAATAGCAAAAGATTGGACATCTCAAATGTACACATTACACTAATAATGCATGGCGTTCACATGTGCGCCTTTTCAGTACATATCCATATTGTCAGACTGAGCAGAGATGTTTGTAACCAGGGATATTATTGAAGACAAGAAAAGATACAAGTTGTCAGCATGTGGTTCCCTCGCTAGTACCTGCCATATTATCCTATTTATATGTTGTCTTGAGCAGTCGTGTTGGTTCTCTCAGGGAGCAGGAATGCTCCAGTACCTGGAATGTGAACTCGCCTCCTGGTCGGTAGAAACCCTGCAGATCGGTTGAGGAGATCTGCCGTCTCAGTGGACTGTGCAGCTTCAAGGGACTGCACCGCTTCCGGGGGCCGTACTATGATGGGGACTGAGCCATCTGGTGCTGAGTCTGACACATATATTCCACAAAATGGCATAAAAGAACGTGTATTAAAGTGGCGTGACACGAATCTATACTTATTCAAAAGAAAGTTACTTGACAGGTTTTGCTTCTTCCTCAGAAGTCTGTGCAGCATTTGCAAATCCAATAGAGTGGAATTTGTGCTTACGTTCTTGTGCACCATCACCGTAGATCTTGTCCCATTTGCGCAGTTCTACTAATGACTCCATTTGATCCGAAGAACTGGGTGATACCTTCTTCAAGGCTGCATCAAAATGTCTGGTAGCAAGTTTAATTGTCTCGCTTTTGTCCTGAGACTTTCCTTCAATGGTATGTGAGCGACGCACCTTTTTTAACTGCTCAATTAGTGACACACTGAGTATATCTTGTGGCTCATTATCACCAGAAGACTTGCTCTTTGTATCTCCGTCTGTGTTACTCTTGGATCCTGCAACCTCAGCACGCACACGTTCGCGTAAAGCTGCTTGTGCTGCTGCCACACATAAATTCTTCAAATCTGATCCAGAGAAACTTTCCGTACGCTTGGCCACGGCCTTAAGATCTACATCGGAATCCAGCTCTTCTCCTTTAAGATGAATGCCAAGAATCCTCGCTCTATCGTCTTCACCCGGTAAATCCACCAGGATTCTTCGTGGAAGTCGACGTAAGATTGCATCGTCCAAATCAAAGGGACGATTGGTGGCTGCCATCACCATAACCTGTGGTGCAGTTCCGCTCTTATCAGCTGCGCCCGATGTTACACCTGGTTTGCGTGATGTGTTAAGCCCGTCCCATTCCGACATTATCTGGTTCATAATATCTCGCCGGAATTTGTTCGGCTCGCCTGAGGAACGCGCCGAAAACAGAGCGTCCACTTCGTCAATAAAAATCACACAGGGTGCCAGTTTACGCGCCAATGTAAATACAGCTTCGGCCAGTTTCTCACCCTCACCAACATACTTGTCATAGATATCGCTGGCACGAATATTGAGCACCACGCTACCGCTCTCCTTGGCAACTGCCTTGGCCAACATGGTCTTTCCCGTTCCTGGCGGTCCAAAGAGTAGTATGCCACTTACGCCATACCGCCGCAGTACACCCTTGCTAAAGTACTCAGGACGGAGCATTGGCAGAGTGATAATCTCTTGAAGCGTTGTCACTGTCTCGTCCTTTACGCATACCTGACTGAATCCTGTTGGGATGGTCTGTGGATCAACTACACTACCCATTAACCGCTGCTCGTAATCACTCAGACCTTTGCGAGCCAGCTGGATGCGCCTTTGTGGAGAGTGTATTATTGCCCCTCGTGTCCCACCACTGCCATCCTCGCTCTCGCCGTATTCTTCATCAATAGGCTCGAGTTTATGAGCAATATCTGACCACTGCGTAAATTGCTGATGCGTATCCAATGTCTTTATGTTATCGGATTCGTTAGAGTCACCGCCAACCGAGGGTTTGGACTTTGGAATAGCAGGGTCAATGTCCATAATATCCTCGGTTCTACGGCCAATTCCTGCCTCGTTAAAGTCCACCCGGCGATGCAGAGAGAATACATCTGCGCCGTAATTCTCCGCCTGCTCAGTGTGCAGATTGTTACTATCTTGAATCTCACTGGGTGCGTCCATCTCTCCAGGTTTTACAGATGGATGTGAAAGCATACCCTGTCGCAATGCTACAAACGACTCTAGCAGTTGAGTCCATGCCATGCGCAAATGTCTCGATGCAAGTATTGCTGTAGATCCTATTTTTGTTAGCAGCGTAGGATCCTTTCGTAACGCTTTCAAATCTAGTTTCTCTCTGACTGCCAGCGCATGTGCTAGCGATATCCACCGGTGCAAGAAAGTCTCCGCAAAAAAGTACCGTCTAGCCACATCATCAGGCATACTCAAAAGCATAGCTGCAAGTGGACGATGATCAAGATACCAGCCGCCACCGTGTTGTTGGCGATGTCTGGTCAAAACCTGTGTATTTGTTTCGCTGTACATTGGTTGACGGCGAAATACCAGAGTATTGTCTTTACCATCTTCGGCTTCAAAGCTAGTGTCAGTAGACATGCGCTTAAAGTACTCGCTCTCCATATTGTCCAATTCTAATCCCGATATGTGGTAGAGAAGACAGATATTGCGAATCACACGTGCATTTCGCTCCAGACATTGATTAGCAACCATTGACTGCCGCAACGATCCTACTAAAGCATTCTTGGATATGTCAGTTCCATCTGAGGCCGTCTGTAGCGGTGATTGCATGTCCATTGGTGTCAGTAGTGCGGCTCGTGCAGGCGGTGGGACTCCAACGCGCGCAAAAAGTGGGAGCGATTCCGCCTCTTTCTTGGAAGCAGATGACGCTGAGCTTGCTGACTGTGGCATGGCCCCGAGCACACGAGCAGACCGGTTGCTAGGCGCCGCGCTATCCATATGAACAACATGAACGCCAGCATTGTTACCCGCTGCACGTTGGTTTGTGCCTCCCAATATACTTTCCATAATATCTCCAAGACCGCGCCCTGAACCAGAGGAGCGGTCCTCCCTGGGCATCAGTGCTACAGGAGTAGCGGGATTGACGTCAAACGGCGGTATACTCGGTGGAGGCATCTCCGGATGAAACAAGCTCGGGTGCATAAGTCCGACAACTGTCACAGGTTGTACATCCGCTTTGCTGTTGTGGGCAGATACCGCTAACACAAGTCGCGAAAATAGCGTGTATCCAATACGCGTGTTTAAAAGATCCCCAAGATGTTTGATCGCAATTATGCGTGGACGCTCAATGCCATCCACAGATTTTGGTGTAGCAACAAAATCGCTCAAAATTCGATCCAGTTGCTCGGTAGCATCTCGCGACAGTGGATTAGCCATCATTTCCCGAGATAGTACTGGATCACCTGCGTCATCTTGCGAAGAATCAAGCCTCTCGCCTGAAGACCCTCCAGGTCCCTTGCTTAATCCAAGACGCGAGCGTATTAAATCTATTTTACGTCCATTCGGTTGTGTCCCTGTATCCTCTGCATCGACATCTGCATTCTCGTCATGCGCTGCTTCTTCATGCCAAGGAGGATTAATCTGTTCATTCACAGTATCGCCCTCATCGTTCAGTCGCTTTCGGTTAATGTTGGCAAAAAATGACATGCCACCACTGGTGCTACCTTCGTTGCGCCCACTTGCTTCCAAATCCGGCGGTGGTGAATATGGATGACTAACAATAGTCAGATCCTCGAGAATTGGGTCAATCTGCGACAACATTACAGACCAGTCTGGAATATCCAAGTGTATTATCGATGCGCCAGTTTGAGATGCTGCTGCAGACAATAACATAAGCGTATATCCCTCAGACCATGCATCCTCGGCGTATAGCAGCATATGGCTCCGCCGCACTAGTCCAATTATAACCGCATTAAGCAGATCTGCCCGCAGAGCTGGATCAAATGCTCGACTAAGAAATTGCTCGTTTTTGTCAGATTCTTCACCTCCGCTGGTGGTACCATCTTCAGTCAGAAGCTTATTACCACTGGAATTTGTATGTATTGAGTTAGGTTTCGTCTGCCCGTCGTTATCGGGATCTGGCGGGCCAGGATCAGGATCAGCTCCTGAGCCGTTGATTCCAGCAGCTTCAAGATTCTGAATCGGTCGCAGCTCCACAGCCAGCGGCTGTAGTTGACTGACAAAAGAAGTAGTCAAGAACGAAGTTTTTGGCAAAATCATCGCATGTCCATCACCTTGGTTCTGATCCATACTACTGCTATTATCTCTCAGCACTTGCTGAACAGCTTCTTTTCTGGCAGCTTCATTAGCCGTATTTTGAGTATTAAGCGCCTTAAGTTCACTCAAACTAAGTCTACCTTTTGTGCTTCGCCATCTGTCTTTGCCATCTATATCAAAAATACCCTCCATATAAAAAAAAAAATAGAATTTGTTTAGCCATACACACTTGTGTTTGTTAATGCTTTAATTCCAATATTAAAATTCTTACCTCCTGCCTTGGCTGCACAGCTTAGAGCTACACTAAAGCTACGATATTGATGAATTTTGCTTGGTTTGTTCGACCATAGTTTTCTTGGTCGTGCGACAGAATTCCCTTTTGTCGAGACAGTAATGGCAGCTCTAAGCATTTGGTTATTGTTCACCAACAACTTGTAGATTCAATAGTAAGACAAGTTGTTATTACTGTAATGGTCTTCTATAGAAAAGAAAGAGAGAAAATATATATATATGAATATGAATTTACGCAAGCAAAAAAAAAAAAAAAAATAACCTTTCCAAACTTCTTGGTTGGTGGACAAATCTAGAGAATCATCAATTCCTTTCTATCCCATGATCAGAGAAATTGTTCTGGATCACCAGGCAAGTTCATTTGCAAACAACCAATGAAGTATCAACATCTGCAAAAAAAGCTAGCCTCTAACTATTTCTCAGCAAAATAGACTGAATAATATTGTACGTCTGTCGAATAGGATTCGCATTATTAACAGATTTCCCCGTTGCTACTTTAGGAATTAAAAAAAGTCACTATCCTCAACTAGATAAATAAAATCCCGTTTAAGAGAACAATAGATTTTGGTTATTATTTATTTCAACATGTCAATTACAATAAATGATAAAACAACATCAATAGTTCAGTATACATACTTTCTATATTCTCAAAGAAGTAAGAAATATAGTCGTATAATAGTGGAAAAAAAAAAACAAAGCCAGTTAAACGCAATAGCAAATACCCTCTAAAAAGAAAATGCACCCAGGGAAATATGCATAAGAAATACATGGCTACATACTTTTTAATAAGCAGTTTCTGTTATTCTATAGAAATTGGATGTGTCAAGTCAATTATTATATATTTATTGACTTTACAATTTCAACCAACTTTTCGATTTCGACTATTATCAAGTTCATTGTAGCGGTTGCTGTTTCAAGCTTGGATGATAGCTGCTCGAA
This sequence comes from Coemansia reversa NRRL 1564, assembly GCA_002705745.1. Lineage (NCBI taxonomy): Eukaryota > Fungi > Kickxellomycota > Kickxellomycetes > Kickxellales > Kickxellaceae > Coemansia > Coemansia reversa. The sequence goes on from KZ303491.1 coordinate 48,620, forward strand.
GAGCTCTTCATAATCCTCGTTGCTTGTTATTGCTACAAAAACAATGCAAATGGTATTAAAATTCCAAGTTTGCCAGGTAATAACATAAAACCATTAGCAAATTATAAAATTCATTGGTAGCAAGTAAATTGGTTTACTTGCTTTTGTAATAAGAATATGCGCAATATGTCCTATTATTTTGTATATAGAGCTAATGGCAACCAGATCTAGTGGATTTTGACATGTATGTTTTCACCTCAGCATAAAAAAAAAGTAGGCTGACTTTGAAGACCTGGACTACCAACCCTCCTTAATAATGCTCCACTTTGCATTAATCTTCATCTGGTTAATTGGAGTATTATTGGGAAAAGTGAAAACATACACCATCATCCACACACACAGAAAATGGTACATATGCAGATGATCGTAAGCATAGCAAAAAATACGTATGCAAGTGAAACCAACAAGCTAGTTAAGAAAACGCCAAAATAATGGAGTAGTTACCTTCTTGTTTGTATCGCTGCGTTCGCAATGCAACTAGCTCTGCTTCCAGCTGGTTCATCCGTTCTGTAAGTTCATTTCGGCGCTGAACAAGGCCCCGTTCTCGCTTCCGTTGCCTTTCGCGCATTCGTGCTGCTGCAAGAGTATTTCTGCGGCGGCGCTCATCAATGATATGAGTGTCTTCTATTTTCTTTTCCTCAGCCATGGCCTGGCGGTGCTTGTTTGGATCACCTCGCGGCTGAATTGGCATGTATTGTGGTACAGTGGACGAGGCAGCTGATGGGTGCTGGTCGCCGCCCTGCTGCTGCCGATTTGGTGGATGGGAATCATCTGTCATTACTGGATCTTCTGGCTGGGTATCCTCTGTCATTGTAGGTTATATGAGATGTGACTAAAAAGCTGCTGTGTATGTATGCGTGATAGAGCTGATGATGTGATTTGCAGAGACCAAAAAAGGCTATATGCCAAGCATCGGTAGTATAGAAAGGCGCCCTGTGCGGAAAAGGTGAAGAATATTAGTACAAATAATAAGAACAAGCACGCGATACGCAGGTGAGAGCAGGACAAAATTATGCATATAAATCAGGGAAATAAATAGGAATTGAACGAAAACGGGAGACATCGAGATTTAGTTGCGAGCTGCATGTGACAGAAAGCAAAAGCAGGCATGTAAAAATCCTTTTATTTTAAAAAAAAGCCTAATGTTGAGCTCCCACCCCCTTATGTCTCCTTGCTCAGTCAACTGCGAAACAGAACCGTTGAGAAAGGAGATGAGAAATAAAGTGGGATCCAATTACATTTCTCATGGGTATTTTTCACAACACACCCAAGAGAGAAAACAGGCAAAAACATAAGTCTAATAGCATGGGCATCAGTGTGGAGTAAGTAAATGTTGGTGCTGTTGCTACCATATCCGAATTAGCAATATCCGCACTCACTTCGTCTCCCGCGGAAAGTCACGTAGTGCATACATGTTTATCTCGCCGAATAAGCAAAACATACCCGATGTAATGTCAACATCAGGCTATATGTGACATAGCAGCACTGTATAAGCTATAAAGGGTTTTGGCCGCAGGGTTTGTGCGCTGTCAAACAAGTAAAGTATTTGATTATCGTTTGTTTTCGAAAATCATGGCCTGCATCAACGCGAGCAATGTATTGGTTGGTAGTTGGCCGATGGGTTGCCGCCTAATGGGATTAATGGCCAAAATGTGGGAAAAGTGATGGGCGATGTCTAAAACACAGATGCATTTGTACATGTTGACGGATCCGCAGGCAGACAGCTGGATATATTTAGATAACAATAGCTATGCCTACTATTCTTTCTCCCTGCAAGCCAGAAGCAGAAAAGAATCGCAGGCATGGAGGCCATGTAGCGAAAAGATATCACAGTCTGAGGAATGTTTCTGTAATAGCACTAGAATACTATGTGAATAGGATGTGGGATGTTTGTAACTATTGACCTACTTTAAAAGTTTTCGATCTTAGAAGAGCAAAGAAACGAAGATAGAAAAAAATAATGGTCGGTTAAAAAGATTAAACAGGGAAGCGCATGGGATTAAATAAAAAGCCGGAGTCAAGTTGACACGAATATAATTCCTCACGGCACGCATCTTAAAAGATTCCTACTAAGACGAGACGCGGAGTAAACAAAGCAAATTTTCCGAGATGCGTTGCATCGGAGTGGCACAGCGTGTAATCACGTTGAAGCCAAGAGTGTGCTTGACACAGTACAATAATGGCAAATCTCAAAACCAGAATAGAGCTTGCGGCAAATAAGCAGAGAATGTCCAGCTGAGGCATCATTGTGCTTGTAGCACCCTAAGGCTCGCCAAAGGGCATTGGCGGGGACTTTTTTTTTTTTTAAAAACAGTGCCTTTTCTTCTACAGTGGTGTGGAAAGCAGCAGTTCTGGCACGGTGTAGCCCAATTTGATTAAGGGTATGCAGGCAGTTCAAGAACGAGCAACTGGTGGCGCCTACAAAACAATGCCAACAGAACGCGATTGGACCCACAAAATTTTCAAGCAAAATTGCGAGCAGTAACGACCTCGATGATCAGCGCAGCACAGGCAGTTCAAGAACGAGCAACTGGTGGCACCTACAAAACAATGCCAACAGAACGCGATTGGACCCACAAAATTTTCAAGCAAAATTGCGAGCAGTAACGACCTCGATGATCAGCGCAGCACGCCAAGACAAGCGGGTAGCTGGCATATTTAAATCTTCACCTTGTCGGCGCGCAAATTGTCTGCAACAATATGTGTAGCTTCCTGCAATGGGCAGTGCTACTGAAGGGCCGCAGTTTCGTCTATAGATTGCAATAGCACAGGCTTACAGTGCCTGAACGTGGCTGCGGCTGATGAAACCATCACCAGTGATGTTGCAGCTGCCAACGATTACCTTACGACGCAAAAAGGCCTGCACAAGATCGACTGCAGCATAACACAAAACAGGCTTATAATGTAGCCAGCATTGATTGACACAAACACACTCTGTCTTTTGGATGTGGTTGCAAGGTTTGTTGACAAGACTGAATTTGCCGCCACGTGCAGTTGTTGATGACTCTGCTAAATGACAAGTAAACAGATGTCATTGAGTGCCTCACGTATACTGCAACCGCCTCCACCTCATATCAACAAGCTTCAAAAGAAATATTATTCTGCAGGTGGCTTCTGTCCATAAGAGTAATTGAAGGCATGCTTGTCTTTTCTCTCTTATTTAGTGATGGATTTCTTGTTCTCCCAACAATGCAACCTCTTTCGGACATTCACAGGTAGAACTTTGCATGCTCGGGTGAATTGCCTGCTGCTGTCCACACATCAACACATGTCAAAACAAAATAACCAAACCAAATGCAATAAATTGAAAGGCCCAATGCTACAATAAAAGCATCAGTGTGAAAAAGAATTAACGAGTGTGTGTGTGGCACGAAGCTGTCAAATGTACGCAGACTATTTGCGAAACTTATTCTTTCGTGATCCAGGAAGCTCTTGACGGTCGCGTACAATCCATGCTATCCCACATGCGTTGCAGAGTGTCTTTGGACCATTGGGCCCCTGGCGTTGGATTGGAGTCACGCTGCTGTCGCATCCGCAGTGCTGGCATTCCCAAGTGTCAACATCCACCTTGTTGTATATGCGCGGCGTGGAAGACCGTGTTGGTGTTCCGTGAGAGCGTGTGCCAGGATGTCCACGCCGCGAAAGCTGCGGTGAGCTTGCTTGGCTGCTAGATGCATCCCCTGGCCCTGTCAGCCCCTGAGTGTAAAATGCAGGGCTCAGACCAGGCACCGCAGCACTGGCTGCTGCCGCATTGGCATATTCCGGAGGAACGGTTTCTTGTGGCAAAAAATTGAATGAGCGTGTGTGACTGCGCTCAGAGCGCCGCATGCGCCGATAGCTGCGCTCCTTGTGCATCCACATGCGATCGAGTTCTTCAGCAGACATGATCTCGATACTTGGTCCCCACGACTCTGACACATTAAGCGGACGAAAAACCGAATCTACTGGCGGCTGCCGTAGCCATTGTGCATCGCCAGCTTCAGAAAGATCCTTGTGTAGCCGTGCAATCTCCTCGCGGATGCGGTGCGCAACCAAAGGCGGGTACTCGCCACCCAGTCCAAGATCACGACACATACAACGTGCAAACTCTTCAGGCCGTGAGCCCAGTGGTTCAAGAATATCCCATTCTATCCGATCACGCAGCATATGAGGTCCAACCTGAACCTCCAGACTAAGGTTGACTCTTAATTCACTGCCGCTAAACTCCCAGTCTATTGCTGCTACATGCTCGGCAACTTGTTGGCGAATAACCTGTGCAATGTGCTCCTGCGCTCCCATGCGTCCACCTGCTGGCAAGGAAAGGTCAGCACAGTAGATGGCTGCAAATTGTTCTGGTGTAATCACCCGCTCATTGGCATTCCACACAAATGCGTCGTGCAGCCGATAGTCTCCGACTTCCAGCTCTAATCTAATGGGAACCAAAATCTCTTCCTGCTGTGATAGCCACGCCGCCTGGTCATCGCGCAGATGCCAGTGTGCTGTACGTCTACGCACACGTCGAGGCAAGCTCTCGTATGATATCTGAAGCCCGATACCACTCATTGCATCTTGTCCCTTGGTAGGCTCGTCAACTGTCTCGCTTCCCTGTCTGACTGAACTAACCTCAGTTTCAAACGCTGACTCCACCTCATCCTCACCACCAAATTCATGCTCGGAATCTGAGCTCCACTCGCGCATATTCCTTCGACTGCCGCGTGTCGACCGTGTACGCATAATCATACCACCACCACTGCCACCACCACTACTACCACCGCTACCGTTACCCATGCTCATAATTCCACTGCCACTACCACCGCCAGCGCCGCCGCTACCGCCCAACGCTGAAAGCACGAGCATTGCTGTGTCGCCCTCCTTTAGACGCTCCAAATACGAGCTTCTAAAAAGCCCCATTCGTTGGAGTTGTTGTGCCTCCGTCGCCTGCATCTGGAAAACAAACTACAAATGTCAAATGTCTGCAGAGGACAGTAAGAGAATAAATTGCGTGGATAAGGAGAGCTGAAACATGAGTGGGGCGCGTTTATGCTACCAACAACGAGCCATAAAACCAGCGAATCATCATCAACCATTCCTTGGGAGTGATGCTTGACAGACACCAGACCTGCAGACTTGTAGACATTAATAAATTTCTGATAACAACAAAAAGGAGAAAAACAAAATATTATAGCTTGACTTTAAGGCGGCGTAGAGGGAATCTCTTTCGAAGGTAGTTGCGGACAGGTCCATAGACAAAGAGTACCTGCCACAGATTGCCAGCGACCATGTTTCCAATAGAATAGCCCCAGAGGGTCCACTTGGCATATGAAGGCAGTACATTGTGGTGGATTGGGCTGTTGTACTCCTCGATGTACCACGAAGGCCTGCTAAAGCCAAGATCAACCAACGTGTCAGGGTCACCGCAATTGAGACGGAAGGTGCACGAAAGGCGGCTGGGCGGACCAAGCTCGGAATATGAAGTGATAATTATGAGCATTGCCCACACTCCAAGCAACGCAGGATTAAAGAACCAGGCTCTGCGGTGCACATATCCGTAATTGACCATAAACCCGTTGTTAATAAACTGGAACATGACAATATACGTCATAATTGCAGCTTCATAGTTGTCGCCGAGCAGATACCACTTCATTAGATCGATATCCGACGAATCGAACTCATTGCATCTAAAGAATGGCTGGCGATACACCCAGATCCACACACACGCCATAAAGCACCAGTTAATTGCCACAACCCCAAGAACGGACGCCAGAATCTCAGGGCCGAGAATCCGAGCAGTCGGACGGCTCTTGGCTAACTTCTTTGCGGGGGGCAGAAGAGTGACAGCAATAGCCATAGAAGTGGCAATAAGCGAATCAATAACCATCCAGATGTTTGCCGACATCGAGTCTGCGTGATAGAAAGAAATGAGCTTTTGCATGGTCATCGTTGTACCATAGAGAATAAGTGCTCGGTAGTTGGCAAATGACGTAACCAATCCAGCACGGCTTTGAATAAGCAGCTCGACGCACGAATTGATGGACCGGTCAGAGGATGAGAACGGTGCTACAATCGATGCCTCACCATCGGACAGCGCAAGGCCAACATGCGCTGCCCGGAGCGACGGTGCATCGTTTCCGCCATCACCAACCATAGCGACAATGGCACGATCCATGTGGAGCTGAACGCAACGCATTTTATCCTCGGGCTTCATACGAGCAAACACACGCGAATTTAGTAGCAGCGGCGCAATCTGATTACTCTCGTCGAGTGCTCTGAATGCTGCTCCAGTAAAGGCCAATTCAGTGGTCGGGAATCCATCAGAACCGAGCACAGAAAGATACGGTTCGATATCGCTGACAGTTTCTTCAGAATCCACGTCAACCCAAAACAGATCGCCCGACTTTTTGTCGATATCAGCAAGCAGCACGGTGGTCTCAGGAGGCACCATTCCACATTGGCGCGCAATAAATATTCCAGTCAATGCTGTGTCACCAGTGATCATGACTGTGCGTGTTGAGCCATTCTTGAGTTTACCAATCGCCTCTGTGGTATCGGGCTTAAGCATATTCTTAAACACGAGTAGTCCAATAAAGTTGCACCCAGCCTCGATATCCTCTTGCGACATGGTCCTCAGTTCTTCAAGACTCACATCAAGAACCTTATGTGAAATTGACAGTACATAGCACCCTTCGCGTGCAAGTCTGCTGCAGGTGGCGTCATAGTCATCCGGCACAGTCCCAGTTTTGCTGGTTGCCTTGATGCGCTCAAAGGATCCTTTGACAAACACGTGTAGCTTTCCAGTGCGTTCGTCTTGGACCACCACCGACATTGATGCGCGAGCTCGCACAAACTCAAACCGGCGAGCGACATGGAGAATGCTGAATCCGGCGCCTTCCGGGGGTATAATCTTGTCCAAGAATTTAGGCTCCTTATCCAGCTTCCACTGCGACGCCTGGAATTGCTCAATGTCCACTGGATTCCCGATAAGCTGGCCATTAAGATCAGTCACAGCATGGCAGCTGGCAACGCCCATATGAAATATCTCATCGCTACTGGCAAGATCTGTGTTGAACTTGTCAAACACTGCAGAGCTTTGATCTTCAAAAGGCCGCGACATCTGAGCGCCATAAAACTCGAGTCCTTCTTTAGTCAGCGTACCGGTTTTGTCAAAGCAGAAAATCTGGACCTTACCAGCCATCATAATGCGACGTGGCTCTACGCAGAAAATCTTCTTTTTCTTTAGACGGTGTGCGGCCATCGACTGGCCAGCAATAAGCGCTGCGGGAAGCAGTGGGTTAAGCGCCTGCAGCATCGAAAAGTTTGCGTAAAAGTAAGTTGCCGTCGGTGAGCCCTGGTACATGTATATCGCCATTGCTGTGAGGAAAAGCGCGTAGCAGATCAGTATAAGCAGCACAACCTTCAGTTGCTCGTCAAAGATAAACGAGATGGGCTGCGGAAACAGAATTTTGCGCACCAGTTTACCCTTATCTGATGCAGTACCCGTACGATTTACCAAAGCCAGCACATATTCGTTAGCCAAAAAGTCACCATTAGAGCTCGACACTGGTTGCGCTTGGCTGACAATAGTACCAGCAAACAACTGATTGCTTGTGTTTGCAACCGGATCAAAGACACCATCGTCGATGCGCACTGGGAACTTGCGAATTGGCTGTGCCTCGCCAGTTAGTGAGGCCTCGTCCATGATGGCATTGCCGCTGATAAGAATGCAGTCGCAACCCATCTGCATTCCGGATGCCAGCCGAATCACATCGCCGGGCACAAGCTCCCGTGTGGATAGCTCAATCCAATCTCCATCGCGACGAACCATCAGACGATCATCGCACTCTGCCATCCGCTTGAGACGCTTTTCTGAGAGCGTGCGCACAAGCATGCTGAAGATAAAAGAAAGCAGAATAATAGACATATCCACAAGTCCAACCTGCCAGTAGTTGTTGTAAAACATTAGCAGCAGTGCCAGCGACTGGTATAGTGCTATAAAGCTGGTAACCTCGCGCACAAATGCCAAGAACCAGTTTGGAACGTATACCTCAATAAAGTTTGGCCCGATCAGCTCTGCACGTGCCTCAGACTCATGTTTCGTCAGCCCGTCAGCCTTGGACGTAAAGTCGCTGTTTTTGCTGCCAAGATCAAAGGAGAATGGCGCAAATTGGCCATCCGACTCGTCAAATACAAAGCGAGTGCACTGGTACGAAAAGTACTTGCGGCCAGTTGCGGTAGTATGAACGGGACAGGTAGTCACTCGCCAATCCCAGCCTACTAAATGCTTCAGTTTGCTTCCGACGAATTGTACTCGTTCCAGCAACAAATCCTTTTGCCCACCCAGAAGATATTGCGATGTCAGCTTGTGTTCAACACACACATAGTCGCCATGCTCGGGAAGCGTCTTTATACGGAAGAAGTTGCGCAGTCGGTGACGTGTGACGTTAATTGTGACAATCATAAACACAAACAGACACCACATAACGATAAATGTCTGTGAGTTGAGCGTGCAGTCGTTGTACGAGTAAATACAAGCGCCATCTTTGGGTGTGTTAGGCGCCGCGCCGTAATAGTCAGCGGTGACCACAAACAGGAAGCAGAGCCACACCATGGCCAGAAGAAGAAGCAGCCATGTCATTGCCGTGCCAAATATGTTGTTGAGATAACCACTGAGCCGGATATCGTCGCCGTTAAGGTCATTCGAATCATCGCCAGTAGAGCGACTAAAACCAGCAAGCTCGCCATCTGCCTTTTCATCCGAAGCTGCCATTTCGTGTACGGATGTGCCGCTATGGCCACGCTTATCAGTAACCGCAATTGGTGCATGTTTTTCGTTGATATTGCGCGCTGCACTCTCTTCGGAACTGCGATAAATGGCGCCTGCTCCCTTATCATCTAATGCCTGTTTTTTGCATGATGCGCTCAGAGGAATCTGAGGACGGCGGGAAATAAACAGCTCCCTCACCTTCTTAAAAATAAACCATATTCCGAGGAACGCAATGTAACCAAATAGAATGGTAAACACAGATATCCACATTGGTTCGCGGAACGTATACATCTCCTGCGGTTCCTTTGGACATTCAGACCAAACACCACGTACTCCAGAACCATCAGTTCCTTGACGCGGCCATGTCTCGCCCCAAGTTCCATAGTCATCCTGGTTTTCAATGCGGGCCTCAGACGCGCAGGCATCGCGAATCTCTTCGGTTTTCTCCCAATGATAAAGCTTATCGATAGTGACGTTAGCCAATACTGGACACGGTACAAGCTGAAGAGCTGCAGATGGAATATGTTTTGTCTTCCAACCACAGTAACAAGGATTAGCTTTGTTAATCTCATCAGTACATTCGTCATGACACTCGCCGTCATGGCACAACTCTTGGTTGTTGGGGCAAGAGACAGATTGTGGGCAATTGTCAAGATCGTAAACGCAAATAGCTGGACAAGCCTCTTCGGCGTTTTCCTGTGGTGGACACAGACTGCCGTCGGCGGCGTACTTGTTCACTACATATGCAAAAATGTGTTAATAGTTCGGCAATAAAACAATCACCCGAGGCTTAGCAACGAACCGTAACACGCGATTCAGTAAAATGTATTGCGGCTCTAAAAAGAATTCATTGAGAAATATGCCGAGTCAGACATAACTTCTTTTTCGATATGGACCAGGTTACTTGTTATCAAAAAAGGCGGCAAAGTATAGAGTGTATATATGCGCCTTCACCAACACATTTAGCCACGGTGCTTACCTTCATTCCATACTGGCTTGGCCGAGGCTAGGGTCGAAAGTAACAGTAGCAAAAGTACTACAAGAGTCATAGTCGATGTATGTAATGACACATAACGGCGAGAGCTGCGGGTATGCTGGCAGAATGCCATTGTAGACAGATTCACCACTTGTCCGGTTTAAGGCTGAATGGAAGAGGATGTAGATATCGAAATATCAACTTGCGGCTAAGAGGCCTTCTCTTGCCTGCAGCAGGTTGCAAAGTTGATGTATCGCGCGCCACAGCTCTGGTTGTATGTTTACTACAAGACTTTTTTTTGCGACAAAAAGATAAAGTAAAACAAAGAATTTGCAACTGATATAGATAAATTGATAATGCGTTTTGGAGGAATGGAACAAGAGAAGACATAACCCAAAGACAGAAGATATTAATTATGAGCAGCTTTCGGCCTTTTATGACATGCATAAGATGGAACATAGCGGTCATAGCGCCAGGCCTCACAGCAAAGCACCTCCATAGAGAAACGCAGCCACGATAGGCACTAATGATCAGCGTACGCCAAAAGTCACAACTCAAATAAAGGGACAAGAAATTGCAGCGCCTTCCCGTGGTAGACAGTCTCTCTATCTGTTTTGAAATCACCAGATCAGGACATATGCAAGTGCCAAGCTCATTTTCATCACCACCGGGTATTGCACAATCAAATAAGGCGTATAATACGACAAACAAAATGCACAGTTCACTTACAATATATGAATGCTGTTACAAGCACAAGTTGATAAACAAGGGATAAGCCAAGAAAGCAATATCCTCTATAGTGGTGACGTTTAGTTGCTTAGAGAAGAGCGTGATAGTAGGGAGATTCAGTCACATTCAGTCGAGACGAATGATGGCCGGGAAGTGGGCGGGTTTTATATAGTTTTGCATTGCTTCCTTCCGTCTCTGCGCATACACGATGCTGTGGATACAAATGATTGTGCACTCTCCATTTCTCGACACTTCTTTCCCGAAACCATACAGAGTACAATCTATCTGCATATGGCCATCCTCAAATAGCAAAATAAAGTAGCAGACCGGAGATCTCTTTTGAAACCCTCCATCAAATGACGTCTGTTCCTGTCGAAACAACTGCAATATTAGCGCATATACGCTGGCAATGCCTTCCCCTTCTTTCCTGCACGCACAGCAAGCTACAAATACAGAAAGTGGATACTCTAGAACTTTATAAGTTCACTTGGTTGGTTAGTACTAATTGGTTGGATTTTAAAGTATATAGTGCTGTCGATCGCCGACTTGAATACAGTTAACCGATTGCTGGACCCAACCAGTCAGAGCCCGACCTCGGATGCCTAACTCGAGTGCTATGACGTATGTTGTGCAGTACGTCTGTTAGTGCTAGCAAATCACAACTCGCAGGCACGTGAACCTTTGATTGTGTTAATTGTGGATCTCGCATGCTGTTGTCACCGCATGGCGGCGATTAGTTCGTATGAAGTGCTCAGCTCCGTGCTTCTAAAAAACCCTGTGCGATGATTGGGTCGGAACCATGTGCTGCTATCTACAGCTCAGGCGTGGCTGTCAATCAGTGCGTGCGCAAGGAAACGGACATACAAGAAAGTTTCCACTCACTGTGGCTAAAAGCGTCTGTTGTTGCAGATTCTTTTCTTTCCTGTTAGCTGCTGTTGGCCCTTATTCAGTATGCTTGCATCTGCCTTGGTTTATGACTTTTATTTCTATCCGCAGCTCTTTTCTCTACCCAGCGCCAACGTATTTGCAGAGCACATGACCACACGCAAAGCCAGACATGTTTAGCCGTGTTGGTTTGCAGGTGACCAAATGACCACCTTTGTCTACCACTATCGCGAGAAACAATAGCCATGGATACACTGGTATCCTATGCCTTCCAGCATCATCTCACTAGCAGTCATTGCCTTACGCGACTTGCTGGTTGTGCCAATCACATCACTCCACATGACACGCGCTGCTAATAAAAAAAATTTCACTAGCCATTTGGAAATGCACCATAACTTGGCGCCGATGGGGAGAATCCTGCGCTGAATACAAAACCCCCAATATTTTTGCCGCGCTTTGCGGACGCTCATATAAATATCGTAGCGCCTGCTTCTTTTTCTTTCTTGTTTCCCTTTTTTGCTTCTACTCTTTTAAGTTTTTTTTGGTTGCCTGCTTTTTTTGCTGCTGCCACGAAAAACTTTGTCAGAAGCCACCTGCGCCCATTATTGCACCTGTCTTAGAGTAGCTTCCACTACTTTTGGCAGATAGTTTTCCGCCAATCACCGCTCATCTAGTGGTGATTTTTTCAGTTGTATACATTTCTTTAAACAAGCCATCTTACAACAGGTGACGCAGAGGATTAACAACAATGGCCTTTGTCACATCTTCTGCAGGCCAGGGTACGGTATCCGGCGGTCACTCGCTAAATCTGCCAGGCTCATCTCAGATAGATGCAAATGGCGCGTCGGGAGTGTCTGTTGACGCAGCTGGGCAGTCCAGAGCTGCTACTGCCGGTCAAGAGGCTGGTAGTAGCAGTGCTGGGGTCGTAGCAGTTGCCGGCATAGTCCCAACACTGCAGAACATTGTTGCCACTGTCAATCTTGACTGCCGGCTTGATCTAAAAACGATTGCACTGCATGCGCGTAATGCAGAATATAACCCAAAGGTAAACACGCTGTTGTTTGTATAACATGGCAAAGTAATGCGTGCCGGTGTGTTACTGACCACGTTTTTTCGTGGATGGTTTTTCAATAGTATGAAATTCATTTGAGACCTTGCTGACTCTTTTTTGATATGTCGAAGAGTGCATGTGTGTTTTCACTTGTATATACTTGTGTCTGTTGCCAAAAACATCCGTAGCGTTTTGCGGCAGTCATCATGCGCATTCGAGAGCCCAAGACAACAGCATTGATATTTGCTTCTGGTAAGATGGTTGTTACGGGAGCAAAGTCAGAGGATGATTCCAAGCTAGCAGCACGCAAGTACGCGCGTATTGTACAGAAACTCGGCTTTCCGGCAAAGTTTACGGATTTCAAGATCCAGAACATTGTTGGGTCGTGTGATGTAAAATTCCCGATCCGCTTAGAAGGTCTGGCGTATTCTCATGGTGCTTTCTCGAGCTACGAGCCTGAACTGTTTCCCGGACTCATCTACCGTATGGTCAAGCCAAAAATTGTACTGCTAATATTTGTGTCGGGCAAGATTGTATTGACTGGAGCCAAGGTTCGTGATGAAATCTACCAAGCGTTTGAGGCCATATATCCTGTACTGACTGAGTTCCGGAAACCCTAAGCGGCGTTTCTCTTTGAACGAGTGCTTTTAGGATGCGCTTGCGCGCACAAGCAACGCCGTTTTCCATCATTTTTCTCTTACACACACTTTAGCTCGTGCTCAGTCTGCGCTTCTTCTTTTTTTTTTTTGTGCACTTCATTTCTCTCGCCTTGGTCTTTACGCGCCTTGTCTGTACACTACAATTATAAATAAATTGCTCAAAAAGCCGCCAAAGCTAACAGAGTTGCTGTGCAGTGTGTGTGTGTGTGTGGGCGTCAATCCAAACTTGTCTCTTAAGCATTATATTTTTCACCACTTTTCTTTTAAATAAACGGTCTTTTTTGAGTGTGGCTGGCTCTGCGCAATGGCAACGTGGAATCTCAGCACGGCGGTGATACATCCGCTGGTGCTACTAAATGTTTCAGAGCATACAACGCGTGTACTAGCTCTGACCAAGGCAGGCAAGAGCGGGGTCTCGCCGTTTGTATGCGGAGCGTTGCTTGGACGTCAGACAGAGAATCGGTTTGAAGCGTTCATGACGTTTGAGTTTTTATATGAAGAGGCCTCAGACAACACTTCTGCTACGATTAACCCAGGGCATTTCACTCAACGTCTTGGGCAAATGGAAGAGGTTTTTCCTGACAATACCTTTATAGGCTGGTACGCTGTTAACACAGACACAAAAATAACACCAGCAATTGCAAAGATTCATGAGCAGCTTATTCGAGAGCATCCCTCTGCGTTGCTGATGGTTTTTGATGCAGCGCTGGCGGACGGAACGGTTGAGAACTCTACAACACAGGGTCGAAGCTTTTCGTTGCCGATCAGTATATACGAAACGCGTCCGCCGGAACGCGTTGACTCACGGAAGTTGCGCTGGTATTTGTCTAAGGATACTCCTATGACAACAGATGGTGGGTACTATGTGGGAGCTAGCGCTAATCGCGTAGGTGAGGCGCAGGACGACTCGGTATGGGCATCGCAGTTGGCTCCGATTCAGGTACAGCTGGATTCGGGAGAGGCTGAGCGTGTGGCAGTTGAACATGTGCAATATGTGGCCAGGCCAACAAACGTGGATATGCTTACAAACACCAGGAGTGATGCGCCATTGGTATCACTAAACGCTTCACGAATGGCGACGTTCCTGGTCAGCCTACGAAATGCGCTGGAGATGCTTGACCGAGACATTGCTCTTCTCAAGACGTACGTCGGCGAGGTTATCAGTGGGAAGGCAGTGTTTGACCCTGAGGTTCTCCAGCTTGTGCAGCGGGTGCTTAGCAACAGACCGGTAGTGTTGGATGACGAGTTTTTTGATCTGGCTACTTCGCAGGAGGAAACCAATTTCCAGCTGGCGACGTATTTGGCCAGCGTCACTAGTGTTGCAGGAGCAGTGCGCGACTTGTCTCAACGTTCCAATACGGCACTGAGACGTGGACGCAACAAGCATGCTCCGTACGTTAACCCAGTGCAGAACGATGGGATGTTTGCATGGGGACCATCGATGGGAGGCATAATGTCAGCCTTTGGTGCCCGCAGCCATTTTGGTCGTGGGCACGGCTAATTTAGTGCCATCTGATCAAAAGTCGGATCAACGTAGCCACAATAATTTGTTAGAGGCTTGTATTTCTTCCTGTCCTGTTCTAAAACTCAAGACCTCTAACACTTGTTTTTGCACATTGTTAACTGCTAAATAATACACGACTTGTAAAATGGCTTCAATTCCGCCCAACCAAACATTATATATTCGTAATCTCAATGACAAGATTCAAAAAGAGGTACTGAAGCATGCACTCTATGGACTGTGTATTGCCTATGGACGAGTGTTAGATATTGTGGCTTTAAAGACAATGAAGATGCGTGGGCAGGCATTTGTGGCATTCGACGATATTACTGCAGCGACAGCAGCGCTTCGACAATTAAATGGACGGCGAATATTTGGACGACCTTTACAAGTTGAATACGCTTTAAGCAAATCAAATGTGGTTGCACAGAACGATGGTAGCTATCGGTTTAATGAACCACATAAACATATGAGTGCTGTGGAGCGCAAGCGGATGTTGGGCATTACTAAACAACCGCTGACAGGAGAAGATCATGGAAAGCGCCGGCAAAGCGATAATGACGATGATGATGGACATGCGGCTAAACGACGTGTCACTGAACACGAAGAGAACTCTGGAGTTCAGAGCACGGATGAATCATCGGAAGAGGATGATATTGGACCCGCACCGCCAGCGACAAATGAGGATTATGAAGCGACACGGGATAATGGTGATGATGAGGTTAGCCCAAGCTCAACGCTTTTTATTACCAATCTCCCCGATAATATTTCAATTGACGTTCTCGCAGGGCTTTTTCAAAAGTACGCTGGATTTCAAGAAGTACGACCTGTTCCCGGAAAACGCAACATGGCCTTTGTTGAGTATGCCACCGTTGACTCGGCATCTGCAGCACGCAATGTTCTTAATGGTTTTAAATTATCGGCAGATCAGCCGATGCGCGTTGCCTTTTCCCGATGACTGTATACACTGCCTTGATCTGGTAAATGTTTTCTTAGAGTCAATATACAGTTTTGATTTACCCGTGACCATTATCTAACAATACACACGCATGGTCATCCATTCACTTGCTTGTTAGTGCATCTGGCAGAGCACGTGGCACTCTTGAGGCGCACAGATAAGCGCCTTTTTTCTCCCTTTGAGAATGTAAAGTATACTCTTCCGTTTAAGCAACACACATGCTTCTTAGATCTTACACAACCGAATAAGCTTAAAGAGCTTAATGCAAATTGAAAGCATTGAGAAAGTAGCATGAGAGGGGAAAAAAGACGTCTTTTTTGGTGTCATCAATGTGAATCTATATGCTTGTTGATTGGGTGGATCTGTTTACCCGAAAATGAGCCAACCGACTGTTGTGATTTTGGCGCCATACAAAAGAAAAGACCTCTTCCCTTTATTTTTTGTATACAAGCGCTCCCCCCACCCCTACACTTCTACTCTCCCTTTTATTTTGCATCGCGTGGTATCTTTATTTTTCTTGCTCCGCTTTTCTTTTATATCTTTTTCTTAGAATTTGTTGTGCATTTGTGTAAACTTTTAGTCTACTTTTATCTCTCCTTCTCTCAACACTCTGTGCTTAGTAGCGATAGGTTTCACAAAAAACTGACATAAATTAGTCTGCATTAGCATTCGTTAGAATAAGCAAAGCACATTAACCTATCTATCAAGTCAGAAGTAAAAAAAAAAAAAGAACAACTCATTTGTTTATTTACGCATTTCACTATAGGTGATATTCGGGTAAGCTGTTGTCAACTAAGACTTGATTAAAAAAAAAAAAAAAAAGTGGTATTTTGCGTTTATTTACTTTGGCGTTTGGAGTGTTGCTATATACAGAGGTATGGTGTTCATTCTTTGATATCTCTCTATCCCCTCCTTCTCCCATTCTGTCTGTCTCCACAGCTTGTTTTTTTTTTTGCGTCAATTAGTTCAGTTGGAATATAGGGTATGCTGCATGAGCAAAGAATCTAATTACTTTACGATAGTCATGAGAAGGATTTGGCGATTGTATAGTAAGCGTCACTAGGCTTTTAAGCGCTTGTGTGAACAGAATGTGTTACTAGCATAACTGCTGAAAGATAAGCCTCTATTTAAGGGTCTCCTCCCGCCTCTTCTCACGTTACCCTTTTAGCATCCAATTCCACTCCCCTGTGCTGGTATGCGATGTGTATTCTCAGCTTGCTATTAAAGACTCAATTGCACTATTCAGTAAGACGGGAGATCAGCTGCGACCACGGGAGGCGAAGAAATAGATGCAGCGTGCCCAGTGTATTTCTGGCAATTATGTGCTTTCCCCAGCTCTAATGCGCTGTTGTGCTGAATGCTACGTCCATTTCTCGTTTTCTGCGCTGCCTGACCTGTTAATACTGTGCTTACACAGTGGGAACTGAAAGTTGACATATAATTACCTCGCAGTGCTCCCCCCCCTTTAACATTTATTTTCTTCACCGTCCTTATTATAACCCATTCTTTTACCACAAAAAAGCCCGTTGTCTTCCTTCTCTTTTCTCTCCCGCTCTTCGTCCATATTCTTTATAATTCATTTAAGCTCCCGGAGAGCTGAGGAATGAGCACTCTTCTATTCCCCGTTTTATACACCCCATTGTCGTTTGTTGCAAGCATCAGCAAAAGTTTTTGGCCATAAGGCACTATTTTTCGCTTATTTTCAACTCCGCAAAGACTCGCCGTTCTTTGCACATTAATTGTAAACATCCGTCAAACGTATATGAAGGTTTCCCCTACGAAGATCATCAGGGAGCAAAAAAAAAAAAAAACACCGCTAAACACGCACACCCGGTCATTTCCTGCACTGGACCCTTCTATTTTTGAATTTATACATTGTTACAGCGCCAGTAGGCTTGTACAAGGACTTCCTCATTTATCTGCACGCATTTAAACCTGAGAGCAGAAACGACCCAGCAGCATTTGTTGTTGCAGGCTAAGCCACACAGAATATGAGCAGCGCCTGCAGCACGCCAGCTGCCAAACGTACACCACCTTCGAGTATCGGTAAGTTTGCCTCCATTCCTTTAATACTTTAGTAAAGCGAACACTGAATACCGATATTTTTTAAACAGGGTTCAAGCACCCTCCTATGTGATTAAATACAACGACCATGTACATTGTATGACCTACAACACACACACTCGCTATATGTAGAATCCACACAAGGATCGCTGAGAGTACTTGCAGCACTGGCGTCACCAACATCAGCGACGAAGAACGAACCCCAAACACATTCAGCAAAGGATGCTGCGGATAGCGAAGAAATTACAAAGGTAGCAATGGCGCTAACGCACAAAACACAAAGCAGTGTGCTTCCAAAAACGCCAAAACTTGAATGCAGTTCGCCCGGACGCAGTAGCGGCTCCAACCAGGGGTCGCTGTCTCCGCCACACTCACCAAGCACGCAGGCAGCGATTCGCAAGATCAGACGGGGTACTTCGAGCATGGAAGATGGTACAGTGTTATCTGACAGTCAGGGCAGCTACGTACCGGGAGGTATGCCCAACCGGCTGCCTGCAGTGCCTGCCACGCAGCTGGACGTGTTGGCCCTAGTCACCGCCACAAGCCCACCCATGCCTAGTCGGCGAGGATGGATCAGTCACACCACCCCCAAGCCGGCATTTCCACACCCCAAACCAGCATTTGCACAACCGAATCCCGCAGCGACCACCCCCGCACGAGCTCAGCCACGTCGCTCAGCTGGAGATACCGGAAGCGGCAGTGACACAGTCTCGGAGGACGAGCAGACGCTGCGCGCTTACAGCTCGCGGAGAGCAAACAGGTATCAAAGTGTGCGGATACGGGAGCTATCTGCTGACGCATCTCCGCCAGATCGAATTTCTGCGCGCAACCCTCACTCTACTAACTCGGCGCCTCTGACTGCCGGGCCATCGTCCGTAAATGGCGATGTAAACAGATCAGCCGGATATCAGCTGGGTCAACCCGCCTCCGCTCGTGCTCTGCGCACACAAAATCACTCTAAAATGGATGGGACAAACAGGCTGCAGGAGAAGCGTAAATCTGAAGATGGAAGCGACGGAGATACTACGGAGACTGATGAGGAGATGTCGTCGTTTAACCAGACTCCTGTAGTGCAGCGATTTGGCGCCCATGGACCCCGGACACAGCCGCTGCTACCAAACGACACAGATTCGCTAGGGGATGCCGACACAATAGACCGGAATATGCAGCCAGTACCCGGCGCCAGGGCTTATGAAAGCCCTAGGTCTAGGGGATTGCGTACTAGAACTAACGGCGTGGTACCTCGTGTGCCTCCAGCATCCGAGCCGGCGGTGCATAGACGGTCGCGGCGGCGACTAAACGGGTCCACACGCGGCGTAGTGCTGAAAAAGCGCTTGTCTGAACTTAGTGAGGAGGCCGAACTTGCGTCGCAGCAATCCCGCATATCTTCAAATTCTCTTTCGCCGCCGCAGACTCCATTGCACAAACACCGGCGGCATGCGCGTCGTACACGCGCAACTGCTCGGTTGCAGATGTTGGGGTCAGAAACAGAGACAGATACGGAACTTGCCGCTCGGATCTCTGGATCAGAAACAGAAACAGAAACCGAAATGTCTAATTCAACCTCCAATAACGGTGCTCCACCGACTGGCGGTTGGCGCAGCGGCAACGTCAACGGCAGCCACCACAGTAGTCTTTACGAGGTTGCCACACAGTTACGCAATGCTGCACATAGACCAGCGCCAAATGGCTTTACAACCACAGCTGCGAGACGGAATTATCCGCATGCTGTGCGGCCGCCGCTTCCGCCAACCCATGCTACTGGTGGATATGCTGGGTCTAGTCAGACAAACGGGATTTTACCTCATGGCGGCAGCAACAATGGAGATAGCGGCGGCGAGACCACCGAGACGGATGATGACTTCTTTGGCCCATCCCGCGCAGTACACTCCAGTATTCGGCCACCGCGGAGGGTTGTGCGCCAGATTGCAAACCTGAGAGCGCGCCATCCACAGCCGGTCGCGCTGCCATTGGGCGTGAGCCGCCCAATGGCCCAGGCCATGGGCAATGGCGAATACGCAAACATGTCTTACAATCATACACAGACAGCACCGAATCAGCCACGGACTGCGCCAACTTCAGCTGTCGAGGCCAACCGTGAAGGCAGCATGGGGCTTGGAATTAGCTCCCAAGAGCCCAGGCAACGCAATGGATCTACCCGCGTGCTCTCGACGCCATCCATGGCAGCTGCTCCGTCGGTCGCTGCGGCCGTTTTTGGCGCGCCTGTGTCGCCATACACGGGGGGTGTTGATTACTATTCCGCATCAACGCAGGACCAGCAGTCTTTGCATCTAGAACGATCGCACCAGCAGCCACCAGGAAATGAGTATGCGGCCGTTGAAGAGTCCAACAGATTCTCCAGTGATCCGTTTGCACCTGCATCCGACGAGTTTACATTTCGTGGCGCTGCACGGCGGCGTCTGGAGAAACCACATCATGGGCGGGGCTTCATCGGAAGCACAGAGGAAGCACGGGCAAGCCGCAAGCGCGCATTAACTGCGCCTTCGTCCTTTGATCCAGCAATGAGAAGACGTGTTCCATATGCGCTTGGGAACAAGATGTTGAGCTCTGCCGTGTCATTGCAGGAAGACGACCGCGAGTATGGTGCTGCGACTGGATACTGCACGCCACCTGAGCGCA
The DNA here is from genome assembly GCA_002705745.1 of Coemansia reversa NRRL 1564. Classification (NCBI taxonomy): domain Eukaryota; kingdom Fungi; phylum Kickxellomycota; class Kickxellomycetes; order Kickxellales; family Kickxellaceae; genus Coemansia; species Coemansia reversa. The sequence continues at coordinate 68,862 of KZ303491.1, forward strand.
GCCGCCACATTGGGAGCCGCTCAGGTCTTCTGGGCGAGTCACCCGTGTCGTCTCTTCGCTCGTCGTTGCTGGCACAGCCGCGTATCCAGGCGCCAGTGCCGTCGCAGCCACAGTTTGCAAGCCCTGCACGAATTCCATCACAGGCTTCCACCAGCAGTACCCAGCCTGGCGATTACGAGCAAGCTGATGGTGCTGTCGAAATCCTGGCTGGTTCTGCCTCGCCAAGCATGGACGCTGCTCTTCGCCAAAACCGTAAACGCCATCGCACTTCTTCACTGGCTGCTGCTGAATCTCCACCATTGCCTATTCCACGCCAACGCTCAAGTGAGTCTGTCTCCAGCGTTGGTAGTTCTGCTGCGTCCAGAGCCACACCGTCTCGCTCTGCCGATATGATGTTTCCGCCTATTGAACATGGCGCCAGTTGAGCGCCTATTAGATTAACATAGATGGCTTTTCTTTTCCTTGATGTGCCTGTGTTTTTGTATGACAAAGTAGGAATGTGATAAATAGAGTAATTTTTATGTTCTTGATGCTAACCTATATACAATTTTTGCAATAAAAAGAGAAAATAAAAAAAGAGTTGGTCAGATGTAGCTAATTTTATCGTCAGTGCCCACCCTAAATTTTTATTTAAAGCAGGTCAATCCGAGCTTGACTCTTTAGCAGACTCATCACTCCAAAAACTGAAAGGTTTCTGTCGGATACGGTTCTCGAACCTGCGCACACACTGTCTGCAGTCGCATTGAACACGCAGCCAACCACATCTGCAAGCCATTGGCTGGCTTGCAGGAGTAATCTGTTTTGATCAAAACATAATTGGCCCCTTGACAAATGTAGGGTCGAGTCTCCTCCCCGACCATTTCCAAAATGGCTTACCTCCATCAAAGACAGCGCAGATTCTGCTTATACCACAGTCCAAGCAAAAATCATCTAAATGTTTGATCGTAATCATAAACGGCTTCGCCAAACCTAGTGGTTGTGCTCATGTTCTCTCTTCGCGCCAAACGCTTACGTCATAAATTCCCATATATGGTCAATAAATTAGTTTACTTTGCAGAAAAAACCTTTCCGTGCAACTTCGGCGTCGGATCCGGTTCATTGGCCAAGCCTACAGCATGACCAATGGGCGCTCCCCAGTATATAATGCTTAAACTCACAGCGGGGATGAGGTTCCCGTCGCTCAAGGCAAGGTCTTATTATTATTATGCTTGTCTTTTATCAAGTTTAATGGTTTTTCAAAGAATATTCTATGTAAATTGGAAACTTTAATGGTTAAAAATATTTTACTGGCTGTAAGCATGATCGCGATTAGTGGATCTGATCTCGGACGGAAAAACAGACAGACAGATGGACGGACGGACGGACGGACGGACGGAGAAAATGATTTTATAAGCCACTCCTTCGGAGAAGCCAATTGGCTATAGGGAGTGCCAAAACACTAGTTGAAAAAACTAACTATCTAATCTCATTCCACCAATCGGCAAAAGTAGTGTCTCTGTAATTCTGAATCTCCAATGATATGAGGACTATTGCCGCAACATACGCTCTGGTCTGATAAGGCAGAAACATACTAGAATGATTTTCAATGAAGAATTGAGCAGGTACAGTCAAAGAACACCTAGTACCTTATTTTTATTGATGTTGCCCAGTGGTTTCTAAATATGGCAATCAATTCTTACGTAGTGCATACTAGAAAGATTTACATTTGCATAGCAACAACAAATTAAAATAGCAAAAAGAGAAATCCTAACGCTCAACTAAATGACTGGGTTTGTGGAGAAAGTGCTTCTTTTTTTCATATTGAAGGGCTTGCTCTCATACTTATTTTCTTGTATTTATAAAGACTTTTTTGTCGAGATGGGGATGGTTTGATAGGACCTTTTTTTTACTTGGGCAGATAGGCAGAAAGAAAAGAAGAATATTAAGTAGGAAAAAGCCGAGATCCCTTTTTATCGACCTTCGGTATATAAATGCAAGTGCCTCGCCTCCACACAATTCAAAATACTCGGATGCCTTATTCCTTTTTAGAATTATTTTATATCACAAATAATCATTCACTTTTTCTTGTGACAAGCGGAGAGTGGAAAGGCTCTCGGTACTTTTAGGCCTGCTACATAAGGATTCTCACACCTTTTCAACTGACGAAACTTTTCCTCTTATCTACTTTATTCCTTCTCGGAAGAAGGTCACTTTGTTTGCTGATCACGCCGCCCTTTTTTTTCTGACTTGAAAGTTTCCGCTCTGTCTGTAGACTTTATTATATATATCACGCAACATAAGCATAGTGGATTCTAAACTACGCAAGCTGCATTTTGCAAGTAAAATTTTCTCACTCACATCTATTGACAGTACAGATAACTCCTAACATAACAACACATTTCTCTATCTGTTTTAAGATAATATGATGCGAGCAGCTGTTAGGCTTCTACTGTGCCTGTCTTTGGTTGGAAGTTTTATTGATATCGTTAACGCAGAGCCACTGTTTAATTCAGGTATGTATCCAATATTATTTTTTCTTTTAAAAATTTGGACTATTACCAATAGATGCGTTATTGTAGTTATTGTGGTGTTATATGTGCAAAGGCGAAAATAAGTACTAAACTGGTTTAATTATGTAAAATGTCATTATCTATAGTAAATAAGTACGACGCTAATGGTCAGATATGTCCTCTGCGTACACAGACTGGCAATTTGTGCCCACAGCTCTGCGTTAGTGAAGTCTCTCTGTGTCCTGCTGGATATGGTGATGACAGTTGTTCAAATGGCCAGCGTCTGTGCATTGACGGTTCCTGTAGCAAGGACTGTGGCGATATTCCATCACGGATGAATCCATGCGGCTGCACATTCCAGTACCCGCCCGAGCAGGCTCACGGATTAGTGCCTTGCGCCGCTTTTCCCGAAGTAACGATCGAGCATTACAATGCCGACGATGTCAACCAGGCAATTGATTTCTGCTCTGATAAGTTTAACGTCACGGGATCAGCGCCTCAATGGGGCGAGTGGGGCAAGGAACAGGATCTGCCCGACGAAGCTGAGGTAAACAATGGCCGTCGCTTCTGGGCAGGCACGCCATGCTGTCCAAAGCCGCCTAAATACCGCTACACATATGACGAGCCCCTCTGGATTGGCGTCTTTTCGTGTGTCGGGGCCGAGGCCTTGGTGTTACTAATCTGGGTTGCATACAAGTATATTTGCGAGACACCCGTTAGACGCATGCGCCGCAAGGAGGATGGGTTTACCACCGCCAGTGCTGGTGGTGGCGCTGTTGTCTCGGAAAAACTCGGCGGCGACACCAAGGAAAAGCCGGCTATAGGCCACAGCAGCGCATCCAGTGATGTCAGTAGTAAGGCATCAAAGGCCGCGTCAATGACCGCTAGCGACGAGTCGGAGTTGCAAATAAAGGGATTCAAGAATGACCCCTTGGGCTGGGTTGGTTTTGTATCTCTGATACTTGCCTCAGTGGGGTGGATTGTGTGGATGGGCTTCTGGACAGGCGACTATTACGGAACAATGGGCGAAGAGGCATCGCTGGCCCACTACAACAGCACACTGCTGGAGGAGACTATGATTCCAATTTGGGTGTTTTCGGTGGTCTGGTTTGTCACCTGCTGCACCTTTTTGCCGCGCATCCGCAATTTCTTCCGCATCGAGTGTCTGCCTGCTGAAGGCACGTACGTGCAGATCGAGCGCGAGCTTAAGGAAGTAAAGATGGCATCTTCGTCGTCACAGATTGTCAGATTTGCCAAGCGTGTCGAGGAAGGGTTTGTCTGTCTAATTCGCGCCAACGTCCATGTTCAGACGTGTCCAATCGAGCGCACACCACAGACAAATCTGCGGTACTTTAACTACATGTGCACGCGCTACGTTTTCAACGAGAGCTCCCGGCAGTACGGGCCGTATCAGTTTGACATGGGCACTACGCACAGCCAGCTCCGAAGTCATGTAGACGGGCTGAGCACACAGGAGGCTGCTCATCGCCTAGAACTGGTAGGCCCGAACTTTATCAGCGTACATGTGCCTAGCTATCCACTTGCATTTATCCTGGAAATTTCGCAGTTCTTCTACCTGTACCAGCTAATGGTGATGTGGCTCTACTACTTCTGGGCATACTACACTATTGGTCTCATTGACACGGGTATTATTCTGCTATCGGCCATTGTCAAGGTGGTTGTGCGCGTACGCAGTGAACTTCGCGTTAAGCGTATGGCTGAGCATAGTGAGCCCTGCGCTATGCTTCGCGAGGGAAAGTGGCAGGAGCTAAGCACGATTGACCTTGTGCCAGGAGACACCTTCCGCGTTACCGCTGGTATGCATGTCCCTTGCGATGCGGTTATCCTTGGTGGCAACATCGTTGTGGACGAATCATCGCTTACTGGCGAGCCGCTGCCGATCCGCAAGTTCCCGATTCGTGACGACCACGGCGTGCACGACCAGCATGGTGCTGGCAAAATCAACACATTGTTTGCTGGTACAAGCGTCTCGCAGGCCCAGTCTGTGACTGCATCTGACGGATCAATATCTGAGCCAATTGGTCTTTGTCTGAATACAGGAACACAGACAGATAAGGGGCAGCTTGTGCAAAACATCTTGTTCCCGCAGCCGATCTCGTTTATCTTTGATGAGCAGCTGCGGCTGGTGTTTGGTATTCTGATCGCTTATGCGATTATTGTGTTTGTGCTGGCCATGGTATTCTACCAGACAAAGCCATCGGCGGCCTGGTTTTATGCCATGTTCTCAAGCTCGCAGCTTATCTCCCCACTTCTTCCAGCGTCGCTTGTCATGGGCCAGTCTATAGCCTCGACACGTTTAAAGAAAAAGCAAATCCATTGCGTGGATCTTCCGCGTATTATCATGGCAGGAAAAGTGCAGGTGTTTTGCTTTGACAAGACAGGCACGCTTACAAAGGAGGGATTGGAGTTCTACGGAGGCCTCTGTGCACGCAACGCTGGCGTTGACGTCGAATCGTGGGCGTTTGATCCGTTTATTGACACGTTTAAGGGTTTACCGGAACTCATGCGCACAGCAGCAGCAACATGCCACGCAGTGGCCGAGGTAGAAGGAGGCCTGATGATCGGAAATCCAGTGGACATTGAAATGTTCCGTACGACGCAGTGCGAGATTTCCAGGACACCTACGCCTGGCGCACTTGATACAGTTGTTGTTCCGGATGAGAACATAAAGTTAGACATTGTCAAGCGCTTTGAGTTTCTGCATTCGCGCGCATCCATGTCAGTAGCAGTCCGTGATCCGCGAGATGGCCATGTCCATGTATTTGTGAAGGGGTCGTTTGAGAAGATCAAGGAACACCTCAACAGCAGCACTGTACCCGACAACTATCTTGCGAAGGCGAATGGTATGGCTAGAGAGGGTGGATACGTCCTAGCAGTCGGACACCGCGACCTTGGGGACATTGATATCAGCGAGATGGAGCACTGGTCGCGTGACGACATGGAGAACGGTTCAGAGCTCGTAGGCTTTATCGTGTTCAAAAACATGCTAAAGCCCGATACGCCCGAGGCAATTGCAAAGCTCAAAGATGGTTCAACGCGTACAGTTATGATTACTGGCGACACAGCGCTGACAGGTGTGTTTATTTCCAGGAGTGCAGGTTTGATGAGCGAGTCAGCAGTTGTGTATCTGGGGGATCTTAACAAATCGGGCGATCTGTACTGGATAGATGTTGACAAGGAAGAGGAGATCAGCCAGTCTGAAGTAAACAAGGTCATTAGCGGCAATGCAGGATATGATGTCGAGTTGGCAATGACGGGAAAGGCCTTTAACCACTTGCAAGACATGGAGCAAATTCAACCGTACGTGCTGTACACGCGCGTGTTTGCACGTATGCTTCCAACGGACAAGGTGCGGTGCATCCAGCTTCATATGAAACATGCAATCGTGGGGTTCTGTGGTGACGGTGGCAATGATCTCGGAGGGCTGCGAGCAGCACACGTCGGGCTTGCGCTGTCGGAGTCAGAGGCATCGATTGTATCACCGTTCTCAGCAGGCGATCGGTCGATCAACTCGTGCGTGGAGCTACTGATCCAGGGGCGCTCGGCGCTAGCGACATCATTTGCAAACTACCTGTACCTGATCTTATACGGGCAGACAATGACGTTCCTCAAGATCTTTGCGTTCTACTTCTCAAACACAGCATCAAGCAACACGTGGATCTGGATCGACGCGTTTATCAACACATTTATGTCAATCTGCGTAGCCTACAGCGCGCCTGCAAAGAAGCTGTCCAAATTCCGGCCCACAGCACGCATTTTAGGCCCGCAGATGATGACCACGGCGCTGGGCACAGTGTTTATCAACTTTGCATTCCTCGCTGGGGCTTTCGGGTGGCTGTACCAGAAGCAATGGTTCCGGTGCAACGAGTTTGATTCTGGCTCGATTGATATCTCCAAGTGGTGGCTGCTGGCAGACAACTACGAGGCCTTTGTGCTGGCGATTGTGTGCCTGTTCCAGTTTGTCAACAATGCGATGGTAGTGAACTTTGGATACCACTACAGGCGTCGGTGGTACCGCAACTACCCGCTTGTCTTCCTTTGGGCGGTGTACGTGGCAATTGTGTCTATTGTGTTGCTGGCTGAGCCCAACTGGCTTGGGTGCCGGTTCCGCATGAACTGTGGATCAAAGAGCGTGCTTGCAGATAACTTTGACATACATCCGTCATTCTACATCGAGGACTATAACAATATGACTGGGCACAATGTCATCCCAAATGACAGCCGCTATCAGCTGTGGGGGCTTTGCATTGGCAACATGTGTGCAACGGTACTGTGGCAGGTAGTTGTTGCGCTGTACCCTGTACATTCACTAGCACGCAAGAAGCGGCCTCTTCGCAGACTGCAAGTAAAGCTTTGATTTTTAGTTATCTTTCTACTTTGTTAGTAATTCTGACTACTATGAATACTAGTGGCTAGACGAACCGAGGTCAGATCAGCATAGCACCAACAGCAGTATTTAAGCTTAAAAGTGATGGCAGGTTTTATCTCCTTTGCATTGGTTGAAGATATGTAAATGTTTAAACAAAAAAACAAAGTAGTAATGATGGCCAGAAAGGAGTTTGAATATGTGTATGTTGGGCTGTCTGCATAAGAGAGAACGAGAACCGGCGAGTGTGGCAAAAAGATGAGGATGGGCAAAATCCAAACAGCGTGCTTGAACGTAGTGTATCCAATGCCCAGTGCACGGAAGAAAACCATGAAAAATCAAAAAACGCAGGCTGTGGGTTTCTGGGCCACATCTTTCCTAGATCAAAAAAAAAAAATACATTCTGAAAACGCAGCACAAGTGAAGAAACATGTCATTAGAACAAGCGCTGACCCTTAACAGATTTCTCGTAAGCAGTCTATATATGCAAGGATGATAGCATATACGCCTGATATCGCACATATATTGGAGATCAGAGTTGCAGACGGAGCCGGGCAGAGTTTACCGCGAGTAACGCTTGAACTGCTCGTCAATGCTAGGGCGGGCGCTGCTGCCGCGCGATCCATCACCAATGTCCTTGGCGTTGGGTGGAAGAGCCAGCATCGAAAGCGACGAGGTAGAGAGACGTGCAGACGACGCAGGCGTAGACAGCGTGGCATGGTAGTCATTTGGTGGAACGGCGCACGCATCGCCCAGCGCGAAGGACTGCGGCCACATTTGCGAGAGCGAAAGCTGAGACTGAGTCTTCTGCGGTGCTGCGGAAAGCTGCTGACCAAATGAAGGCTTAGATGATAGGCGGCGCTGTCCAATAACGCCTGCGCTAGGCCGGCGGTCAAGCTTCGGCCTCTGCGCGTCTCCCGAGACGGACCCAGTGCGCATGGAAGAGATGGCGGAGCTGCCGGTGCCATTATTCGAGTTAAGCGTCAGTGCGCTGAGGCGGCGTGTCAGGAGCTCGCCTGGACCACCCGTAAGACTGGACACGCCTGTGCCATTTCCCAGTATCGATGTAGTCTCGCGGCTATCCTGCGTCAACTGACATGCGCCATCAAGCTGTGCATTGGAGCCGTGTATGGGCATCGCAGACTGCTGGTATGGATAAAAATAGAGCTGCTGCTGCTGCTGTTGCTGAAGGTGAGGCGCCAGAGTCTGGCCCAGCGGCATGGCGTCTGCGCCAAAGGCGTCCATGGTGGAAGCCATATGGTGTGAAGGAGAGAGTGCGTAAAATGCCGAGTGAGGCACCAGTCCATGCTCATTTGGCTGTGGCGGGTGATTCTGGGTCAGCGGCGTAGAAAGATAGCCTCCGCCCAGAAGTCCGGGCGATGGCTGTGGTGCGCTGACAAACCCTGAGAGCACAGGGTCCAGCGAAGCCAAACTATGCTGCTGAGGCGGCAGAGCAGATTTGCCTGGTGCCGCTACGGACTGGCCAGACGGAATAGCGGTGCCGCTCAGACCCAAACCAAGACCTGCAGAAGCAATGGAAGCCGGCGGTGCAGACACGTTGGGCTTTCCAAAGCTGACAGAGCGGCGCGAGTAAAGCCCGGGTTGTTCGCTAAGGCTGTTGCGGTGAGATGTGGCTGCGCTGCCGCTGCCACTGCGGTTGTGTGGAGCGTGGTGGTTGCGGGCGTTGCCATGACGATGGCGGTAGTTGTGACGCGCATGGCTCTGCGAGCGGCCCCAGCTCAGCCGGACACGCGAGCCACCCAGCATATGACCGTTGAGCGCACGCATAGCGGTCTCAGCATTGGCGCGCTTAGCAAACGTCACAAACCCGCACCCACGATTAGGCGGGATCTTGCAATACACCACCTCGCCGTATACCGCAAAAAACGCGTGTAGCTCGTCTTCACCTACCGGATTCATCAGCCCGCCCACAAACACCGTTGTATTGAATGGGTCTGTTGCCGGATTATATAGCGCGTTGCTGTCTGTACTTGACTCTGAAGACGCCGGTGACCGCGTTGCGTCACGTCCGCCTGCTGCGTCGCCGTGCGCTGTGTTCGTTGTTGTGCGCTTGGGTGTCGCAGTCGATACACGAATTGCTCGAGTCCCAATCATGTGACCCTGCATCTCCACCAGCGCGCGCTGGTGGTCTGCCTCGTCGCTGAACCGCACAAACCCGTATCCGCGCGCCAGCTGCGTCACAGGGTCTGTCACCACCTTGGCTGTGCGCACAGATGCATATCTACAGCGGAATTCTTGTGCAAGCTGAACATCCGTGACTTCTGGCGCAAGGTCGCCTACAAAGAGCGAGTACTCGGTGCTCTCCCCCATTCCACATGCTGCTGTTGGCATTTTCATGACTCCACCCGGAAACGCCAAGTCTCCTGATGCGCTGTCGCTGGCTACTGCCGCTGGGGTTTGCACAGCTCCACCCGAAAACGTCAACCCTTCCGATACGCCGCCGCTTTCGAGCGACATCGGAAGTAGCGATGCCCCCGTGGGCCCCGCCGCCCAGTTAAGTCGAAAAGCCCGGTCAAGGGGCTGTGGCATGGCCTTGCCGTTGTACAGTGCCATCATACGGTCGGCCTCTGCCTGGTTCGGGAGCTCAAGGAAGCAGTAGTTGGCCGCTCCCCCTGTCAACCGATCGCGAATCATCTTCACTACAACCATCTCGCCCATGTGTGCCCAGATCCGCCGAATGTAGCTCTCGTCCATCCAGGACTCGATGTCGCCCATCCACAGCTGCACTGGCGCCCCGCCAGCGCCTCCCATCGCGTGCTGCGCATGCACCTGGTAGTGTCCCTGCGCCGGTGACGCTATCGCCGAAACGCCGCCAGTTGCTGCGCTCGCAAACATTGGCGCCATCTGATGAGCTGCAGAAGACACCGTATAGTATGCGGATGTCGCCACACCCGCATGGGGCTGCGATGCTGCAAGGTGATTTTGGCTGCTTGAGTGCGCCAGTACTGGGGCACGCATGCCGCCTGTACCGATTAGCCCTGGTTCAACAGAGCCTGCCGCGTCCTGGGGCACGGCGTTGCCATACGCAAGGTAAACGTCGCTGCTTTGCTTTTGCAGGGCAAAGGGCGTGGGATATGCCATGGAATCTGGGAGAAAAGTACGAAATGTCGAGCGACGAGGGTTGATCTCCAGTTGCTTGGGATTGGTGGATTGTGAAGGAATGCTGGTTCCGCGAATATCTATTGCTTATGCAGGGGGGACTAGCGAGTATGTCAGAGTTGAGGGGGGAGCAGTGCCGAAACAAGGGTGCCGTGAGTTCAATACTTTTATTGGGCCGTGGGGGGTGACCAGTGCAATTGGGCTTTGGCTCTACCAAAAAGCTAAAATGTGGAGATGAGAAAAAGGGGGTGTGTATATGTGTGCTTAGGGTGCTCTCCCCGACAGTGTATTTTCTGGTGCTAAGAAATAAGAAAAAAAGTGCAGGAACAGGCAGGATAAATGATAGGCAAGATATAAATGGGTTTGGGCTTCTTTAAGCGTCAAAAAATAAAGGGAAGTATGTGCAGCAGAGAGTAGAAAAGAAAAAGTGAGAGTGAGAGACTAGTGTGTGCACGATTAAATAGGCCACAGGAAATGGGGGTGGGAGGTGAGTGTGGCCAAGGATGTAGTGTTGCCTTTTTTTTTTGCAAAGCGTACAGGCAGGCGTCTGCGGGGAGGCAGCCAAAAAAGGCAGCCGCAAGCAGTCGCTGTGTGCAAAAAAGCGACCTGGATGAGGGCACAGCACAGATATTCAAAGCCCGCTTTAATCAAGCACGGAAAAAAGTAGAAAAATTGAATAAAAAAGAGGGGAGGTGCAATGCCCCCCACCCAGCCTTAAAGAGCCAAGTTTCCAGTGGACATGTTTGTTGAGAAAAGCGAACTCTTTGTACGCAAATTTAGCCTTCTTTATATGGCTGATTGCGCTTGAGTACAAAAATGGGCAAAGTCTCTAGAGACGACGATTTTAATAGGAATAAATGAATAGAAGTGCTAACAGCTTGCGCTCAGTGTGCAGCGGAAAGCACGGATGCAATGCAGGGGCCTGCCGACATCCAATAAGCATTCGCTACCCTTGCACACCTTAGAAGCCAGGGCAGAGCGGGGGGGAAGACTTTGTTCTTTTTCAAGCTCCGGCAAGGTTTCTTTTTTTGGGGAGGGGAAGAGAGAGAAAAAAATGGCAGCAAAGAGAAACAAAAATTAAAAGCAAATGCTGACGTCGACACCATGCTACTTACTTTTTATTATATTTCTTACAATATTATTTAATTTTTTTCAGACGGGCGCAAGAAATAATAAAATGTGGCAAATTTACTGACCCAATTTTACAGCGCTTGATTGAGAGAAAAAGAAAAGAAAGCGAGTACGTCGTTCTAAAAGATTGCGTGCGGTGTATGTCGGCTGTGGTCGTTACTTGAATTTTCGTCTGGTATGATCACCTTTATTTTAGGCGTTTTTTTTAAAAACCCGGCTAGATGCTTATGTACAGACCCAGATGCTTTGTGTGTTCTGTTTGGTGAACACAGACACGATGCAGGTAGTCGTACCCAGTATATGTTGTGAAAGACGGTGCTTGTGTGTTTGTGCATGACAGCTGTTACTTTAGTGTTAGCGGGTGTGGATCGCATTGTCATTCTATAAACCAAACAAACATGACCATCAAAGCTGTCGCTAGTTATCGACATATTGACGCTAACAATTGTACGCAATCCGTGTGTGTTTATACTGTCAAGTATCCTCTCTTGTTGCCACATTCTGGAGTTCAGACAAAGGTATCTGCCATGTAGACTGTTTTTTTTTGTTGAAAGGTGTATTCACCCGTCTTTCCCCTTCTAGAATTAACTGTAACAAACAGCATACTTGTTTCTATTGCCTGGCTTGATAGGTTTCATTCCGACACACTGTAATCAATATCCAGAATAAACACTGTCGGACGTAAAGAGGTAAACACAAGCCTCTGCGAGTCTGCGCACGCTTGCTTGCACATAACACATCCTTGTACTAAAAAAAATACACGCGCCTCACAAATCGTGTATGTGGTACCTTTTCGTTTGATTTCAGATATCCACATTTTAGCGTGCAAGCAAAATAAAAAAAATACACATACACAAATCCTGGATGCAGCCTGTCTTTATTCCACCACGAAATCGCGCAGACCTTTGTTGCCTTTTTTTCTGCGTTTTCTCTGCTTTCTTGTCAGAACATGTGGAATTTTTTTTTTTTTTTTTGGATGTCTGAACAAGGAAATGGAAAGAGGAGAGCAGCCTGCGCCTCCTGCACAGACTCCATCCAATGGGATATTTCTATCTCGGTCGGGCCTTCTTCTGGACGTAGGCGGCATCAAAGGGCTTTGTTGTGCACAACAATGCTAGAATGAAGGCCCACGCGTCTGTGCCATCGGCCAACCATTTTCTTCCGTTTATTTTCTTCTCTCTTTTCCAGGCAAACAGAGCGAGGCGCTGCAGTTATTTGCATTTTTTGCGGATTTCTCACTGCAATAGCATGCTCCAAGCTCTGAAAACACCAAAACATTGTTTTGGTTTTTTGTCATTCAAAACCCGAGGAAGTGTATAATGCAACCTCCGTTACCAGTATAACTTTCTTGCAATAAGACAATAATACTTTTCACGTTGTTTGCAAAAGTAGATAAAAAAAAGTATTATTCAATGTTTGTATTCAGCTACCTCTTTCTTCACACTACCAGACGGAAGCCCATCTTTTACCCTTTTTGAGGCGTATATAATCCCAAGAAGGCCAAAACAAAAGTTTTTGTGATCATAGCACGGGCCAGATTTTGATTGTGTCTAATGCTAATTATAGCCACACCCTGTTTCTCACAAACGCCATGGTTTAGCGATATGCGCGCACTAACAATAGCTGGCCTTGTTTCTTCATCAATTATGCCACAATCAGAACAACACTGAGAGGATCCTTACACTTATAGAAATTGGGGGGAAAAGAGGATCATAATTGCCAAATAACAACAACATGGCGTGCGCGGATTCGGATGACATTGTTGTGAGCGGCTCGTTGAAAAATGTCTTTATATCCTGAGGTTGTTTCGTTGAGCTGCCAAATGCATCTTGCCACAAAACGCATGCTACGTGTCGTATCCAGATAAATCATATTAGGCTGCTGCTGCAAGCAAAAGAGCGCTTCCGACTGTGCTGATATGGTTAATTTGCGATTGATTGGTCGTCCAAATACAATCGCATATTCTGTGCGTATTTTAGTGTACGCTTGGATGGTAAAAAGACTAAACCCTTTTTTGATAGGAAACATAGTCTATATTGCCTATATATTTTAGTTACACAAATGTACATTTGCTTCAAAACTCCCGCCGCTGCATCTGCTTGACACCAAACAATTTGCCCCGAATATCTGATAAGCTGCACCTTGGGGGAAGATCAACTTACTAATCTGTGGGGTCAAAGCTGCTAGATCATTCGATTGGCTCCATGTCATGCCAAAATAAGCCCGCCTGTGAGTGGGCAGCGCATTCGTCTTATTTCTCCAACCTCAAGAAAAAAAAAAATAAGCAACCTTTCTTTTTCAAATACTTGAATTGACCTTTTATTCGTACACTTTTTGCAAAGCTGATTTTTGGGATGTTCTCGCGGTCACTCAGAGTTCTTGGTGCGCGTGCCAATAGGAGGACGTTGTCTGCATGTTATCTACGCGCACGTGGTCTTTCTACTACATTGAATTTGCAGACAGAATCAGTGACAAATCACAATGCGCCTGTTGGCGAATCAATCACAGCTCAGAGCAACGTTATGCCCATTTATCTCGACGCACAGGCTACCACACCTCTTGATCCTCGTGTCCTTGATGTCATGATGCCCTATATGACTGAGAACTATGGTAACCCGCACTCGCGCACTCACAAATACGGCTGGGAGACGGAAAAGGCCGTCGACATTGCGCGGGAGCAGATTGCCAACCTTATTGGCGCACATCCGAAGGAGATCATCTTTACATCGGGCGCAACCGAGTCGAATAATACTTCAATCAAAGGTGTTGCGCGATTCTACAAGGGAAAGAAGAACCACATCATTACTACGCAAACTGAGCACAAGTGTATTCTTGACTCGTGTCGTGTGCTACAAGAAGAGGGCTTTGAGGTTACCTATTTGCCTGTCAATAAAGGCGGGATAATCGATCTGAATGAGCTAAAGGGCGCAATTCGCCCGACTACTGTACTGGTTTCGATAATGGCCGTAAACAATGAGATTGGTGTTGTCCAAGACTTGAAGGAGATTGGGAAGATCTGTCGCGAGAACCGGGTGTTTTTCCATACCGACGGAGCCCAAGCTGCCGGCAAAATCGCGCTCAACGTCAACGATATGAACATTGACCTCATGAGCATCTCGGGACACAAGCTGTATGGACCAAAGGGTATTGGAGCTCTATATGTACGCCGTCGTCCTCGTGTGCGTCTTGAGCCTATTATCACTGGCGGCGGCCAGGAGCGCGGTATACGCAGCGGTACTGTGCCTTCTTCGCTTGTTGTTGGCATGGGTGCAGCGGCAGCACTGTCGGCTCGCGAGCTTGATTACGACTATCAGCACATTTCTAAGCTGTCGCGTCGTCTGATTGATGGTATACAGTCACGTGTGTCGCATGTGGTGCGCAACGGCGATCCAAACCACATCTATCCGGGTTGCGTTAACCTATCGTTTTCATTTGTTGAGGGCGAGTCTCTCTTGATGGCGCTGAAGAATGTAGCGTTGTCTTCTGGCTCCGCGTGTACATCGGCGTCTCTGGAGCCCTCTTACGTGCTGCGGGCCTTAGGAGCTGAGGATGATATGGCACACTCATCGATTCGGTTTGGACTTGGTAGATTTACTACCGAGTCGGAGGTTGACTACGTTGTAGACAATGTGCAAGCACACGTTACCCGTCTGCGCGAAATGAGTCCTCTTTGGGAAATGTACCAGGAGGGAATTGATCTCAAGTCTATCCAGTGGTCGCAGCATTAGCTTTAGTTGGTGTTTTTTTTAGTTTATTTTGCTATTGACGCTGAAATATAGGTAAGCAAAGCATCAATGTCGCCTGTCACAGATATACTAGTCATATACCGGGTTCGAATGTTTGATATAAGCAGATTTAAAGCATAAACAGGATTAAAGCGATATTGTTTTTCAAAATTTTAATCACAATAAAGCGCATTTGACCCTGAACTTGAAATGGCTGTAAAGTGTTATTGACTTTAAATGAAACATTCACTAGAGAAATATATTAATAAATAAAATGAAAATCCCCATAGCTAGTAGAAGGCTACAGTATATAAAAGCTTGTGCGATACTTTATTCTGTACATCCTCAATAATCCGATCCATATCGCGTTCAATATCCTTCGAGGCCTCAATTTGCCAAGCAAGCTCGACAATTGTTTTAGCTCCAAGTGTTGCCTCTCTGTGATTATCTTCAATGTCAACATTGATTACATGAACAGGTTTGCTGTTAATTCCTGCGCGATTAAGTAGTTCCTCACAGACCGCATCAAATACGCGCTCCTCACAAGTGAAAATAACATCAAAAAATCTTGGCTCATCGTGAAACCTCTGTGGCGCCATCTTTACGTCGCGATTCCGATCCAGCATCATCAAAAGCCCGTTGCGTGTATACAATGCCTTATCTTGAGTTTTAAGCTCATCGTATATCTTATTATATGCAGTACCAAAGTGAAATATTTTAGGCTGTGTTGCTGTAGGCCCTGGGAGTCGCACAGCACTACCTGTACCATATGACTCAATGTTGTAGCCTTGTTTTTTAAGCTGATAGTGTGCTTCCATGCTTCGGTTCATATTGCTTGCGCAAATAACCGCAAACTTGACCATCTTCTGTAAACAAGTATATGATATCGGTTTGTAAGTGTAAAAATAAATAGAATGTTGCTATGCGCAGTTCGACTAAAAACAAATTTCAAATTTCATTTGATAAATCATTGCATAGATAAAAGTGTTTTTATGGTGCAAAAATAACAAGTCAGATGATACTACAACTTACTGATAGATCGCTAATTGCCATCTATGTTAAATGCAACGATAGACTATCTATTTAAAGAATAAGTATCACTTAAACAGGTTGTAAATTTTCTTAGCATAGCAGCATATTTTTCTTAAAGTTATTAGTAGCAATACCTCTATTAATATTGTTAAAACATTTACAAATATATTTTGACAAAATCATCATGTGCTACACCCCTCCAGCCTATTCAAAATGTGTTATTGCCAAGCCGTCAGTCAATGAAAGCACTGAAGAGAAGTTTGAAAGAATTATCCGAAAGGTTATAACATCAGCCGATGTAATCGAGACAATTGCAGACAGAGTAGGTGAGCGGGTTTTGCAAAGGATAGAGAAGACTCGTCAAAACATGACGCCAGTAACACAGGTAAATACAGCGCTGATCAGACATAAAACAAATGGAATAATGAGTACGGCAGGATCCTCAGTTTCGCATATTAAATACCAGCCGGTTACGGAAAAGGAAATATCGTCGGTCATGGCTGCACTCCCAGGCGTAACCTGGCACCGCTGCCGTCTGGGTCATCTCTATGCAGTTGGCGAGTGTGGAAATCCTGTGGTTAGCAGTCACTGTCTCGAATGCAAGGAAAGCATCAATCACTGATAATGCCTTTCGCTAGTAGTATTCTTAATTTTAGGCTAAGTTTTGTTGTAAAGCCACTATCAAATAGTGGTTAAATGTGATGAGGAAAGTTATCTAATGTTTTAAAGACAAGTTGAGTGAGATGTGTTCGAGAAGCATAAATTCTAGGGTATGTACTAGCTGGCATAGTACGCTAAAAAAAAAAGGTGTATGTTACGTTTGTCAGCAGTTACCAGTAGATCACAATAACATAAAGCATATGATCAAGACTTGTGGTGATCAGTAGGTTTGCCCACCATAGGCATTTCCTGGAGTGTACATTTGCTGAGAAGGCATATAGCCTTCCTGTGTATTAGCAAACTGCATATTACCTTGATTAATATAGACAGGTTGGTTTCCAAAGTTCGCTTGCTGTTGCTGTACTTGAGAGTACTCGGCAGGAGCGTAAATTACAGGCTGTTGTTGTTGTTGGTGCATCTGCTGTACAAACTGCTGCTGCGGCTGCTGCTGAAAATTCTGCTGCTGAAGCTGTTGATATTGCGGCAGTTCTTGAACAAATTGTTCCTGCGGCTGATAAACAAACTGCTGCTGTTGCGGTTGTGCATATTGTTGTGGAAGCGACTGCTGTTGAATAATTGGCTGGGAAATAGCAGATCCAGCCATGTATGGCTGTTCGGACATATACTGCTGTGAAGCTACTGGCAGGCTCTGTGTAGCCATGTAGGGATCATAGGCTGTCATGTTATGCGGCTGTTCAAACTGAAGTGGAGACACCATTGCCTGGGTCGAAACAGGGTTAAATGAGGTTCCTCCAACATTGCTCGTGGCCATGCTTGCATCCATGTATTCATGGTGCTGTATTTGCGGCGATTGCACATACATGGGGTGAATTCCTGATTGTGAAATATTGACCGGCAAAGCCTGCGGCTGTGTTGATGGCTGGCCCTCCGTGTCATTGGCAAAAGTAGGATTATACGCAGGGTTATATGCAGGGTTATAAGCAGGATTGTATGCGGGTGTTGCCGGTGGTAGATCAGGAAGCGCCTTTGACGGCTGGATCTCTGCATTGGCACCAGGAGGCGCAAACATTGTCATAAGCTGCGGCTCTTGTTGTGGCTGCATTGAAGCTGGCACCGGCGCCATAGTTCCTTGATACTGCATTGGCAGGGTTTCGCCAGCATATGAAATGGGACGCTGCATTTCCTGGTACGAATGCTGTTGTTGTTGCATAAACTGTACCTGCCCAGGCATCATAGTCTGATCAAATGAAGATGCCTGGGACTGAAAGCTGGCTGGCTGTCCTGCAGCCATCATAGCAGGTGCGTTTGGTAGTGGCTTCTTGCCATGCTTTTGCGCATATTTATTGGCTAGTCCTGTATCGTGCATTGAAGCCGAAGAATATGGACGCATATCGGACATTGACGGCCGCATTTGAACGTGCGCAGTGATAGAAGCGGGTACTGGCGCCGGGCTACTATTTACTGTACTCTTACCCTCTTTCTGTAGCATTGCCGGCGCTGATGCGACGGTGCTGCTGGATATGCGCGCTTTGGGCTCAACCTGAAACAGTGGATCCTCTTCGTTCTCATCCGATGATTCGTCCTTCACAGGCCGTCTACGCCCACCTTTGGGGATGTAAGTAAATTCGAGATAGACATCTCCTGCTGGCTTGTCACTGCTTGTAAGAGAGTACCAACCTAATATGGACAAATGAAGCAACAAACGTGTAGCATGAAGATTTAGAATCTGTGGATTAGGAAGAAAAAGAAAGTGGGAAGTGCAAGCGAAATCAAATGCCCAAGGATGGCTAGCAGACACGCGAGCAATGTAGAGAACTGAGAAGCCGTGCTTGCACAGCTTCTAAAAGCAAAGATAAATTGTTTGGAATAAGCAAATACTGTACCATCTACCACTTCTTCAACAAAAATTCTTGTCAAATCCACCACACAACTTCCAATTTTTCTTTGAGTAACAGCGCTCTCAACTTCGAGAGCAACAACATGTAGTTGCGTCTTTCCAAGGCCTGCCACAAGAAAGGTAAGTAGGTCGTTCCACTGCGGTGTTGCACCACCCTTCTTGTCCACCTGAGTACTTTTTGTCGAAGTTCCTAGTGTCATGGATATCTTCGCATCGCCTTTACTCATACGGCTGCGTCGTGGCATCTTACGACCGGCAACAACTCGAATCTCAAGTCTTCCCTCTGCATGTTCCTTTGGTGTAGTCATGGTTCTAGTTTCTCCTGTTCTACGCCTCCTACGGGCAAGAAGAGTGTGTACAATTCGCTGTGATTCAGAATAAAAAGAGGGCTTCTAGCTACAAAGAAAGAAAAAAAGAAGAAAAAAAAACATCAAAGTTGGTGAGGGATGTCAAGAAGGAGAAAATCAGTGTGTGCCTGCATCTGCGGCGAGTTGGCTAAACCACGCCTTGCGTTACCTGTGCGGTGCAGATGCATGATCAGCAAAGGCTTATCATTTGGTGACCTGCTGGCTCGCCATACGCTTCTTTCTACATTTGGCTTGTCTGTGCATGACAAGTAGGCGACGATAGCGTGGGTGAAAGTCTCCACTGAGACTGCGCACAACTGCTGCGGGTTTACACGATATCCTCATCCACAACACCCACAAGCAAATCAAAAGAAAAGTGTTGTAAATGGCGACTTTCCATCTCCATACAGATCTCAGCAGTCCTGATCCAATGCTCTGTGACTTATTTCAATTTTTTTCCTTTTGCGTACCTTGGGAATCAGGATTTACACTGCAATGATTTATCGCGCTCTTGGTCGCCATGTGCATCCACACATGGGCTTTTCATCGCTGTTCCGGCGCTGTATTCAGATAGGACCGAACACTGTACGACTTGGAATGGTGATCGAACACAAGGGTGAGCCACAGATAGTAGAATCCAAAGATCATGGTGGCACAGGTCGTGGGCAGGCAGTAGTCAAGCTCAATCTTCGACATGCAGCGACTGGCGCACGGAGTCAGGTGCGTTTCCGCGCAAGCGACACACTGGACTTGATGAAGTTGGTGCAGAACAAATACCAGTTTCTCTACTCTGAGAGTGATAAGGTGCACTTGTTGAATATGCAGACTTATGAAGAGTTGGCAATGAATATAGACACATTCGAGGGTGCCAAGGATAGAATGTCTTTTCTAGAGGATGGAATGGAGGTTATTGTGCAATCGCTCGAGCCTGAACCCGGCCCCATATCCTGGAGACTACCATCTCGTCATACGTTCAAGGTCAAGAGCGTCGAGGCTCGGGTTGCTAAAGATAAGGGTGCTACATACTCACCAGCCACACTTCAAAACAATGCTCGCATTTCAGTACCTGACTTTGTCAAGCCTGGTGACAGCATCGTTGTGGATTTGGATAAGCTAACATATGTTGGTCGGAGTTGAGCGTGGGAGTAGTGGTTAATTTCATTGTTCGGATGTAATTAAGCAACCATATGAGAATGTAGTACGGGTTGGAGAAGATGTTCATCACCATGCTGTCTTTCTTTTCTCTCCATCAACTGTTTATTTGTCATTATCTTACTAGAAATATGCCTTCTGTTGTTGTGTATGGTGGCCGTGGTGCTCTAGGCTCTGCTTGCGTTGGGTTATTTAAACAGCAGGCTTGGAAAGTTATCAGCATTGACTACAACATTAACCCTGAAGCTGACGACAATGTTATAGTGTCTGATAGCAAGCAGGGTCTGGCAGAGCATGGAAAACGGATCACTCAGGACATTGGAGATCTACTTGGCGGCGACAAGACCGATGCAGTTATCTGCGTTGCTGGCGGCTGGCAAGGCGGAAACGCAGCCAGCAAGAACTTTCTCAAGAACGCTGACCTGTCGATCAAACAGTCAGTCGACACTTCACTAATTGCTGCCAATATTGCTGCCCGGCATCTGCGCCAGAACGGTCTGTTGGCGCTAACAGGTGCTATTCCAGCTCTCGAGGGTGGAACTCCCGGTATGGTTGGCTATGGTATGGCAAAGGCTGCTGTCCATCATCTGGTTGCCAGTTTGGCTATGCCTGGAAGTGGTATTGACGGCGGCAGGGTTGTTGGAATTCTTCCGCAGACGCTTGATACCCCAGCCAACAGAAGCGCTATGCCATCTGCTGACTTTTCCTCATGGACGCCACTGCCCGAGGTTGCCAATGTCCTCCACCAGTGGGCCTCTGAGCAGACCTCCTGCGAAAGCGGTAGATTGTATAAGGTGATTACCAAGGACTCAGTTACTAGTATTCTCTAACGCTTGTAACACTTTTCATTGTGCGATTAATAGCTTTCAGCGATTAAAATAATGTTTGGAGTGGATATAAAGAAAGCAAATGATACCATTTACTGAAGATATTGTAATTAACTTTACTATAGACGTCTAGCTTTCTTTGGACGACAGCCGTTGAAGGGAATTGGAGTCACGTCAGTCACAGCAGAGATAGGCCAGCTTGTAAGCGTAGTCACAGCCTTAAATGCCGCATCACGACCAGTACCAAAGCCTCTCAGTCTAATCTCAAGACTACGTATGCGAATATCCTTATCTCTAGCCTTGTTTGCAATTGATGCAGTAGCCTGATAGGCAGCCTCAAATCCAGAGCGCTGGGCCTTTCTAAATCCAACTTGACCACCGCTAGAATTGAAAAACACTCTTCCATTAGCATCTGTCAACGATACAATAGTATTATTCGATGACGCATGTACATGAAGAATGGCATCAACCGACTGGTCTACAGATTCTTCGCTACCATATCCTCCATAACGTCCTGTTTTGTTTCGCAAGAAAGGAATATTATGTGCAGCTCCCCTGTCACTTAACAAACTTTTATACGTAGAGTTCTTTGCAGGGCCTGAGGTGGATCTTTGCGAACTGGAACGACCCAAACTATCAAGAAGCGATTCCATTCGGTTCAGTTGTGCATTATCATCAAATGTTTTCTGTGCTCCAGTATTTGATGTGATACCAGGTGTTGTATTCGTGCGAGAATCTGATGACGGCACCTTGCCATCTCCCGTTCCTTCAGCTGAAGAATATTGTCTGCGGCTACCAGTATATAGCATCACATTGCAGCGTTGCATTGACGCAGTGCGCAATGTGCTTCTTCCAAAGTGACTCAGCATCTTCCAATATCTATGTTAAATATTGATTCGCACGTTTTTTTTTTTGCGCGTTTATTCCCTTTGTTCGTGCAATTGATTTAAAATGAGTAAAACTGAACAGAGAGAAACACCCCAAGACAAAAGGAAAGATAATGTCCAAAAGTTTGTGTATGCAGTGATCGGTCCTGACCTGGATCAAGGCATATCGGATTTACAACCTGACAAAATCAATAGTAGTGCATTGCACGATCGCAGCGCCACCGTTTTGAATGTATCTTGCAACAGCAGCAAACATAACAAGGATCTTTCAAAAAGTGGTTCATATCAAAAACTAGCATTCAACATGTAAAAGGGAGCTGTCAATGTCTATTTGTCTGACCTGTGGCGCTTTTCCTTCTCCTTTCTTTTCTCACTCCTCTCCTTTTTGCCTTTGTCCTTCTTTTCCTTGTCTTTCCTATCCTTCTTGCGCTTCTTCTTATCCTGCTCCTCCTGAGTGATTGCATTTCGCAGTGCAATCTTTTCAAGGATACGCTTGCCTTCGCATGCTGGGAAGCTAGAAAGATCATAATAGTGAGGAGCAATTTCCAGCAACCACTCGGGCTTGACCTCAGTTACTGTGCGTATGTAGTGTCGCTTTGTCAGCACAAACTCATTGTATACTACCCACTCAGGTTTGCGATCAAGTACTGAGGATGGATGAAGCAAAACAAGCTGGTTGTCCTTTACCGTCAGATACTGCCCATTGCGTTCTAGATGCGCTGCCTGCATATAATAACCAGCAGTCATGGCCTTGCGAATCTGCGGATAGTAGTCGGGGCTCTTAAAGTCGTTTGACACTAGTGGAATTCCGTTCTTAGATGCCACGCGACGCAGCTGCTCGCGGATGTTATCGGCCGACTTTAGCGAGCGGAATTGCAAAAAGTTATCCCAGCACCACTGTACCGGTTCGGGGCTACTCTTGTATTCGTGATAGACGTTGAGCAGCGTCAAGTGATCACCATCCATATGAGTAAATTCGGCCTTGGCAGAGTCGGCCTGTCTCTGCGCCTCGCGTGGTCGCAGAAAGACATTTGGCACAGAAAGCATTGCGGCAATTGACAATGCCTCGTTTGTGCAGCCATAGTCTGCAGCGCGTATAATCATCACCGCCAGCTGCGGATCAATCGGGAACTCTGAGATGGTGTGGCCAAGAGATGTCAGATTGGCGTCATCGTCGAGCGCGCCCAAATAATGCAGCAGCTCTAGCGCGCGCATCAGAACCTCAGGCGCACATGGATCCATAAGATCCAAATGCACCAGATCGTTGATCCCAAGCTTCTTCAGCTGAAGAACAATTGTGCCCAGATTGCTGCGCAAGATCTCTGGATACGTCTGCTCAATCAAGTCGCTATTAAAAGACTTTTCCGTATATAGGCGGAAGCACTTACCTGGACGTGTGCGGCCAGCACGACCTGCGCGCTGTTGAGCAGCAGCTCTAGATATTGGCGACACTAGCAGTGACTCGACTCGCACGCGCGGATTATATACCTTCTGTTTGGAAAAACCGGGATCAATTACATAAACAATGCCGTCAATGGTAAGCGAGGTTTCAGCAATATTTGTCGACACGACGATTTTGCGGCCAGGGGCACCGCCTGCAGTGCGCGGCTCAGGCGCCTTGGAGAAAATCTTTTGCTGCAGATTGGGCGGGAGCGTCGAGTACAGTGGAACTATAAGCAACGGACCGGTACCACTGCGGCGGTATAAATCATCGCTGCGCGCTCGCAGAAGGCGACAGGCCTCTTCGATCTCCTCTTCGCCAGTCAAAAACACAAGTATGTCGCCTTCAGGCTCGGTTGCGTGGATCTGCAGTGCAGTCTTGATCGAGGCCTCGAGATAATCGCTCTGTGGCTCAGGCGTATAGTAGACTTCAACAGGGAACGTGCGTCCGGGGACTGTTAGCAATGGCGCGTCATTAAAGTACTTTTGAAACTTTTCCGAGTCTAGCGTTGCGCTCATAACGACGATTTTGAGATCCGGGCGCTGAATGGCAACGTTCTTGACAAGCGACATGAGAATGTCCGTATTTAGCGTGCGCTCGTGTGCCTCATCAATAATAATTGCAGAGTAGCGAGACAGCAGGTTGTCAGACATGGCTTCGCGCAGCAGCATACCATCAGTGCAGTACTTGAGAATAGTCTTGGATGATGTGCAGTCCTCGAAACGTATCGAGTAGCCTACATCCTGGCCCAGCTTGACATCAACCTCCTCGGCCACACGCTGTGCAACGCTCATCGCCGCTACTCGCCGAGGCTGCGTGCACGCAACCATTCTTCCTTCAAGCTGTGGCAGCATGTCGAGGATCATGTACTGCGGAATCTGCGTTGTCTTGCCCGAGCCGGTCTCACCAACAAGGACAACAAACTGGTTGTTGTGCACGAGTTCCAAAAACTTTTGGCGCTGCTTGTTGACTGGTAGCTCACGACGTTTGGCCAGAATGGTCTTGTACTTTTCTGAGTACTCGCGCCCAGTCAGTCCATTGTACGTGTCATCCTCTACCGCTTCCTGTTGTGCTGCCGTGGTCTTCCCTGGCTCCAGCGCAGCAAAGGCCTTATTTGCACCTTGATCGGCGCCATCATGCATATGCGCAAGGTACGGGTTGTTGCGTATTTCGGCCATTTGAAGGCAGGAGTAACTAATTACAAAGTTTGTTAAGGTTCAGCGCGAAAGTAAAAAAAAAAAAAAAAGTTGTTGCTTCAGGTTTACTCTGCCTGGTACAAAGAAACAAGAGAAATTTGACGATGATCCGCTAATTAGCCAATGCGATGCTGATAACCACGTCTGCATGCTGCAGGAGCAGTGTGGTGAATGGCGCGCCACACCTTTTCTGGGTGTTGGTGAATTCCGAGAACTTGCGTTGCTATCGAGAGTGCCTTGGCAACATTTTTGAGGTTTTATATTTAGCACAACCACTATAAAAATCTTATCCAAACCTGGAGTGCATTTTTAGAGCAATGTTTCTTACAGTGCCTTGTCAATATGGTGCAAGTGGGTTTTGCTTGGCAACCACTTAGCGATAGTAGAAGCTTCTTCGCAACAGATGTGGAGCTGCGAATGACGTCAGGGTAAACGCTATTCATGTGATTGCAGCAGGCATACACTGACCATCTTTTGCGGAAAGACAGAGCCATGCCTTGGCAGTCGATGTCTTTGATAGAGCCATCTTTAAAGGCCGAAAAGGAGCTTCATTTTGTTTCAAAAAAAAGTGCACTGCCACTGAGAAGGGAGAGGAAAATTGGACTTTCTTGTCCGCCTTGCTGTCTTCAGGTCACTCTTCGTTTTCTCGCTGTATTTGACGCGTTCTTTGTTCTTTTATTTTCCCTTATTGTCTACTACATTTTTCACTTGTATATAAGTAGAAAAAAAAACTTCTTTTTTGTCTGTTCTTGTAAACACTTTGAAAACGGGCTTTGTGATATATATAATTCTATGACGCTTGAAGACATATCACAGAGGAACCTGGATAGAGTTGGTGGTATAATTGCTGCTATAGCGTTCAGCGTGTGTCTCTTTACGCATATATGGCAGTGGGCAAGGCATCGATGCCATGTGTTGGCGCCGTTACTCGTTTTTCTGATTCTAAGAATTATTGGATGGCTGCTTGCCTTTATTGGAGCAGTTAGAGACGACCGATTGCTTAACAAGCGTGGATATATAATCAACTCTTTGGCATTTTGGTTAATGATGCTGGCGGGTCTACTACTGCTTGCGCGCTGGGATGCCACCCGACGTGGAGTAAAGTGGGGCGTGCGGTCGTGGGGTGGGACTGGCGCAGCACTCATCGTATGCGTTGCTTTAGGGGCACTTGATGCTGCTGGTCAGATCACCTGGCTAAACGACCCGGAAGACGACTCCAACACAGTGCTTAAGGTTGCTTCAATAGGATTCCTCGTATTGTCTGCAGTTTACGCGCTGGCTGTAGTGCTACTTAACTTCCGTGAAGCGCTTTTCTATCAAAGGCCTTCTGTCAGATGGACATTCTTTCTCACTAGCGGACTCTTGGTAATACGGTGCGTGTTTTGGATGCTAATCGGTCTCCATATCCTTGAGTTTGAAGAATCCAGACGCCTGATATTTCTCTACTGTTTGACGACGACATTTGAGATTGCTACAGCTGCACTTTGGGGTTTCATGCCCATTGCCAAACACCTTCGGCCAAAGAGCGATGACGCGGGAACCGACATGCAGAGCCTCAAACCAAGCACTACTCCTGAGCAACCTCTGCCTGTCGACAATGCAATCCCTGCACACGAATACTTGAAAACGCAAGCCTCGCATGACTCTGAGCAAAACTCTGTTCATGAAAACCCTCATGACAATGTCCACGATGATCAAACACCGAGCAAAGTGTTGCCCCAGCCGCCTACAGGTGTCCACCACAGCTACAGCAACACAAACAACGATTCGGCATCAAGTATCCCAAGCTCATATGCTCCCCAATATCCAATGGGTGCATCCAATAACAACAGCGGGCAAAACTTTAATCCGTGGGCAGGTGCTTCTCTCACTGATAGTTCGGCTAATTCAGGCGTCCCAACTGGTGGGTTGAGTTCCTACTCGCAGCAGGCTCCACCAATGGTTGTTGGACCTTCTTCATATTCCACGCAGTTCCAGCAGCAGCAGCAGCAGCAGCAGCAACAACAACAACCAGTAGTGCGCGTACAACAGCAGCGTCCAGCCCCGCTTCAGCCTTTCTCTACCCCTCTATACAATACTGGTGTAAGTATGTCTGGAGGTTCTGGTGGACTGCCAATGCCTGGTCAGTCAGTTAATTTTATTACACCAAACATCAACCAGACACCCTATATTGGTGTTCCTACCCAACATACAACTTTTGTCAAGACGCCCTACCCACAGCCACAAGCAATTCAGGGACAGCAGCAGACGTTTGTAGATCCACCAAAGGTTGCATACACTGCAGATTACTTTAAGGGAGATGACGATGCCTCTCGCAGCAGCTCTCATCCTTCAAACATTGCCACAGCATACGATGCCAAAGAACCATTAAACGATACTAAAGACCCATCGCTGCCGGATAATCTCAAAAAATCCTACGATTAGTTAGCTTGTGTTTATTGCGTTAGTGATAAACGTTGCTTGTTGATTAATTCTCAAAACATTATGTTCTAAGGACGTATATTTTAGTTGGTGTTGCAGAATGCTTAAAGCACGGGAGATTACAAGGTTGAGAGATGCTTGAAGATAAATCACCTTGTTCATATCTACATTACATACACCAACATCCTCTGTACAGGTAACCTTTCTCGCGTTAATAGCATTTTACAAGTAATAAGCATGTAATCAATATATACATTATTCAAATGTATATAGTCTATCTCACTATGTCAATATTTCCGTCTGTGTATCTTTTTAGGTTATTTACATTTAAGCAATATGTTATTCCGCCAAGGTATGCAGAACTACGTTCTATAAACGACCCTGTCTTTAAACATTCAAACTTCTCGCAAAATAAATAACGTAGTTGCAGTCAGTTCCAGACACAACAGCGACAAGAAATAGCACTACTATGTGTCAAATAAATAAATAAAAAAACCTCTGCCCCACGTAAGGAAAGTTTGTTGACAGTGTTATATAACACACTGTATTGTCAAGACTCTGTGTTACAGTAACTGCAAATGCACACATTTATTATTTGCTTTTGACACAATTTTCTTGCGTTTTATTTAGGCAGGTATTCTCAAGTAATGTTAGTGAAGGCCCTCAGACACACGACTTTAGGCGTGGATTTTGTCGTCACGATCCAGGCCTCCCGAGTGGGTTTACCCTGGCTCTAAAGAGCTAGAGATCTCGAGGGGTTTTACCCTGGATCAAGTGTCGGACGTCTAGGATATCGTCACTGGGCCTTAGAGAAAATGTAAAACACTTTTTGTCAGCGGAAACTTGCATTTAGCGGGTTTTGTCTGGGTAACTGCAGCAAGTAAATTAAGGGTTGGAAAAATATTGGGGAAGAGCTGCTTTTCAGCGAAAAACCCCGCTTTCAGAGCGTTCGTTTTCACAACTTTCTTTTACCCACTTTTTTTTTTTTTTCAAACCATCCTTCTTTTGGTTCACGCTTTAGCTCTGACAGGAAGGACGCGATCCTCTGTGCGTTCCACCATACTTTGCCCTGTGCTCAGAAAACTCTTCACTCTTGACGGCCTTTCCTCATCTCTCCTCATCAGACGGTTCTTTTTTAAAAAAGTTTTTGTTGTTTTATTTTTATTTTTTTTTGATTCGCGGTGCTTTTTAATTTTGTCATCTGAATTCTAAAGAGTAAACAAGTTTTTTTTTTTTTAAATCTCTTTTTATTTTATATTGGATTTTGCAGAGGACAAAACGAACAAGTATCTATTTCTAGAAAGAAAGACTATGGCGGATAGTATCGAGAACAAGCTAGCTGATTTGTCCCTTGAGGGTTTCAAGAAGGTGTTTGTAGGCAATCTGCCTTTCAAGACTACCGATGAGGAACTTAGAGAAAAGTTTAAGCCGATTGGAGAGATAACTGATGCGTGGGTTGGAGTTGCTCGTGGTCGTCCTCTTGGTCGTGGATATGTTGTGTTTGCGGATGAGTCTGCGGCTGTTAAGGCTATTGAGTCATTGGACGGAGTTGAATTGGACGGACGTGCTATGATTGTCAACAAGGCACGTTCTCAGGCGGAGGGTAGGACTAAGCCCCGTAGTTCGAGAGCTGGCGGTCGTAACCGTCGTGCGCAGAAGCAACAGGGTGATGCTCCTGCAAGCGTAGTGTTGGGCGGATTCACTGTAGAGTCTGATAACGGAAACATCCAGCAAAGCCAGGAGGAAGCCAGTGATGAGCATGCAGCAAATGGAGGTCGTG
This sequence comes from Coemansia reversa NRRL 1564, assembly GCA_002705745.1. Lineage (NCBI taxonomy): Eukaryota > Fungi > Kickxellomycota > Kickxellomycetes > Kickxellales > Kickxellaceae > Coemansia > Coemansia reversa. The sequence goes on from KZ303491.1 coordinate 97,315, forward strand.
GACGTCGCGCACGTCGGCCCAGGAAGCCTAAGACTGTCAGGGAGGTTGTGCCACCGTCGAAGACAGTGACATATATTGGCAATCTGCCTTTTGATGCGACGGCCAAGGACCTGGAGCAACTGTTCAAGGACTTTGCAGTGGTGGATGCCCGCATTGTCGTCAGCAAGAAGTCTAACAGATCGAAGGGCTACGGATTTGCAACCTTTGCCAACCCTGGTGAGCAGGCGAAGGTTATTGCCAAGTTTGAGACTGACCCCGCAGTTATGATGAATCGTGAGCTGCAGATCAAGGCGGCCTACAGCGAGGCTCCTGTGGACCCCGAATCGGAGGCTGTTGCTGCAACTCAGGCACCAACTACCTCGAGCTCGGCGTCTGCTGTTCCTAGCTCGACTGCCTAATGCTTTTTTTTTTTTCTAGTTTTTTTTTTTTTTACAGAAATCATTTTGTTCCCTATTTTTTTCTTTTTAATGCGAAGATTGTGCGCAAGCGGTTTCTTAAAGTCACCAAGGAAAAAAAAAAAAAATCCAGTAGATTTGAAATAACCTTCCTCAAAAGGCAGTGCGCCGAGTCAAAAAATGCAGTACATCTGCATCTCCCAAAGCAAGTTTGTTTGTTTTTAGAAACCTAGACTGGTGCTAAGCTTGCAAAGTAGTGCATAAACATCGTGCATGTGTATTGTTAGATTGTAGAGACGATGTTCTAGAGTGCGTATCAATGCAGCAGCGCGGTTGTCGCCCTTTTCTGAGACAATTACTTGAGTCCAAATAGATACCATACCACTGAGATTGGCCAGTGCGACATCTGTGAACAGACGATCACCAACTACAGCAATATCTGCTGGACTATCTGCTCCAAGAGCATCTAGAATTTCAGCGCCACATCTAGGTTTTTTCTCCACATGTCGCAGCACAGGTACACCCAATCCCCGCTCAACTCTTTCAGCACCATGGCCTTTTGGATCATCCCGAGTTCCAACAGAATTGGAAACTATCAGGATATTGCAAGGTGAAAATATTGACAGACACTGACTCCAGACGTGTTTAAACTCAGGATGTATTTGGTCAATGTAAGGTGCAGTTAGACAGTTATCCTTATCAAAGACCAAATATTTGATGCCTATTTGGTGTAATTTAGCAAAAGGGATCGCTCGGATATCGGAGACAACCATTTGTGGCATTAGCAACGATGGTTTGCGTAATAGTTTCCATCCAGATCGGAGCGCAGCTATATTAAACGACTGTACCATAGCGCAGTTATCTGTTCTAGTAAATGCGTATGGTAATTGTGTATCATATGTAGTTTAGTCTGACTTGTAATAGATCTTAACAAAAAAAAAACCAGCTAATAGAATCCTAAAACATGTATGTGTTTGGTTTTATGGTTCGTTTTGTGAGGGAGAAGATTTTTTTTAGTTGATTCTACTAGAGTAGACCACTTCACTTCCAGCGCCCTTAACACCACGACCAAACTTGAGCAGCCACGAGTCCACAGCCTTTTTCACTGTAGTTTGCGCTTGGACATCACCGCTCTCCAGCAGCATATCGTCCACATCAACCAAGTCTTCAAAGAATGGTTGAAGCTCAGCGGCAGTCCATCTGCTTCTAGCTTCAAACATATGACGCATTCTGGCACGCGGTTCATGTGGAAGCGCACTCCTGGATAGAGGATTTAGCAGAGTCGACTCGGCAGATACACCAGAAGGAGTAAATAACTGTTGTGAGTCAATTGGCGTTGAGACGTAGGCCATGTCGCGCACCAGCGACTGTGGGATGGCCTTGCTGCGCCAGTTTTCCAAGTCACCAATATCATCCAGCTGCAATTGCGGTGGCATTGTAGCCTGTAAAGCGGCTAGAAACTCTGACACTGGCCAAGGACGTGAACCCTCAGATGCAAATATCTGCTCAGCCAAGAACCTTGCCACTCGTCTACTGTCGATGGCGTAGGTGTTGGGTCCACGATCAAGTGCAGGTCTGCTAAATCTTCCCAGCACAGCCTCGACAGCCTCAGATAAAAGTGCGTCGCCACCTGCGTCGCTGCGCAGAGCAAGAAACACCTCTTTCGCGTCAAGTGCATCCAGCGACCAATCGCGTTCGATTTGTGTCGCCAGAATCAGCCGCAGTAGCTCCATACAGTACGCTGGCTCAACAATGCGCCAATGTCCTTTTTCTGCATGTCTAAACGCTGGTACTTCTGCCAACACACGACGCAACTGCCGGTCACCAGCCTGCACATGTCGTGCCAGTACTGCGTCCGTCACATGTCGTACCACCGATTTTTGTCCGCTCATATCGCCGTCCACGGCCATTTCTACATCCTCGTCATCGCTCTGTGATGGCGACTGTTGGTCTTCGAGTTCTACACCATTAAAGAATCCACGTGTCTCCCATCTGAGAACCTCCAAAACACGTGCGCGGATCTGCGGCTGCGTCTTGTGCAGCTCAAATGTCTGGTTGAGTTTAGTGCGCAGCTCCAGTCCTTCTGAGCTTTCAGTCAGCAAATAAAGTCCGTTGGATGTATGCGCAGTGTGGAGCTGATACGTTCGCTCCTCGCTATCCACTAGTACAGCCACGTCGTCTTCGCGTCCACGTACCACCAGTGTGCTTTTCTTTGTAGCCTCTAGCTGCGCCAAAATCTCCGGAGTTAGCTCTAGTAGCCGATATTCTTCGGGATATCCGGCGCTCGCTGATAGCTTCTGTGACACATCATGCGCTTGCGCTGACATAATTAATTTTCCGTCTCTGCCCCCTTACGCATACAGCAAATGCCGCCTTATCAGATGAACAGTATATTACTAATATTCGTTGAGTGTTCTTAAATATGCTTCAAAATTACACGCGTCAAAAAAAAAAAAAAAAGACTCTTGCCATCCGCAGTACCTTTCGGCCTGTATTTTTGTTTTGGGGGTGGGGGGGGACGATACACACGGTGCAGTTCTGGCTGGTCAACATTCGGGAGTAGGGGACAGAAAAAAATGATTATAAATGTGGCGCGACCTGGCCGCGACCAGGCCAGACTGTTTTCTTGTTCCGATCCATTAAAAAAAACACTTGGTTCTTTTCTCTCTATCTTTTCCAAAAATTTCTTAAAGGACCACAAAAGAGTCTGTCTCCTATTTTTCTTTAGCTCATATCTAATAAACAAAAAAAAAAAATGGTTCTACAGCCGCGCTCTCCTGCTCCTCAGTTTACTGCCGAGGCTCTTATCGGTACCGAAACCCGCAAGGTTTCGCTGTCTGACTACAAGGGAAAATATGTGGTACTTTTCGCATGGCCCTTCGATTTTACCTTTGTATGCCCTACTGAGATCTGGGCGTTCTCCGATCGCTACAAAGACTTTGAGAAGCTGGGCGCTGAGGTACTTGGCTTTTCATGTGACTCTATCTTCAGTCATTACAACTGGGTTCAGCAGCCGCGTAAGGAGGGCGGCTTGGGTGAGATCAATTTCCCCATGATTGCTGACCCCAGCCAAAAGATCGCTCGCGACTACCACCTTCTTTCCGAGGAGGAGGGCTGCGCATTCCGCGGCGTGTTTATTATTGATCCTGAGCAGAAAATTCGCATTATAATCATTAACGACAATAATGTTGGTCGCTCAGTTGACGAGATCATACGCTCGCTAGAGGCCCTGCAGTTCAGTGACAAGCACGGCGAGGTCTGCCCTGTCGGCTGGACCGCTGGTGCTGACACCATCAAGCCAGAGATTACCAAGTCCAAGGAATTCTTTGCAAAGGCGAACTAGTCTCGTAATGCTCTTTTGTCCATTTTTATGCACTTATATTTTGAATGTATACGTGCATCTTCTATTTTGGTTGGCACAACCTATTTTTTTTTTCTCTGGCTTTGCTGTTTATTTGGTTCATGTATATATGAACTCAATGTAGGTATGTTGATATTGGCGTTCTTTGCATATATATACTGGCTAAAGTACGCTCCCATGTAAGTGTTTAACTAACCACCTCCAGGGCGCATAGTGCAAAATGTTACAGATAAAGAAAAAAAAAAAACATGCGCTGGCTGTCAACGCAACCGGTATTGAAGCAAGTATGCATGTGGTGGGTCTAGAAGCTTATAGTATCGCTCAACCATGTGTGAAGTGGTGAACCCATGTTTGTGGTAGAAGCGTAGCGCATCGTCATTGTCGATTTGTACGTGAAGTACAATTCGTTTAACACTTGGGTCAGCAGCAGCTGCGGAAATTGCGCTATTCAGAAGTAGTCGTGCAATACCAAGTCTGCGATACGGTGCTAATACACCCAGTGTCATCATATACACTTCGAATTCTGTAGGCGGTGGTGCTTGAAAGTTTAAATGTGCTGTTGGTGAGTTTGCAAACCCCAATACTTGTGCACGACAGGTAACAGTGCCAACGCACACTCCGTTACAAAACGCAAGCTGTGCAAATTGTCCCGGCTGTAAGAGACTTTTGTAGAATGGTGCTGTGTATCGTACAGGGAAGAGCGTTGCATTCAGATTGCGCACTTTGTTTAGGTTGTTTAGGTCAACGTTTTGGAGCACTATATGCGGCATGTGTGTGACTACTGTCTGTGTTGTCTCCATTACATTTATCGCACACTTTGTGCTCCCAAAATTCCAGCAAACAAATCTGTAAAATACACCGTGTCAATTATACAAAGTCAAGTAATAAAATAAATAAATAAATAAAAGTATATATGATGTTGTTGCTGTCACAAAAGTGCTGTGAGTTCTCTCAAATCCAGTTTTCTTAGTCTTCTGACACGTGTGGGTACTGGTTTCTGTGAAGCTTGATGTCTCTTGCAGACAAAGGGCCAGACCATAACTTCCTTTATACTGACATTGCCATCACACGAGCAAATCAGACTGCGGCAAATAAAAGTGGTGAACAACGCAGTTCATATTGCACCTTTTTTTTCTCCACCTTTGTCCAACTTTGTTCACAATATTTGCGCTTCTGTTGTCGCCATCTGCATAGTTGTGTTTGCATGAACCACCACCATTGGGTGGTGTGTACTGATTTCTTGCGCAAGGGATAGCAATGTCCTCAGCATTAGGCAGCTGCCACCATCACATGACTTTTATGACACGAGCCAGTATAGTGTCGCGGCTTAATGAGCATAGCAACAGCAGCAGCAAAAAGCCGACGTCTACAGAGCGGAATGAACTCTTAGATCACCCAGCAATGATAGCAGCGGCCAAGAGCTGTGTGTTTATTAAAGATGTTGCTCGGTCTCTGGGATTTCCAGCCCGTACTATCAGCACTGCGCAGCTGCTTGTGCATCGCGTTTATGTGCTGCGGCCTAGCCCATCCATTGGCAGCAATGATCTTGCTATAGCTTCTTTGTTGGTTGCTGCCAAAATGGAAGAGACAATCAAACGGCTACGTGATATTCTTGCACATTCGTATCTGCTATCCACACAGCCGACAGACTCTAGCTTTGAGCCCCAGGCTGTCTCCACAGCAATTACGGATAGAATGCGCACTAGTGTGTTGGCTGGAGAGCAGTATGTTATGGATGCTATTGGCTTTGACTTCCGGACCATGCATCCACATTTACTTTTTGTAAAGTTAGCAAAGATGGCTAACGTTCCACGCCAGACAACTGCTGCTGCAGGATGGGAAATTCTAGGTGATGCGTTTTTCACCACGCTACCCGTCCAATTTCCATCATCTGTTATTGCTGCTGGCGCACTTTGTCTTGCTTGGAACCTTGATTGTGAGGATCCAAAAGATTCTACGCCGTTCATATTAAAGTTATTCTCGGCCACCTTCCAATCTTCGCCGGATACTATTTCTGCAAATAACGGCAGTCACGACAATTATAAAAGTAAAAGTAGAAGCGAAAGCAGGGATGCCCACCGTGGTAGACGCGGCAATGACTCCGATTACCATTATCAGCAAAAACAGCGGGTTGCGGATAGCAGTGATATTGCGCCATTGCAACGCTCGCAGAGACGGCCGACATCTTTGAATTTGTCTCAAGAAGAGTGGTGGACCATGTTTGATGTATCGACAGAGGACATTCAGAACTTTGTTCGTCAGATTGTCGACTTTTATCTGCTATTCTTCAACAGCACAGTGTTGTCAACGGAACATCCGGAGCGGCACAAAAATGGCTTACCAAGCAAGGATATGTCGCAGCGTATTGGCCAGTGGCGCATGCGGCTAGACAGAGCACTACCAACATTAGCCGGATCTTCAGGTTAAATTCTTTAAAAATAAGGTACAATATGATAACGTATATAGCCAAGAATGGCCAGTGGCTTTTTGTTTCTTTTATTGATCTATTAAAAATTATTGCAATAAATAATATGCATTTTTGAAGCAATACGTATATTAATAAATCACTAGCGTATTAGAAAAACAACAAAAAAAAACGCCCAAAACACAAAATACATAAATAAAAGAATATCAACAGCATAGTAAATGAAGAATTAGACTTTGTGGGTTTCAGCCGCTACCCGTATTCGTGCTCAAAACACTTCAATTTAGCCAGAGCAAAGTGTTTAACTACATCATCCTACTTGCAGCTTATTGTAATTTTTCCTCATCGGCATTATACATCAACTTGATTTAGTTGATGGCGCCGCTTACGTCGAAATTTAGTTTGAACAAAAGCCGGGTTGGATATAAAGACAATAAGTAAAAGAATTCCCACACTGTCATTGGAGAAATCGCGGACCGAACGAGACCATTCTTTTTCGGGATAGGCGTAGACCGCAATCTGGCCAACTCCCGTCGCCAGATGGGCAAGTAAATTGATCAGCGGATACATAGCCAGATAGTAGATTGATCGCGATACTTTGCGTCCATAGTAAAGCCTGTCTAGCGAATCAGGGCTGTAAGGTGAGACAATAGGTGCACAACGTACTCCAATTGTATGTCCACTACAATCCCGGAGATGGTGGCTATTGTAGCTATCAATACCCAGGTCTGTCGAGAGGCTGCTATTATTCCCAGATATTGGTAGAACAAGCTCATCAATCTCGCGGCGAAGGCTGCGCCATTCACGGATTGTGCGCCAGAAACCAGCCCCGACAAGTGCCACAGAAGCCAGCGAGCAGATAACTATAACTGTTGACAATGTTATTATGTGGTAGTGGCGCTGAGCCCACGTCCCTGACACAATATACAAATGGTTTTCGCCCAGCCGTCCTGGCCATGCCAATATAGGCATGGATATGATGCACGATATCAAAAGTGAAAGCGGAATATACCATTGGTGTAGGCAGCGTATCGAGCGATATCGGAGTGCAAAGTTGAGCATCAAGTCGATCGAGAATGCGGTTATAAGAAAAAAGTATGCAAATGGTAAAAACGATATGTCCATAAACCCGTAAATAATTCGCACAAATACCTGGCTCTGTTGGATATGTGGCGGCAGCGATAGAAAGAATATGTCTAAATAAGTAATGCCGCGATTTACTGAAATAACCGCTGCCATTGCCAGATTAAGTTGAAGAAATATACTAAACACCCATCCGTTGCGCTTGACCAAGTATATAATCAGTATACATTGCAAAAGCGAGCATGCAAGCGATAGACCACAGAATACGCTGTCAACAATCTCCTGGGACTGCATGTCACTATCCCTACTAGACGCATCTCAAGGTCTTCCAATCCACCTTCTTTTTGGCTCTCGGCTAGAGAAGAGAAAGAGAGCGAGAGAGAGGCGGTTATAACAGTGCTAAATGCACTCTTTTTTCTTTTAGATACCAAGAAGTACTCTGATAATATGTTGTGGATATTTGCCGTACCTTCTTGACCAGCTGTAGATTTCCCCCCCTGGGGTGAAACAGAACTAAAGGAGATAAACTGAAGCCTTTTTTATTTCAAATAAACAAGGGGTGGCAATAATGTAGTGAATAAGGTGAAAGAAGAGGACAGAAGGGGGTGTGTGAGAACGATGTATAGAACAAAGGTAAAGTGCGCTAAACGAGTTCAGACTTGGAGGGCTTACACTGCAGCCTCAACGAGCAAGAGAACAGAAAGAGGATTATGAGGATAGGTAAGGTTATTGACGGTGAATATTCCGATAACAGACAGGGCAGAAATACAAGTTGTTGTACACGAGAAAATAAAGAAATTGGACAAGAGAGAGAGGCGTTCAACAGCACGAAGAAAGGCTTGATTCCTTGGAGGAGATGCAATAGGGATGGAGATGACAAAAGCAGGCTTGTTCGTAAAACCTGTGCCTAATTTGTTCGTTGTCTAGCCTTTTTTGGGACTAAATATGAGGTTTGAAAATAAACGAGGGAAATGAGGGAGGTTATAGTGATATAGTAAAAAACCCCTCTTTGCAACGCCATCCCGACCATCGTCACCCCCCCCTGCTTCGGCAATTCTTATTATAAAGCACCCTCATCCCTCCAGCTACAACTCCCCTATCCGCCAGTAAGACAGAACACGCTTCTTGTGCTGCCGCCGACAAGCACCACCTTTTTCTCCCTCTTTCTCATCAATTGTCCTTCGGGAAAGAACATAATGTCTTTTCCTCCCCCCCGGCCATGCACAAATTCGCAGTTAACAATGCTTGTTTGTTCGGCACCACTTCCTCTGCATAAACTACCCCCATTCAACACATGCTCAACCAACCTCAAAAGTCTTGTTGCCTTTCTGCCTAGGTAAATCTATAATACCATTTTAAAAAACCCCATTAAACGCATCAAGAGGATGTCATTTACATCCGTCAAGGTGATTTTTGTTGGCAGCGTGTGACATTACATCTTGCGTTGATTGACATGTGTAGTTAGCGGCACCATTTGCGTCGGCAAGAACCAAAAAAAAAAAAAACACTGCCAGCTATTAGTAGTTATGAATAGTCACATTAGTTGTACTTGTATTGTTTTAAAAATATTTATAGAATTCACATGCAATCTGTAGCATCTATCTATATTTCTTTAAACAGGAATATGTAGTGAGTACTCTTGTTGCTTAGTATTCAGTTTGTGTTTTTAGACGCCTTGTCCTGTGAGATGTGTAGTCTTCATCGGTTACTTCCTATTTCACTGTCTGCGGCGCAAAACCAATACCAACCACAGTGCCAACAACCCCTTGCACCTGTATAAACAACATCTACAAACACAACGCAAACTATCTGCTTTCTAAACACAAAGCCTCTATGTTGATTGCCACAGAAAAATCTTCCCAAACGCTAGTATTTTTGCAAAAAAAAAAAAAAAAAAAAACAAACAAACATTCTTTGGCGTTTTCTAAGCCATATCCGGTCACAACATGATAAACGGAAAAGTATATAAAGAAAATTTTTGTAGTCGTTTGCTGCCGCATATGGCAATGTAAATATTGATGTGTAGGTAACTCCGAATTCCAGCCTTGTATGGTTTATTGGTATACAGGTCAAACGATCCATTGGCACTAGCAAGATAATTGTAGTAAAAGTGCCACATTTACCATTCTTGTGATTCCGGGGAAGCATCCAGATCGCTCTATTATGCCTTATTTTGTGTTCTAGTAAATTGTACATACAATACACAAAATAGACACATGGCAGAGCTACAGAAAAGGGACTTAAGAGTCAGTGCATTTTTTTTTTGTTAGTCTTGAAAGTTTTGCTTATTATATTTCTCTATTTCTTGGGTTATATTGAGCCACTTTTTTCTGTTAGAGGCTTGGTAACAGGGTTCTACAAAAAAAAATGAGCTTTGCGGGTTCTCCTGCAAACGCTGTTAGCGAAAAGGGCGTCGGTACCTTACATCCAGAGGCACCGAGCGGATACCAGGCTGCCTTGACAATTGTAACTAGCATTGCTTTGTTTGGCTCTGCCATGACTGTAGTTATATTTTTTATTCTTCTGGCACTAAACCCTCGCCGAGTCAATATTCCCCTTGTCAAACTCACATTAGCAATCCAAAGCGTTAATTCGGTTGCGCTAATAACGACATTAGTGCTAAACGAGGTTGAGATCAGAGCACCAATTTTGTGTGGATCATTGCGTTATATTCTCTATATCTGCTATCTTGCTTCAATATTTATGTGTTGCGCTATAACAATCCATTTTTGGTTAGTGATAACCAGACGCAAGCTTTCGCAAGCCAAACGTAATGAGAGATGGTATTACATTATACCAATTACGCTGGCAATTACATTGTCAGCAGCGCTCGCTGTTATCCCAGACAGCGCATATCATATGCCTGGGCGGTGTGCACTTGTCCTGATACCCAGCTCAAATTATCTTGGAATTAGATGGGGCTTCTATTATGCATGGTTTATCATTGCCTCAGCCATATCATTTTATTGTATGGCAAGTGTTCTGTTCTCGACACGACGTCTTACCCACACAACAGATATAGACAGAGATACATATACGTCGTCAACAGAGGCGTACCGTAATGCAGTTAATGCTCGAGCAAACGGCAAGCGTCTACGCTCTCTTGCCTTTTATACTATCACATATCCTTTAATCAGTTTTGTGTGTAATTTTCCAATGTTGCTGCAAGAGCTATTATCAACTGTGCTTAAACGAAGACTTGCGTGGTTTGTCCTCGCTTCTCGACTTATTTTATATAGCGAAGGTCTATTATTATCGCTAGCTTTTTTTCTTTATCCAGCTGTGCGTCATTCGATTCGTGACCTAGTAAACTCTGCGGTGCAGTACTGGGTTATTGATCAGGAAGAGTTTTGGAGATTGCGTCGAAATCAGCTTACACGTAGAAATAGTAGCCAGGCCTTTCGAGAAAAATACAAAAGCTCCCGAACAGAGGAGCAAATTGTTCGCGACTTTAGCTCACGGCGAGGTCGCTTGTATCATTTTATATTTTCCAAAACACCTGAAGGCAGAGTTGCAAGTACTTTGTAATAATCTTTCTTTAATAATTAATAAAGCTGAAAGTAAATATTGGTAAAATAGCATGTTTGTAAATAGAAGGTAAACAACTAAAAATTTCTAGTTAACATCACTGTCTATAATACGTAAAAGTCGGCAGAGTCCCAAATCTGATAGTCTTCATCGTTGCCGATTTCACCAAATGGACGCAATGCCTTTAGATGTACATGGTACATGCCAGTCGGTACATTGATGGTGTCTACCAACTTTTCATCGGTAAAAACTGTTCCGTTTATAAGCGCAGCTCCGGCGGTAGCAGTACAGTTAGGGCATGTAAATCCAGAATACTCATAATAACCATCAAGCAAATATCCAAGGCTCATGCCTGTGCCAGAATTGACAAGCGTAAGCGTAATCTGACGGCTTGGAATTGCAATACCAAAAAGAACCATAGCTGCTGTGTTACCACCGATGGCTAGCTTTGAGGGATCTTCAATGGCTGTAAGGTTCATATCAACTAGGGCTGGAAGTCCTTCAGAAGATGGAGATAGCACATTCTGGATTGTATAGTCGCCGTTGTAACCTGCATACGGGACAACATAGCTGCTGCGCTTCTCTTCACCATCCCATTGGAGATCGAGGTTGATGAACCCGCCATAATACCAATTCTCAGAATCCTTCAATCCTTTAGGCGCAACTATAAATACAGTAACCTCACCCGTTTTCCCTGCAGATATTGTCTCGTCTGCGCTCTGCACATACACCTGTGGAAGTGTGCTTTTAGGTACCGATTTAGTGTTGACTGGCCATGTGCGTGGTGTATAGGTATAAGTACCATTGGCCAAGTACTTTGAAAGCGAGTTTGCCACTGTGTCTCTATGATATACGCGTACACTTTTCTTGCTGTCAGTGTTCTTAATAGTGATAGTGCGCGCAGTCCAGCGAACTGTGCCAAGATCTTTTAGTTCTGAATAGCCCTGAATTGGGCGCATCTTTGTATTATTGATCGACAGCGCCACTGGATCAATTTGTGCACGAGACTTTATCGATTCATAAACATCTACTAGGCCTGCACCACTCTGATAAGGGCTGCTACTCAGGCCAGTAGTTGCGTCAGTAATTGGTTTGGCAGAGGCCACCAAAAGTGTGCGGATCTCGTCAACGGTGAGTTTAGGATGCGCTTGCTTTAGCAATGCTATGGCACCTGAAATATATGGCGTGGCCATTGATGTACCTGAGAGCGAGGCATATTTTCCAAGCTTTAATGGATACGTTGACCAAATGTTTCCCCCTGGTGCAGAGATCAGAGGAACAAGTTCGAGTTCAGGCGATGGTCCATACGAGCTAAACGGGGAAATCTGGCCGCCAGTAGTCGACGGAAAGACCTTATATTCATCCTTGGGTGCTTTAATGGAAACTGGGCCCTTGGCAATATCATCCGCGACAGATTTTCCGTCCTCTTCGGTAATTATAACAAATGGGATATCGATACTTTTATCAATTGCAGGCGATGTGAATCCTGGAGCATTGTTGTAGCACAGAACACCAATAGCGCCTGCCTGTAGAGCATTTCGAGCCTTTTCATTAAATGTGCATGTACCGCGCGCAATAAGTGCCACCTTGCCGCTGAGGTCCTCAGTGTAGTTGGAGCAGCCAAGGATGCTTCCTTCTTTATCAACAGGTGCGACGACTGGTACATCTGATGAAAATACAAATGGATTTAAAGCCGAGCCAGGTGTTGACAATATGATTGTTTTTGTATCCTGCGCGGTAGTGATATAGCCGGGATTGCCTGTGATGTTCCAGTTATCGACAGATCCAACGCTTATTACACCGTGGCCGACAGCAGGTGCTGCAGCAGTATGTAACCCACCAGCACCATCGTTTCCCAAAGCCGCAACCACAACCACTCCTTGCTCAACAATTTTTGAGCAGGCAACCGACAATGGCTCCTCAGGCCAAGCTCCACCGCCAAGTGAAATGTTGATGATATCGTGTCCGTCTGCGTATGCAGCTTCAATACCCTGAAGGATTATATCGTCTGCAGTACTTAGAACATCATCTTTGGTACAACTAAATACGCGATACATACCGAGTGTAGCACCGGGAGCAACGCCGTGTACCTGAGAACCACGCGCAGCAATAATGCCAGAGACATGCGTTCCATGTCCATCACAGTCCATTGGCGTTGGGTTGGGCTCGATAATTGGATCTGCATCACTCATAGAAAACTTATCGCCAATAAAGTCTTTTCCATATTGCCAAGGACACCCTTTTGTTTTCCAACATCCTCCTAGATCAGGATGGTTGTAGTCAACACCGCTATCGACAATGCCAATTTTTACACCTTTTCCGTTTAAACCAAGGTCCTCAAAAGTTTTTTGCACGCCTGTCATACGATGCAGATAAGACTCTGTAGAGTTCAGCTGGGCTGAACTCGGGGAAGGCGAAAATGCATAATGATATCTGACTGGCCAGACGCGCAAGACACCCTCTGTGTTGGCAAGATGTACAGGGTCAAGACCCTTAGTAGTTGCAACAGATATCCCATTAAACGCATTGGTGTAATGGCGTTTCACTATAATGTCGGGCATGGCATGGAATCTAGATACGTGCGTGCTCGGAATATGGCTTTCAAACTCTACAATGTATGCATCACGCTTTGTGCGAATATGAGAGGGATATGTGATAAAACGACCGGCATCCACACCCAGACAGGTAGCAGCGACCATAAAGGCAAGCGCAAGTAACTGCATTGCTAGTTGTGCAACGTTCTCGCCGGATGTGTATCTCAACTTGTAATACTGGCTATAAAACCCGGATTGAATAGTTGTAGCTTTTAAAAAACAAACATAAGTACAAATATTAGTTACATATCGCCAATGTTTCTCATGGTGTACAGGTAGAGCTGACACCAACAACGTGATCGGAAAAGAGGCCACATATCATCGGATGTTAGCGACTTACACTCTGAGAAAGAGAGAAAGAGAGAAAAAAAAGGAATATGACAGCAAAAAAGATGCGACCAAGGAACAGAAAAGAGTTAAAGTGGGCTGCTGTTAGACCTGGTGGGCTTGTATGTAGAGAAACCGCAAGACGTGCAGGTGCCGACAGGAAGTCCCTAACATGCACAACCTTGGTCAGATGAACGTCAAGACAGTCAACAGAGTAACAATTAATTATGAACGCGAATACCAAATACAGTTCCAAATGGGCATTGCTGAACGGGTTGTATTTAAAGTAGTGCACATGTTGTATTGCGACACCCCTTTGACACCATTTGGGCAATGGTGAAATAGTATTCGTGTGCTGCTGCTGGCATGTCAAATTCCTCAGTACCACTATGCAAATCCCTATTTTTGTGCTTGCCAGTTCTGCATTGATCTCGCTTATAACCCCTTCGTCAACGTTGTCAATCAATTGTGCACTCTGGCTTATTTTAAAAGGCGATGTCCCATGTTGCAGTCTTCGCTACGACTATATTTATATTTCTGCTGAAGTCAACATCGCATATTTGTTGCCATATATAAACGTAGCTGCACATGAACAATCTGGTCATGCCTGTAAAGGCATCGCGACATGTGTATGATGTTGGAAGCAACATGTCCGAGGAGTTTATGGAAGTATGGAAACCCATTCTAGCGCACTTGAGCGCAAATACAAATGCCAAATCCTTCAGACTGTCTCCGAGCCTTCCTCGTTCAACGATTTCACGATCATTAAGGCACTGGCAATCTCTGGCCACAAGCTGCGCATTTTGTCGCAACCAACAACCGCACTTGATGAGATCCAATCCCCTTGATCAGGCAACCAAGTCTCTTTGCACTCTTGCCTTTCTCACGAATGCTGCAACCTCATAGCTATATTGTACTTCTTGTATTCTTGCCTCATATGCCTTAAATTACCTCAATGGTGAAGAGCAAGCAAAGGCCAAAGCGAAAGAGAGAGCGCCCTGGATCCCCGGCCAAGGAAACAATCACACCACTACAGTCTAAACCCGCAAAGGCGCCAGTTAGGTAAGCAATTCACGCTACCAACTCTGCAAGCACCTTCAGCTGCAAAGTAGGCGTAACGCAATGAGACTGGGATTTAAGTGCGACCAACCTTGCTGAACACTGCGACTTTTGGTAGTAGAGCACTTCGGCGTACACAGAGTGCGACCCTACCCGATGATGCGGCATCTCGTGAGGGCCGTTCAGAACACAAGGGTTTGTTGCGCGATATGGACTCTGAGAGCGACAGCGATTTCCCCGATGCACTCAGTTTGCTCAAGTCACCAGTCAACAGGCCAGTAAAGACTGCAAATGGGCGGCGACGCAAGCTTGTAAAATCAGTCTCTGATATACCATCTCCGACTAAGGCAGATGTTTCTGATGCCGATCCGACCACAACAACGCTCAAGGTTCCAGGAGAGCTGGTTTTGGCATACGCACTGCGCAAATACTACCCCGCACGGGTGCTATCGCAACCAACAGCGAATAGATTTACCATTGAGTTCTTTGATGGATCTTCGGCGACACTTAGCAGAGGTCGGATTCTTACCATGTACGAAAGCAAATTCTACACTTGCCCGCTTGGTGCGTTTTGTCTGGTTGGTGATGAGCCGGTGCAAATCACAAACACTAACAGCGTGTGCGCTGTTGAGCAGGAGATCGATCTGGGAAATGACTTTGAGGGCGATACGAAACTATTCCACAAACTTGTCAATGATATGGAAGCTGTTCGGGGGCATTTGGATACGCTACACAAGTGCTCTTCTGATCAGCTTGAAGAGACTGCCAAACTAGAAAGCAGAATGGCCGTGTTTTTTGGCGACGACGCGAGCGCTAGGCGACGTCTGCCATCCCGGGTATACAAAGGATTTCTGAACCGTGCAGAGTTTGACTTTCTCGGAAGATTGCTTAGTCGATGGTACACAACTCCACCGCTTGCATTGATGCCAGGAGAGACAAACGAGGTCCAGGAAGCGACCTGTGTGGGAGACAGGCAGCCAGGCACTCCCTCTCATGACAACTATGATGAAAATACCTCTGTTAGCGATGGCTTTGAGCCAAGGGTTCAGTGCAGCACGGGTGAGGGCACATCTGCTGAGACTCCCAAATCGGAAATAACAGAGACAACCGAGCCATTATCCCAGGACGACTTGCCCGGTTCAGAGCTCGCATCACAGACAGTCAAGTTTATCCACGAGGTGCTGTTGCCACATGCTATTAAGCGGCTGACCATGGCCCGCGAAAGCTGTAGTCTAGTTGAGTCTGAGGCACGCATGATCCAAGGCGACAGTGGGATTCAGTGGGTAGATCAGATCTTGGCAGCCAGAGGAATATCCCGCGATACACTGTGATCATCTTTTGAAATGTCTGATTAACGCTGTTAATGCTTTCTATCTCTTTTGTCTTGTCATTTGTTGCATTTAATTTCATACCATTTATCTTTGTTTAAATTGTGCTAGAGTTAAAACAATACAATGGCACCAGCAGGCGCTAACATATCGTCAGACAGACGAAATTTCTTCATGTCCAGCGCACAGCTGGAGGCACTTGAAAAGAAGGAACAACAGGAGCAAGATCCGGTTAGACAACAACTTGGATCTCCTATTCGTACTAAAGCACGGGTTCTTGGATTTGAGCTCTGCGACAAAGACACGGCGGTGCTTGCCTTAGCCAGCCACCAAGCCAAGGTCGCAGACTTAAAGGCAGCGGCGTGTGTGAAGGCAGCAGTGAAGCATGCTGGTCCGGTCACTTCAGTTGCTGTGCTCGGCGCTGAATATAGGGCCAAGGGATCGCGTATTGCCATGTCAGCGTCCTGGGACAAGGTGATTAAGGTCTGGGCGGTGGATGACCCGCAGCGTACGCTGGCGGTACTCACTGGCCACTCTGACTTTGTCAAGTGTCTTGTTGCCCACCCAACGATGCCAATTATTTATTCGGGCTCTGCCGATAAATCAATAATGTTCTGGCGGCTGCCAGAGTCAGCAGAAGCATTACTGAGCGAGCAGAAGCCACTGGAGATTGCACCGTTTAAGGTGATTAAGGGCGAACACACAGGACAGATATATACACTCTGTCTCGACTCGACAACAGCAAGTACGCTATACTCGGCAGGATCAGATGCCTCGATTCGTGCTTGGGACTCATACACCGGAGTTCCATTAGCTGCTACGGGTCACGATTTAGACAGCTGGCATATTGCGCGTGGTCAACACAAAACAAATATCTTTGATTGCAAGTTGACCGAGAACGAGTTGTGGACGGCCTCGGCTGACAAGACTGCTGTCTGCTGGGATCTAGAAACACGTACAGCTGATATAGTTCTGGAACATAGCACTGCCGTAACTGCAGTTCTACCTATCCCGCAGATGGGCGTTGTGGTGACAGGTGTTCGCGATGGTGCTATCTATGTATGGCGAATTAGCAGTGGTTCTCCTGTGATTATTCGTGAGATACATGCGCATACGGATGATGTTACCTGTTTGAGGGCGGCTGGGCGAATTTTCTATTCGTCTGGATTGGATGAGACACTGCGCAAATGGGACATTAAAGATGTTGTTGAGTTTTCTGGAGGTTTGGAGTATATTCCTGCTGAATTGAAAGAGCGTGACGAACAACAAAGTCAGACATTTACTACCGCTACATCCACGACTAATCCTGGTCACTCAGCACTTACGGAAGAAGAGGAGCGTGAACTTGCTGAGTTAATGTCGGATTTAGATGACTAGAACACTCTTTCTATTTAATGAACAATACTATAAGAAATTGACTAGTTTATTGCCCGCTTAATTTTATAACGATTTGGCATTAGAAACGACCTTATAACGCTGATGAGCCACCAGAGATGGACCATGGCCAGCGCATAGACAGTAGTCAGACCAAAATGCCAGATAGGTAGCGATCCCCAACCACTAACAACCATGGTTGTTTTACCAGCAGAAGAGCGATCCTCGATCTGTCTGACAACAGCTTTGGCAACGTCTGTGGGCGATAGCATAGTGTGTACGTTTATCGAAGGAATGTTTTTCACCACTTTGCTTCTGCTGACCATTGGACTATCCACAAAGAAAGGCGCGACTGCTGCAATGCGAATCTGGGGTGCCATATACGCACTTGCCTTGGTAAAGTACATCAAAGCAACCTTTGTTGCACCATAGATCTCCACAAATCTACCTGGAACAAGCGCAGTGATCGATGAGAGGTTTACCACTACACCTTCGCGCCCCTGATTTTTTAGCTCCCTAGCAAAAAGGCGAGTGGCCTCCAGGGGCGCCTTTAGGTTGATGTCGATAGCCATGTCAATAAGATCCCTTTTTTCATCGTGATAATAGTCGTTGTATAGCGCTATCCCAGCATTGTTGATCAGAATGTCAATGTGGGAATATACCTCGGTACCCTCGGTTAACATACGCTGGATATCTCTTGAATTGCGCAAATCAGCCTGGATATACACGGCAGATGCATTATTAATGGTCTGAATAAGCTCTCTGCAGAATCCATTGCCTGCACTGTCAGGTAAAATGTCAACCAATATCAGAGATGCACCCAGCTTTGCTAATTGAAAACATGTAGCCTTGCCAATTGCACCCAATGCACCAGTGATAAGCGCGACCTTGTCGCGAACTACGTATTTGTTGTCCAAGAAAATAGTCATCGTAAGAAGTTAACCGCTCTTTTAAAAACTACTAAAAGTCGCTACAACTAATTCTGCTAATATGCAAAAAAAAAGATATGATAGTACTTTATATAGCACTGCTCTCCTTTGGTTTGGATAGGGAAGGGGGTTAGAGACTAAAAGCATAAAATCAAAATCTACCACTTGTTCTATCTGGTATGTGCGATCTTGGCAGCAGACGCGCCACGCTGCCATCCGAATTACACGCCAAGCCCGCCACACACATAGTTAAGTTTACATGGTAAATAAAATAATTACCACAACAATACACCAACAGTTGTATAAGGCACAATGTCGAAATGAACAGGACGTGCGGATTGCCTAGAATTTAAAGTCCTTGGCCTTTTTCTTTGGTGCTGTTGAAGAAGCAGCCGGCGGCTTTCGCTTGCGAACTTGAGCCGCAGCATGTGCAGCAACCATGTCCGAAAGATCCTCTTGACCGCCAGATTGGTTAGCGACCTGTGCTTCTGCCGCAGCCTCGTATTTCTCCTTCAATGCCTCTTGATCAAGCCCCTCGAGCTCCGAGGCATCTAGTGCAATATCAACCCCTGCTGCATCTGTCCCGTTCCTTGCCTTTTTACCACCCACATTGCCCTTCTTCTTGGATGGATCAAGCGCCTTACTCATGTCATATGTGAATTGCGATCCCATGATACCCTCAAGCTGTGCCATTTCTTTTTCAGGAAGAACTGTATAAAGTGAGCGGTCTGCCCCTGCAATACCTTCAGCAGCATGCTTGCGCAGCTGGATAGCGCTGGGAGTCTCCAATCCTGAGGGTATACTGGCCAAACCACTGCGAAGCTGCTCATCTGTTAACTCTGTCAAATCTATCCGACCAGCTGGATGTATATCTGTCTCCTTAAAACCAGAAGATACAGGTTCTGCCTCGGGTTCGCTTTCCTCCACGCTCTCATCCTCATCCTCCTCTTCCTCATCAGATGACTCAAAGGCTTCAAAATCGCCCCAGTATTTCTTTGTCTCTGTATTCTGTGTCAAGGATGTTTGCTGAGCCTGTGTGCCGTCTGTACTAGCTGCAAACACATCTCCATACAAGGGGCGGCCAAATTCATCAACTGGAGAACGACCCCATCCACCAGGATGATATCCCCATTGAGCGCCATATGGGATCGGTTTGTTAAGACCGGGAATATCCATTGTAGGATAAGAAGGGGGAGGGCCGAATCTCTGCATATTGATAAGCCAGGGTGGTGGAGCAAGTGGTGGAATGTTAAGTGCATCCTTCAGAGCGTTTGATAAAACACCAGGAGTAAAATTGTATGAGACATCAGACTCTTTGCCTTCATAGAACAGCTCACCATGACCAGTCATGTTCTTGGGCGGCTCCTGAAAACGGAAAAAGGCATCATGTAGACGCTGGTAATCCAACGTCAGTTTGTTCATCTTTGGACGCATGCGTTCGCGTGCAACAGATTTGCTCTGCTTCTCGTCTTCCTTCTCCTTTACAGCGTCGCGCATCTCCATGATCCCCGTCGCTTTAATAAAATCTGGCAGTTCAAAAGGAGGTTTTTCCATACCACGTTTGTACTGCAGATATTTTTTCTTCTGCGACCAGTGAATGGGAACAGGTACTGTGTTAGATGTTGCCTTGAGTGCTACTAAAAGCTCAGGGTCATGTGCACTTGTGTCTGTCCATTCAACTACTTCAGGTCGTGGTGCTATCTGCTTGAGCTCAGCTACACTCATACGGACCCGCTTCTTCTGTTTGCGCGACATACCAGCGTTGATCTTGTTGCCGCTTTCATCATCATCATCGCTGCCGCTGACCATTGATCCTGCGTCGCTGTTATCGCTGCTCATATCGTCGTCGGGTTTGGACTCCACCGTTGTCCCATCTTCACGTCGCGTTGTATCCGATTGTAGAGTATCAGGCCCATCTCCTTTTTCCATATCTTCCTCTGTCTCCTCATCAATACCAAAGGACTTTGCTGCATTAGACGCAAAGTTTGCAAACACTGCAGAGTAATCCGAAAACTCAGTATCGGAAATATCGGGTCCATGTTGCTCAACATATTCAACTATTACATCGCTAGGCAGCTGTTGATCAGCCCCACTGTCATTAAACTGCTGAAGCAAACGCTGTCGGCGTATCTCCTCCTCTTCCTGCTTCTCCTTGCGACTCTTCTTTTTTCGCCGTTTGCTACCAGTTACATTGACCTGTGGTAGGCTCTTTGGTGGCTTTGGGTCGGCTAACGCCATTTAAAAATTAGAGACCTCCTTTTAATTGCTAATAAGTCGCGTGCTATTTAGATCCTTAGAATAAAGAAAATTCAATAGAGCTTATTTTTAAGATGTTGCGTTGATTAAGGTCAATTGAAAATGTTTAGTTTGCTATTGTACAAAAATTGTTGATTACTTTGAATTTATGCTCTGCAATTGAAAATAATTTCTATGGGCACGATCACGGGAAATTGCAGCAGATATATTGCGCTAATACTTTTTACTTGACATAGAACTAGTAGAATTAATACTGGATATGTTCATCACAAGGTCGAAAGATTATCTTCAACATCTAAAAGTATTTTTTTATTAAATTAACATCAATGTAAAGAACATTTGTTGTTCTAGTTTGATGGAGGCGTGTATGACGCAAAAACACATTTTAACATGAACAAGGAGTGCTCGTCAAATCTTAGGCTGCATTGTATGTTAGTTACAATGCCATTTTGAAAAGTACTTTTTTTCATTTTTAAAAGCATTCTATTTTATTACAACAGCCCTTTTCTATAATGTCAAATGGGTATCTATGAACAAGAACTGCCACATAAACAAAAACGCACAATATATAGACAATGATAGATAGGCAATCCCAGATCACGAAGCCAAACACACCTGTGAACATTTAAACGAGAAAAAAAGCCACAGCTCTTGGAAAATAAAAGGCCAAAAAGTAAAAATCGTGTAATGATTCAGATTTGAAACATGAACTGTTTATTTATCAGAATAAGTTTGTTGTTTGATAATGTTCTTGTTTGACAAACAATAACTGATAAGCCAAAAATAAAACTATTGTATTGACAACCCGTACATTGCAAGTTCAATGGAAGCTGCAGGAGGCGTGGGGAGGAATTACCCTCACTTGACCGGCAATGAAGACAATTAAAACAGAAGGCAAGCCACTACGATAAAATAAATTCATGATTTGTGTCATCGAACCTGAAATTGCCAGAAAAGGGTGAGGGTAAGGAATGAGTGGCTCAAAAGGCTTATTGGAAATCAATAG
Organism: Coemansia reversa NRRL 1564; assembly: GCA_002705745.1. Taxonomy (NCBI): domain Eukaryota; kingdom Fungi; phylum Kickxellomycota; class Kickxellomycetes; order Kickxellales; family Kickxellaceae; genus Coemansia; species Coemansia reversa. Next base: position 118,980 of record KZ303491.1, read on the forward strand.
AGAGTACTCTATAATCTATGGTCGCATCCCACGATGTTACGGTCTGGATCCAGATGTAGGCGCAGCGTAGTTGGTCCAGATAACAGACCAGAAGTGACAAAACCTTTAGCGTCAAGTTTGGGTACAGCCATCTCATACCCAGGCATAAAGCGAGTGACAAAGTCCTCAAGTTGCTGATCAGACAGCGAAGGACGACCCTGAGCAGCAAGCTCGTCCTCCTGGTCCTTTCGCCATCGGTAAACAACATCGAGATCAGCCAGACGCAGCCATACCCACGCATCGATTAGCGGATACAGTTCACGCTCATATTTCCGCAGATTCTGGTTAACCTCTCGCAGATTATCGTCGGAGAATTGGCGCGAATACTTGTAAAGAGTGTTTTCAACTTCACGCACGCGACCGAGAAACTGTGCAAATTCTGTAGTGTCCAGCGAGCGAAATCCCAAGCACCAACCCTCGAACAGCACTACATCAACGGGTGGCTGAGCCGAATGCTGGCTCTCTGTGCGATCGCCATAACCAGCGTTCAGACTCTTGTCGTAAGCCGGTAAATGCGTTACTTCTGTGTTACGCAAGAGCGACTGTAATGTAGCGCATCCTAATTCAACATTGTGTGTTCCAGGCTGACCGCGAAAGCGTAGAAGCGGATTATCCTGGTGTGTCTGTGCAAGCTGCTGCTGATCCGCGTTTGTTAAGTAAATGTCATCTAGAGAGAACCCCACAGTTTTTATCTTGCGTGCATTCAGATAGTCTACCAAGCCCCTAACCATCGTAGTCTTACCGCTGCCTTGCGGCCCATTAATCCCTACAACAAGCGGCGGGCGCACTGCCCTGTGTTGTGCATGCTGTTCGCTGCCGCTATCTGCTCCATTATCGCCAGCCATTACCTCGCGTTTCTGTGTTATCCTGCGCATTACGAACTGGCCTACTCGCTGCACCCGATCCATGATATTTCTGTGAATCGCACGATGATGACGAGCCTTATCAAGACTTGAAAGTACAGGCATTTTAGAAAGCTTTCAGAATAGAGAAATAGGGAGGGGGGGATAATGGGCAGATCCCTTTTATGATTCGCAAGCACTCAAAGTGAAAAACGCAAGTAATATCCACAGACGCAATTCCAATGCCTGCAGGACAATAACAATAGCGCAATTTCTTGCAGCACGTCCAAAAAAGAAAACACTTCGGATTTAAACGCCAAAGCACGTCACAGCAACACCGAAATCCACTCTCAATGATGGCTAGTAAACAAGGCTGGGTGAGATAGTTCTCTTGAAGAGGAATGTGAGCAAAGGTTGGGAGGAGAGAGAATCAACAAAAAGTTGACCCACAGATTCAGAAAAGCTATCAATAGTAATGAGGTATTGGTTTAGGGGTTTGTGGATCATGGGTCTGAGACATGGAAATTGGCAGTCCAAAATATCAGCTCCCTGCACAGAAAAAAAAGGGCTTTCTTTGGAATTGTTTTGTTTGGTGCAAAACGGATTGGGGAGAGTATAGCAAAGAAAGTGGTGACAGAAAAGATGAAAAAGAGGAGTGTATATCAAAAATAAGCATTAGAAGTGAGAAAGAGAAGGAAAAAACTGTCTACAAATACAGGTTAAAAAGCATGAAATGATTAAAAGACGAGAGCTGGTGAGGGGGGGGGTTTAATGAGAAAAGTGCGCAGTGCTACCACAACCCTGTTTATAAATAAAAGCACAGACCGGGCATTTTTTTTGTAGAGGGAATGCGTGGAAAGACGTGCGCAAGCATCCTCTGGATTGTAGATAAGCCGCACTAAGCACAAATCTGAGAAGAGTGGTTTTGTAGTGAGAGTATCTTGGTATGATAAAGATCTCACACAACCGAAAATATAACACATAAGACGGAGAAACAGAATCCATCCTACTTCTGATTTAAAGCGTCGCGTTCCCGTATTCCCTGACTTTTAACCAGACCACAGCGCCCTCACAAAGCATATGTGTAGGTGAGATTAATAGGCAGGAGAAAAACCATAGCAAGAAATAACAAGAGCGGGAGGGTGTTTTAAGGAGTGGATAATAGCAGATGTTGGTTTTTTGAGCGTTTTTTTTTTGGTTGTGGTGGTGGTTTCTGAGTTGAATAGGTTACTGACAAGTCCCGTCATGACTGCTGTTTCTGTTGTTGGAAGGCTCTGGAGTCTGCGAAGGACTGGCGAGAATATTGCTGATTGATGGAATAAACGCCATTCCTCTACGTGAATGATGGGAGGGTGGGTCGCAGAGATTTGCTATAGACGGCCGTGTCAGCTCTGGCGATGGACGAGACATAACGTCATCAGAAAGGTTGCATTCGATAGCAGCAGCATTATCATCTAACTCGGTAATTCTACTGCCGCCGTTGATAGTAGACTGCACAAAGTGGGTGCTATCAGAGGATACGGGTGTCGAAGCACCAATATCGGCAGCACCAGCAGCACCATCTGAAGCCTCACGCATCTCACGCCGTCGAGCCTCAAGCGCTCTTCGCTGATTCTGCTTGTAGTAACGCAACCCACAAGCGTTACACAGAGTACGCGGTCCTTCAGGTCCCGAACGCCAAACCGAAGATACTGTAGTGATACATTCGTGACACAATGAAGTATTCCGCGGTCGAATAGTACCATTAATCACATCCATCCGTCCCAAGTCAAAGGCATGCTTGACATTGACAGCCGCACCAAGCAACTGGTCAAAATATAAAGGGTCATCTTCAACTGCTGTTGAAAGCCCTGCCAACCCTCGAATAAGCTCGTATGTACTATCCTGAAGCTATCCACAAAAATAAAAAAAAGGGGGACATTGAAGATAGTAGTGAAAAATATTGTAAAACAAGGATTTAGTATATAGTACAAGGAAGTCTTTTGATTAGCATGTTGTTTATACTGTTATGACAATAAAAAAAATGAAATATAAAAATAGCAACCTGGTTCAAACAAACAAAAAAAAAAAGGGCAGGCAAAAGATAAGCATAGTTAGAATAAAGAATGAATAAAATAAAGATAAGGAATATCAAAGGAACTTACCAGTGCGTAATGTGCAGGGAGAAGATATAGCGGTTCTTCAACAAAGGCGCGTGGAGCACGCTTTACAGGCTTACGACGGGAAGGATTAGACTGTTTAGTATCAGGATTTGACGACCCAGGATCTTCTGAAGACATTGCTTATAAAGAGGGTCAAGCAAGCTATAGAAAAAACAATGAAAAAAAGGGGGAGTATGTCCAGGAAGAGAAGAAGGAAAAAAGAAAGAAAGGCGACTATAAGTTCCTGTTGAGAACGATGGTCAGAATGAACACTAACTTTTGCAGATTTGCCATTTTCCAACCACAGGCATTTTTTTTTTTTTCACACCAGCACAAAAAAAATAAAATCTGCGGGTTGTTTGCCCACCCCTTTTACCCCTTTTACTTATTTTTCCTTATGTAGGCTATTGCCTACAACAATAAAGGCGTTCAGATCTTTTGTCCAGCCTCCCAAAGCCCACTCACTTTTTCCATAGTCAGAATAAAAGGAAGAGGGGAACGTGCTGCCGAAATAATAAAAAAGCTCAAACGCGAGGAACGATCGACTTTGCGTCACGATCCCGCCCAACGAAGACAGATTGGAGGGGGAAGAGAATCACGCACAAACAAAAGAATCCAAGTCAAACCACAACCACTCATTTTCCTCACGCTGCATCGGAGTTTTCGTGTCCCTGAACAGCACTATTGGCCCTGGCTCTGCAATGCACAATCCTCTGGTGCATGCGCCTCTTCTCTTTTTCGCTGCGCAGAAGCCCGTGAACATTCGCGCATGTCCACCAGCACGCACATACACACCATCTGTGCGATTCATTGTCTCTAGAACACTAACAGATCAGCACCGACCTCCGGTTCCGTTAGTTGCAAACCACCATGACCGTTCCCGCACCCAGGCTGCGTGTTGATCCTCATTTCAGTTGCAGGTGCAGCGGAGCAGGTTCCCCCCACCCCCATCATTTGTGCGAGCAAATCCCCGTCCTTAGTGTTCCCCATTTGCAAAGCGAGGTTATCTGGCGTTGCACAGCCTCCTCCGCACAGCTCACCCTCCATGGCACACTGATAGACATTCATCCACTTACGTTAAAAAAAAAAAGGCAAAAGGGAGAGCTTGCAGCAGCTCAGCGCTCTGGACAACATGTCCCGATTTGCAGGGTGGGCTTACAACCACGCGCACGGGAAGTGGGGAGAAAAAAGACACCCGGAGGAATGGGGATGTCGGTCGCGCAGTCAGGCAGCAACATATGCTGGAGATTGTTCCAGGGACACCCAGCACCTGTTCTGCACAAGCCTCGCGAAGAGCTTGGTTGGATAATATCCGCCCGCAGAAGAGGGGGAATTGGGATGTGCCGCATCCGCATCCGCATCGCGCATTAATAGCGTTGCGCAATCACGATGTTGACGAGCTCCAAAAACAGCAGCAAAGGTAATTCGACACTACAGAGGCCATCTGCATGCACAACACAACGGATTGGACATGGAGACCAGATCCGCATTGCGCACTTAAAGCTGCAAGAGACAGACAGCCCAGTCCTCATGGTTGCATGGTGAATCTTCATTTGGTGATTTTATAAGCGCCAATGCGCAAGAAACAAGAACACGCATGGAACAAGATACAGGAACAGGGGTAACACATCTGAACAAACTAGGGTGTAAATAAGCAGCTTTATGCCATTAAACTAAGTGCTGTGCCAGCAGACAAGCAGGAACACCATTGGGCGATGTGGGCATGCGATTAGGCAACCATGCGCGCTATTAGCCAAAGTGCTGTGCTGTTAGACTAACTCGCAGGCCATTGAATAAAACCGTAGTCTACTAAACGAGCCGGCGAGCTGCTAAACAAAACGACAAAGTAGCTCAAAGCGAACCAACAAGGGTCGGGGCAAGGCGCTTGCGGCCTGCAGGGACGGGCGAGGAAGCACTAAAGGCGGGAGCAGGGCAAATGGGAGAAGCGCAGAGAGATGGCTCTGCGCGGCGCGGCAGGGGTAATGGCTTAGAGGGCTGCTCCAACGAAGCCAGGGAGGCGAAGCCGTCGATGGAAACGACAAGCAGATGGGAGCCGTCGCGGGTCCAGGCCAGATCGGTAAGGGCTGCGTAGTGCAGCCCGTCAAACAGAGCGACTGCGCGGGTGGCGCACGAGGTGTCGTAGATGGCAACGGCGCTTTGACTAGCTACGGCCAGCATCATGCGACGAGCACCGGTAACCCAGCCAGTATTAGTTTCGGCAAACTCGCAAGGAGCCCAGCGCACAGCTACGACAGGGCGGCGGAGACCGGGCAGTGCCAGAACTGGGGCGGCAGCCAGACGGTCGCGGGCCCACAACAGGCACGCATTGCGTGCACCGGGGGCGGTGCGCAGCTGGCCGGCGGCGGCGGCCAACAAGCGGCCGTCGGGCGACACGGCAGGGCGCCGGAAGAAGGACGGCAGATTGTCGTCGTAGAATAAGCGCTGGCGATGCTGTGCGTCACTGGGCATGCTCACGTGCGTGGCGGCTAGCGTAGCTGGGGCATCGCCGGGGCGCAGCGTGTGGGGGGCGGCCCATCGGTAAACGCGTAACGAGCGGTCGCTGCTTTGCGTGGCAATAAAGTGACCGAGTGGATCCCAGACTACGCCCTGCACATAGTGCGTATGATCAGCCAAAACCTGCACGCAGCGCGCGTCACGTACGTGCCAGATGCGCACGGTGTTGTCCACGGACGCGCTCGCAAGGAAAGCGCCGTCTGGGCTCCATGCCACGTCGCTGATATCCGCCAGTGATCCGCGCAGCACCGCCGCCGGCCGCCACGTCTCTGTCGCTGCCGCCTCTGGGTCGTCCATGCTTGCCGTCCGCCCCACCTCTGCTTGCCGCCAGATAATTACCGCTCCATCATCGCCTGCGCTGGCCAACCGACTGTCAATGGGGCTGAACCGGACCACGTTCACCGGTGCTGTGTGCCGGTTCAACCCTGCCACAAACTCTACCGCTGCACTTTCGTCTGCCCGCTCCTGCGCGCTACGTAGCCGCCAGATCCGCACGTTGTTGTCGCCGCCGCCCGTCGCAAACCGCCACCCACCCTTCGCCCCTTCGTGGTTGTGGTCAAAGTCCACGCTGAATATCGGTTGCCCGTCGTGCCAGTTTATCTGCACCGTCTTCACCCGCATTGTGTCTGCTTCTCTGCGATTCCGCCGCTATGTATAAATAAATGCAAGTAGTAGTTGGTGTATGCGTTATTGGACCTTTAGCAATGCAAGCGGTCTGTCAAGCTCTATCCACGCTTCAGCTAATCCTTCTTAGCTAATCCATCCATGCTTCTGCTAATCCACCATGCACACAACACAACACATCTCATCCCTGTTCCTCACTTCTCAGTTCCTTCTTTTTTCCGTCTGCACTTGCCCTCCTTATCAGTCTCTATCAAAAAATGCCTCCTACACTCGACGACCTTATTACACGCCGCTTCCAGGACGTGTCCATTTCCAATGATGGCATCAGTACTTCAGAGTTCCTTGAAGCCGCGGAGGGTGTCGTCAAGCTCTTTGGTAAGCTGCTGACTCAGCACTGCCTGTGTGCTCCCTCAGACAGCTACATATCTGTATGTGCTTTGGCACACAACTTTATATGCTATAACTAATGTCAATATTCTTATCTGTAGATATCCTCGAGTCTGCCGCATTCTACCCCGTAAAGTCCGACATGACCACCAACATCGCGGTAAGGTCCTAAAGCTGTCTACAAGTGTAAGATAATATGTTACATGCTTCATTCTATGGCTGCTGAGGCTAATCTATCTGCTGCTCCATATGTCTGTCTAGAAAGTGAAGGCCAAGTACGACTCGGACCCAAAAGCCTATGATACTCTCCAGAAGATTGTGCTTGCAGAGGCCGGTTCCAAGGACCGCACTGCAACTCAGGGCCTACTCTGGCTTAAAAGGTAAACCCCTTAAACTGTCATTACTATTTTTTCTTGCTTTGTATTTTAATGCGCTGTGATTAGCGATTGCATTCAACTATATCCTGATATACACACCTTTGAATACATTTTATGTCTGTAATGATACTCCTGTTTGTGTGATAGGGGTCTGGAGCTAACCGCAATGGGGCTCAAGCGGAATCTCGATAATACCGAAGAGGAACTGTCTGTTTCATTCACCGAGGCGTACAACAACACGCTGAAGCAGTTCCACAACTTTATCGTCAAGAAAATGTTTAGTGTTGCTATGCTGGCTTGCCCCGATCGAAAGTCTTTTTATCTCAAGGTTGGTGGCGAAAAGGAAGATGCCAACCTGCGCCTACTTGAATGGGTCAATGCTCTACAGGATCTGCTCAACCAGCTCAATGTATTCTACGCTCAGGGCAGCTATGACAAGGGTCTTTAGTTTGCTACCATATATAGAAAACACCTCTCCTCCAATCACCTAGTTCTGTTTCCATTCATAGTACAACTCAAATGAATTGCTATCTATCACCCCACTAGGAACCTGTCATAAATGAAACAGTTATCGAATCCTCCAACCTCCTGTAGTTCTGATATAGAAACTAAATAAAAGTGATTATTCTTTTCAAGTGTAACCTTCCGTATATTTATGCGTCTAAATCCGTTATGCGTATGCTTTAGTTAAATAACCATGTCCTGCTAAAAACATTCTAGTTCTATCCAACTGGTGATCGGCAACAATTTTATGCTCGTTAGTCTAGAATTGCACTGCAAGAGTAGAAGAAATGAGTCAAAGTAGAACTTCATCTGGTTGTCGGTCAGTTCCAGACACTTCTTGCTGTTCACTCACATTTTTCTTCCACCTGAATAAAATATTGTTTTGTTCTTTCTAACCCACAAAATATAAATCGCTAATCCCAAATATCTGGTGCAGTTTATTTGTCCATCTTTTATTTTTTTCGCTTGTTTTTGTTTCTTCCAAAAAAAAAACCACTATTAGTTATTTTTTATTAGGCTTGTTTTTGACAAAAAAAAAAAAAAGCGATAAATCCTTCAAGAAACATCTTAAAAGCATTATAAAAAATTCTCTAAAAAAAAGAGGGAGGGAGCTAGGATACCACACCAACTATATTTCTTGAAACCAACTGCTCTCGTTCAATTGTCCTTTGAAACAATTTACTGCCTTTGTAAGCTCAAAACCCAAACCGAATTCTCTCTTAAAAAGTTACTCTCAAACTAAAACCTTTTGTGTTCCTTTTCTTAATTGGAAGAGAATACGCCTTTCCATCTTTTTTACTCTTGTCCTCATACTTTATCAATATTGGTATCTCTTTGGATTTGCTGTTGGTTAAAACCAAAATAACATTTTTGCTTTCTAAAAGGGGGAGTTGTTTTTTTAGCTTCTGCCGCAAGTATCTTAGTTTGAATTTTAGATAACGCGCAATATTAGTCTGATAAAGCGCCTTGCTTTTTTGTGCACGCGCATATCGAGTACTCCTGCGCCATACATCTCCCCCATTTCCCTCTTTGCATCGGCTACAATAACAGCCGTTCTTACTTGGGTTGTCCGGTTACCACACAGGATTACATGGCGCAAAGTGCATAAAGGTCTCTTCTTCTGCTCTGTGCTAAAAACTCTTTCCCCAGCTTATTCATCTCAATTTTTCTCATCTCAGCACAAACTTGTTGCTATTTGAAGGCATCTACTGCTGGCGTTAGTTGCTTACAAAAATAGCACCTCTTTCCAGGTTAAACTGTTAAAGCTCATTCTCATTTTTTTTCTGCATTTATAAACTTCCATTCCCCCAAACCTATTCTGTTTTTTTCCGTTCTTTTTTACTTTGTGGAGCTGAGCTCAAATCAGTGTTTACCTTTAATTTTTATTTTCTCATATCCGCATAACTTCTAGCTTTTGTCGATCCTTTGGTATCGCGTGACCAAGGGTTAGAAACTTTATTATCACTTGGGCTATCTTTTTTTTTTTCTTAAGTAACCAGCGCAAAACTCGAGACAATACGGGTAGAAAAAAGAAAAAAAAGGCAAGACCGGTCAGGCGTGGGGGACTGGTGTTACGTTGCGCGTGCGCGGGAATTAATTGCCTTGCACTGCATTCTTCTCAAAATAAACGCCTCGTTTGCTCATCCATTTCTTCTCCGCACTAAAGAAGAAAACAAGGACACGCTTATCTTGTTTCAATTTTGACCATTGTGTCCCGCCTGTAGGACTTTAGTATCTGCTCCCTATCAATACTCGAGCCCTCCTTCTGTCTCCATTTCCCCTCATTATTAACTTATTTTTGAATACCCGCCATGCATTCAGCTGTTTATCGACCTACTCATCCGATGCAGCAACACGTACCTATGCTCTATCCAACAAGAAATGCTTATGCTGCGCCTCCATCACTCGAGGATACTGACAACATTGACGATATATTACGTAACCTGTGGCCGACAAGTGGGCCGGCGGGCTCCTGCCAATCGATGCTCTATCCTACAGTGCCGGGCATGCAGGACGGATGTCATGGTTATTTGCGGAGCTGGGCTCCCACGCTTCCATCAATTGCTAGCGGCCAGAGCACTCCACCTGAAGAATCTTACATTGCAGCTTATAACAAACAGCAGAAATCATTTGCCTATGCGTCGTTTGGGCAGACGCCGCCAACAGCTGATGCTACTCCATCTTATATGCTGGCCACTTCAGGAGCATCGCCTGCGGTCCCGAATTTTGACACCATGCATAAGCAGCAGGCTGCGCCGCTGGGTCGGTCTGTGTCGGCTTCAATCCAGATCGGCGATCCTGAATGGCGTGTAGACTCGCCGCAATCGGTTCGTGCATCTACAGCACCGCATTTGACGGTGGATTGTTCGGACTCGACAAAGCTTCCCTCACCTGTCAGCCCCACCGCTCTGGGGTCTTTGGATTCTTTGGCAATGTCGCAGGACAGTCTATTGAAAAATCGCAGCAACAGGCCGCAGGGCTCTCTTCGTCAGCCGACTACGCTGGGGCTGGGCACTGAGACAAACAGTCGGGCGCTGCCGTCACTACGTAGGGCTACGCTGGGGCTTTTGCGCAATGACAAAACAGGCCACAGGTCGACTGCGGGGGTTGCTGCTACCGACAGCAGACACATGTCACGAGTGCTGACTCCTGAGGAGCGCGTTGCGCGTCTGCATAGTGTCAGTGGACTGGCAGCGCGTGCCGTTGCCCGCCGTTGCCTCTCAGGCCAGATTCCGGTTCCCGACGCTGATGCCATGCTTCGCCAGACCAACTCACATTTATCTGGCAACCCTTCTTCGCCTTTTGCTGCTGGCAGGAAAAAGCCCACCTTTGCTGATGTTGCACGTGGGTCTCAAGACCTCTTCTAAGACACCAATGTTCACTTTTTTTTTATGCCCATGCTACGATTCTTTCCCCTTCTATCTTCACTGGTTTTATTTTCTTGCGTTTTTTTTTCGTTTAATTCTGTCACTAAAGTAATCTTTTTATTAAATTCTAATGCTTCAGAATTATATTAACGCGGCGCTCCCTTACGCCCTTCCTACCCTTGTCGCATCCGCAGTAGTTTACTATGCGGTTACTACAGTCACCGATAGGCTCTCTAATAGAAGAAGAGCACAGCGACAGGTCTCTGAATTAGAAACTCGACGTCGGATATGTGCTGAAAGATACAGTGCTAGAACAACCAATACTACAGCAGACGTAGATGACTCGACTGAAGATAAACAGAAGAATTCGACTCCTAGAGACCCGTCTGTATTACGACCGCGTGCACCAGCAGCAACCGATAGACCATTCGGCTCAGGCTTTATGACAATGTCTGACCTGCGTTCACGTATTTCGGGGCCATCCAGTGCTTGTGAAGCTGGTGGCTGCTGTGGATAAGAGCTTCTCAGAACCACTGGTTATATTTTTAATTATTGGTACATAAACAAAGAGTAATATTTTGTTGTTAGATGTTAGGATCAAGCGTGGGTAATGCAACGGATGGCCCTTTCTACTCTCTCGCGTTGGACGAGCACACGACTTTCTAATCTGCTGTTACCACGCACATGCAAATAGTACTCGGCAATCTGTTTGTTACTGAGATACTCTGGTGTGTAACTGAATGCAATACGGCATATGTGCGGCCACACTGGAGAATTGAGTGACAAATAGCTACGCAATGTCGAACATGTCTGCGACAGTGCACTGATGTCTTCTAAATACAAATGCGACACAATCGATAGTAGAATGTGTGGCGGTAGCGTCAATAGGTTATGCCTTGGTGGGTAATTATCTGCTGGTTCTTCTGAATACTCTGCAAACACCTCATCCGCGCTGTCAGAGGGTGACATTGGTGGCGTCAAAAGCTGCTTTGGAATTGCTGTGTCTTTGTATGTGCGCACTATATGACTACTTGTTCCACTGTTGTAAAATGCTGTCACTTGGCGTATATGCGGCAAAAGCAATGGCGGCGGCAAGTGTGATTTGAAGTTGTGTGTGCGATGAATGTTTTCGGGGAACCCAACTGTTGGCAAATCTGTCGGATCACACATCAGCCACATTTCAGGTTTACAGCTTTCAGATGCTTTTACGACCTGCTTCTGACGTTGTTTTGCCGTCTGGTGGCCATTTTGGCTTATCAGACTTGTGCATAAGATACCTTGAGAATTAATATAGTGTTGAATACGCTGCATTAGCTGAGCTTTTCCAGTGGTTCCTTCTGTGCGTTCAAGGTGGTCGGAGAGTAAGGTATAACATGCGCGATGCACAGACAAGCAGCATGTCGCTAGAGTTGAATCAAACTGCTCGTATATTCGGCATGAGTATCCAAGACAAGTCATTGCGTGTTGTTCTGCGTTGTATTGCCATGTTAGTCCGGGATGCGATATCCCCTGTTTTCCAAGTATCCGCACGTTGTTAAGATGTCGCCGATCGCGATCTATTCATGTATTAAAATAATTACACATTAAGTATATTGCGTAGTAAAACAAATGCAACGCTTTTTTAACAATTGTCCCCTATTATTAAATATGGTAGAGGAAGGTAATCAATACATATTTCAGTAGCTTCACTAGAAAACCAAAGCATAAAGATTACTTACATGTAAGTTTCATCAGTTGCTCAAGCTCGGGCGGAACATAGCATGGTTCTACAGATATAATATAAATTAGATAAATGAGGTGTGACTATTGCAGAACCACAAATTCTGATAAATTTAATTGAAATTGTCACTAACATCCTTGCTTACCTGTGCATATAAAGCAAAATTCTACACGCCAACAAAAAAATTGGTAATACCACCCAGTTAACATTAAATTATATGTCAGTAATCCATCACTATCATGAAAACTACATGTTTTCAATATTTTCTACTACAGACAAGAATGGTAACAGTCAATATCACTTACTGCTTGTTGTGCCGTAGCCATGGAGTTCTACCATTGCTGCAGAAATATATACTCCTTTTTTAAAAGGAAGTGTAAATTTTTAGCCGCGATATAGCTTAAAATACATAAAACTCCGCCAGCTGAGGTGGTTGACAAAGGCTATTGGCACCAGATGGAGCAAGATATTATAAAAGTAGGGTGTGGGGAAAATAATTCAAAATGAATGCGCGTGAGAAAATAGCTGTCGTTACAATATGAAGGTATCCTTTTCTGTGGTCACTTCCCGGGATGGATATTGCTGCTGTATCCCTGAATATTTAAAGTTTCAAGACTTTTTCTTTGGTGGATTGACAATTGCAGCAAAACGTCGGTATAAACCAACCTTTAGATTGCTTTTGAAAGCGCAAGGCTGTAGTTCTATAATAAACCCCGTGCTGCAACAAACAGACCCAATAAATATATATAAAAAACAAAAGTTTGGAGCTTTGTAATATTAAGAAGCAAATATTGAGATGGCAGTCAGTTTAAAATACAGAAATGTAGATATGAAAATTGTAGGAAGACGATAACAAATGTATTTGGAAGAAGCAGAGAAACACCCACGAGACACACACACGCCTTCCCCAGATTTGTATTTATAATTGCACATGCAAAAAAAACTTTGCACAGGCAACAAGCAAAACAAAGAAGAAATGAAGGAAATAAAGTAGGCGTGAACAGAGAAGAATTGAACCACGGCAAAGAAAAAAGTGGCCAAGCACATGTGACTGCGCAACATGACTGAAATGGCCAGAAAATTTGGATAGTATTCTTGCAATAAGGCGTCCAACATACAGAGAAAGGAGGCGGACAGAAAGCAGAGATAAAAGTACTGGGCAGTTTATCTCTGTGGCAATATGTGAGCGCACTGTGAACGACCTTCACATGTCTCTGCTGCTAATTGGGGGAAGGTGGAGAAAAGGTAACATGGTCACTCTTTCTTTTTGTTACTCCGAACGACCAGCCACGCATCTGAGACATCGCTGCTACCTTGTTGAGCGCAATTATTATTTTTGTAACTATTGATAGCGTTAAAGTCTGTCATTAACGCCTACTACAATTTTCTGACATTATATATTCTATATTTATAAAAAAAAAATACTAGTGAGCATCCGTGTGGTTTTTGAAATAGAAACAAGAAAGTCTAAACCTAGCCAATTCCAGGTAACCCCTTTGAAACCAACGCCCGTATACTACAAAACTAAGTCAAAATCTTCTGCGCCTGCAAACAAAGCTAGCTGCTAGTTTATGCTGTTTAATAGGTTTTATATAGAACAATAAAATAAGTCCAAAGTAACTCCATTACCATCAGTTTATACAATACATCCTCACCTTTAGGGGACACTTTATGGTTACACCAACAATGTGACTAATAAACCTCAGACAGCAGATGCCGGGATCTTCTTTTTAGTTAAAAAAAGCCATTAAAAAATTCCATTTATCTTTGCAGCAGCTTTTTTGTATGCTGCGACTGCAAGACAACAAATAAAAATTGCTTTATTGCTTTTTCTTTGAAATGTGCATTAATGCGTGAAGTTTTAATTATATGCAGAAAAATCCACATCTCTTGATTTTCTTTTCTATATTTTCAAAGTACTAAAACTATACTGTTTAAGTTTTTTCCAATATAAAGCTAGTAAATATTTAAGCTCTAATGTCTACTACGAGAACTCCTAGTAAGAAAACGGTTTTCTATATCACAAATATGTCTGTCGTTCGCAGCATCACATGTTCCATTGATAATTACGTGATCGCTCGCTAAACAATATGTGCGATTGAGCAGTACGCACAGTCGCTTTATTAGTAATCTTTCTGCGGGATCCAGGTTTGGACCCGCATTCCTTTTCATATTTCTTTAGTTGTTTCTACAATACATTTGTAGTCAGTGACTTGGGGAGTTTTAGGAACTATACTCCATCGTAGATTTAAACAGTTTTATTATACAAAGTGGAACTACAATGTCTAATACTATAAATACACTTTATTTTAATGATCACTTTGCGCTTAAAGCCTTTAAAAAATATCTAGATCATAATAAAACATATAGGGGGCATGTATTTGTAGTTAGTAGATTTTATAATACTTATGGAATAGAAGTTGAAAGTTACTATGCTGAACTTTCCGATAAAGCATCTTTGAGTGATAATATACTAGAACAAGTTCAAAAAATTAATGATAATAATAGTGCCGCTATCCCTAATTTTTTTATACAAAAGAGAACGCAGCAGTTTATATCCGCCACAATATATTTAAAAATGGTTAACAGCACTAGAACAAGCTAAAAAAACAAGTAGAAGTCTTAAAGTCACAAAAAACAGGTTCAGCTAATGTGCGTAAAGATACAGAAGACAAAAGAAGGTCAACAATAAACACTTTGTTTAATGTATAAGTTTTAGACAATTTGACATTGCAACTATATAATTTTAAATTAGATTTATTGTTTTACATTAAATTGTTTAAGAATTTTTGTTAAATAAATTAACAATTAGAAAAAGAAAAATGTTGAAAAGAAAATGTTGAAAAAGCAACTAAAATAAAAGATTGGCTTGCAGGCTAAAACACCATTGAGTACCTAGGATAGAACATGTCTCTAAATTTAAAAGTGTAAAATATAATTATAAAAATGTGTGGTAACTGTTCTAACAGTAATGCTAGTTTTAAAATAATATGGTTAATTTTTTTTTCCTCGACAAACAGTAAATAAAAATCTTTTTAAATGGCAGTTAGGTTTTTTTTAGCGGGATAGCACTAGACAATCTGTGGTTTTAAGCAATTTTTTTTTTGTAAATGAAGTTAACTTTTTTTTTTTTTTTAGTTTAGTTTAAGGTCTTAATAGTGGATTTTTAGATTGTCACCACAGTGAAACAGAAAACAAGATCGTGCAGGTGTATAAAATAAATACCTGACACCTGCGGTGCCAGATACATTGGCCATACTTTCAACATAGCCAATAAAACATTTTCCAAGTATTTTATGCTTAGTCTGACGTCGGTAATGTTGCTTTTGCTATATTTTACGACGACAGCGCTGCCGCCTGTACTTCGGGGTAGGATTCTTCTTAAAGCTGGCATTCTGTTATAGCCATATCACGTGATATTAGTTATTTAGCTTACCAATCAGTTGATGATTGGTCTGATTCCCAGCAGTTGTGCTTGTTGAAGCAACACAAAACGGTCGGGAATTTGTAGTTTTCTTTCTTACTTTGTCTTGGCTAAACGCTATTTTTACCACCTACCTGTATTAAGTCTATTACACTTTCAGCCTTTTCGCTATGAGCAAGCCAAAATACCTTGGGGTTACTCCCCCAGTCGATACAAGCCAATCGAGTGAAGAAGAGGAAGCACTGGCAAATGACTTGCTTTCAATCCTTAAGAGCGAGGGTCAATTTGAAAGCGAAGAAGAGCGCAAAAACCGTGAAGTAGTTCTTGGGAAGATTGACAAGATGGTGAAAGAGTTTGTGTATAGGGCATCACTCAAGCACAAGCTTCCTGAGAGTCTTGCTAGCGCGTGTGGTGGTAAGATATTTACCTTTGGTTCTTATCGACTTGGCGTACATGGTGCTGGTGCAGATATTGATACGCTTTGTGTAGTTCCATCTCATGTTACACGTGATGATTTTTTTGACATTATGGTGGGTATGCTTAAGGAGCGTAGCGAGGTGACTGAGATTACTCCAGTTCCTAAAACATATGTGCCTGTGATTAAGATGCAGTTTAGTGGTGTTGATATTGATCTGACAGTGGCCGTCCTACAGCAGCCGACGATTCCTGAGGATCTGGAGCTTTTTGATAACAATATCTTGCGCACTATGAACAGTACTTGTGTACGTAGTCTTAATGGCTCTCGAGTGACAGATGAGATTCTGCGTCTGGTGCCAAATATCGCGACTTTCCGTTTGGCGTTGCGCTGTATAAAACTGTGGGCCAAGCGTCGTGCCATCTACAGTAATCCAATGGGGTTTTTTGGTGGTGTTGCTTGGGCTATGGTGGTAGCACGCATCTGTCAACTGTATCCCAACAAGTGTGCAAGCACTATTGTTACTAGATTTTTCCACGTCCTGTCGCGATGGCGGTGGCCAACTCCGGTCCTATTAAAAGAGATTGAAAGTGGGCCTGCACATTTTCAAGTGTGGAATCCGAGGCTGGATCGAGGAGATAGAGACCATCGAATGCCTATTATCACGCCGGCGTACCCATCGATGTGCGCGACTCACAATGTGTCGCAATCAACAAAACAGATCATTGAGATGGAGGTCAAACGCGGTCTTATAATTGTTGATAAAGTCATGCAACATGAAACAACGTGGCGAGACCTTTTTGAGAAGGACGAATTTTTCCGTCGATACAAGTTCTACCTCCAGGTTAATGTGTCATCGACTGATGGCGACGTTCAGCATGGTCTGCATGGGTTTCTAGAGTCGCGTGTTCGCCAGTACGTGACTAGGCTAGAAACCACTGGTCAATTTGTCTTGATTCACCCGTATATTAAGAGCTACGATCACGATTTTGTGTGCAAATCGGATGAAGAGGCACAGCGGATTCGCGCTGGCTTTCTTCCCGTGCAACAGGAGGCTCCAGCATTAGTACCTGACGAGAAATCCATCAACGTACCCACTCCTGCCGTACCCGAGGCCGACCAAGATAACATGGAAGAGTCGTCGGATAGTGAGAGCAAGGATAGGGATGGCAAGGCCGAAAAAGATGACAGCAACAGTAGCGGTGACACAGGTAAGATTTACACTTCTGCCTTTTACTTAGGACTACTTTTGACAGAGCGGGATCGAAGCCCCGCTGGTAAGCGTAGAATGGACTTGTCTCTACCGACACAGGAGTTTATACGACTGGTAAAGGAGTCTACCGTTTGGGACGATGAGACCATGACGATTTCTATTCGGTTCTTGCGTCAAGAGCAACTCCCCGACGAGGTGTTTGGAGGGATGTCTCGCGAGCGCCTCCATTATTTATCTTCATCAAAGAAGCGCTCAATAAGAAAAGCTTCCAAGAAGAATAACGAATCATCTTTGTCAGACAAGCCGACAAAAAAGTCAAGAACGGATGATACAGCCGCTCCTTCGACTACCGGTATTGTCGTGAGCACAATGCCAAAACAGAACTTGAGCGAGCAGGATGGCGGGAATCCGACTGCGCAAGAAAACACAGCTAAAGATAGTGACAATGGCGTTCTTGTTGCCAACGATGCGATAAAATCAGACGAACAGCCAACTACTATCCCTGCACCAGTTCCACTACCTACAAGATCTGGTGGCATAAGACTAAAGTTGTTGGGATCTTGATAGACTTTTTTTTATTTTTTATTTTTTTTGTCTGATACATGGAAGCTTTAAGCCCATCACTTGTTGCTCCAAAATCATCCAGACCACTGTAAATGTCTGTTATGCGCTATTAGCACTTGGACCAGTTTCTGCATTGCTGCCGCAGTGCGTATGACACAGCCCGTCTTGTCAAAATAATGCAAATATATATTACAGTACAGCTCTGGCAACTGCATATGCTTGCCAATAAAACACGCTGGCGGCTCTGGTCGTGTGAGAGGAAATAAGCCAAGCTCGCATACGGAAACCATTATCGGCCCTCCACAACAATGTGCAAACCTCACTTGCCTCCGCGATGGTTGCTTTCCCCCCCCCCCATGTCTAAGTACCCACGCGGTAGACTTTGTGGAGTATATTTTTTTTTTAGGTCTTGCGTCCATTTATAGATTCTGTGTAAGGCATCCGCTGTCAAGTGATAGGATAGGATTTTCAGTTCCTTAAATAGCTTTGCAATAACACATCGCATGCACTCTATGCATTCCTATACCATGAGGAGTGCTTGATAGATGCCACGAACGCCGCGATAGACAAAAATACATTTAAAAAAAATCAAAATTCTTATAAATTGCTTGTTTTCTTTGGTAGAATTTGCGCACTGCTTGAAAGAAATTCCGCACATTAAAATACCATTCTCTATTGCACATACCACTGGTACTTGAATACAACTTTTATATATATTTATTTAAAAAAAAAAAATTTCTAGGCTATCAAAATGATTCGTACTCTAGTCACGCTAGCAGTTGGAGCAACAATGGCTCTTGCCTCCAAATATAAAGCTGATATTAGGGTTCCAGAATGCCCAGCAAGAACTTTATTTACATTCAATACTGGAATACCAGAATCGGATCCCAATTGTCCGCTAACTTTAGTCAGCATGTGCTACACATCGACACAACTACAACTAGACTTTACAGCTTACAACGAGACAAACTTTTACTTTGATCCCAAGCAAGAAACCAACGAGGATATTTGGGAGTACGAGGTTGTGGAAGCTTTCATCTATAAGGGCACGGATGATCCACAAACATATTTCGAATACGAGGTTAATCCCAACAATGTCACATATAATTCGTTTGTTTACAATCCATCTAGGACTCGTGCAGATGGTGCACCATTCGACCATGCGCTTATCGCAGATCCATTTGCAGATGGGTTTGGTGTTGACACAAAGTTGGACAAGCAGAACCACACGTGGAAGTCAACCAATACCATCCCACTAGCATTGTTTAATGGAGAAAATCCAAAGGGAAGCACCTGGCGTATGAACTTTTTCCGAACAGTCACTAGCCCAAAGACGTATCCTGACCAACAGCTCTGCGGCTGGAAGAACACAAACGCTGCAAATTTCCATATTACAAGCGCCTTTGGAACAGTATCTTTTGTGTAGTCTCCCCTCTCTTTTTTTTATGCATCATTCTGCATGACAAGACTATTGTTTAAGGAATATTAAATAAATATTTTATTAAAAACCCTGACTAGTATGTTTTGAATAGTTGAGTATATTTAAAGCGCAAGGATTAGGCGTAAAAAAAAAAATCTTGTACTAAAATAATAAAATGAATCGCAGTAGAAAGTTTTTTTGTAGCAGTGAAAGTAAGCAAAATATTTTTTTTATGTGCTGGTGATTTCAGTCTTCTCAACATTGTTTGTGATGGATGAGTTACCAGAGCTGTGGTGGATGCCACCCTGTTCAAGTACAGAGAGCGTGCTACCGCGACCAGTGTTACCAGCAACAGGCTCCATAGTGGCGTACTTGTATCCATGCTCGCCCATTTCAGCAATATCTGCACCGGAGATTTCGCCCTCCTCGTGGATGCGCAGGTTCATACCAGGGATGATCTTGAAAATGTAGAGAAGAATAACAGTAATGCCAAAGGACCAAGCAGCGCCAGCACAGCTGCCAGCCAACTGATACCCAAACTGTTTCCAGTGATGATCGATCCAGCCGCCTTTGATATCAGAGCCGTTTAGTGCAGCAATAGACTTGCTAGCAAAAATTCCAGTAAGCAAATTGCCTACAACACCACCAACGCCATGAACTGCAAATACATCAAGAGCGTCGTCAAAGCGCAGCTTCTCCTTCAAGTCAACAGCGAAATGGCAGGCCACACCACCAACAGCACCGAATACCAATGCAGCCCAGGGCGTCACAAAGCCAGAGCCAGGCGTAATGGCCACCAGTCCTGCAACTGCACCCGAGCAGAAGTGAAAGCTGGAGAACTTGTAGCCATTGCGGAAGTAGGCAGTGACAGACCATGACAGACCACCCATGCATGCGGCAATGTGTGTGACAGCAGCGGCCATACCAGCGCGGCCATTGGAAGCCACGGCAGAGCCACCGTTAAAACCAAACCAACCAAACCAGAGTAGCGCAGTACCGAGAATGATATTGAGGTAGTTGTGTGGCTGGAACTTTTCCTCACCAAAGCCCTTGCGCTTGCCAAGAACAAGTGCAAAGGCCAGCGCGGCAAAACCAGAGGCAATATGGACTGGAGTTCCACCAGCATAGTCAAGTTCGCCCATTTTAGCCATCCATCCGCTAGGTGCCCAGGACCAGTAGGCAATGGGATCATAGACAATTGTTGTCCAGATAAAGCAAAATATTATGACAGGGAAAACGCGTATACGCTCAGCAGCGCCGCCAATAGCTAGCGCAGGAGTAAGCGCAGCAAACATACATTGGAAGATGGCATAGACGCTACCAGGAATAGTAGGAGCGTTGGTATGAGCTTTATTATCGACCTTGAGCATTAAACCATAGGTGAGGTTGCCAATAAACGGATTAGTAGCAGTATCTGAAAGAGCAAGCGAATAACCCCAGATCATCCATTGTACGCTAACCACCGACATGGCAATCATACACAAAAAAACCATGCTGACAGCGTTTTTGCTACGAGCCATGCCGCTATAGAAGTATCCAACTCCTGGAGACATTATAAAAACTAAAGCAGCAGAGACTAGAATCCAGGATGTGTCACTACCATTGATATGAGACTCGTCTGTATCGAGTCGTTTTAACAACTGCACCATTGTGAAGAATGTAATGTGTTGTTGTGGAAGTAAGAGACAGAAAGATATAAAGGAAAATAGAAGTAATTACAAGTTGCAATTATTGTTTTGTAAAAAAAGACAGATAGCGAAATAGCTAACAAATGCGCAGATATTTTTTGAGATAAAATATAGTAAGATAGAATATATGGAAAAGATAGAGAAAGTAGGATATAATATCAAGGGTGTAAAATGTTTTTTTTTTTTAATTTTTGTCAAGGTCGTAGTCCGAACAAATATAAATAAATAAGACGAGAGTGAGAATATGTCAGAGACAAGGCAGTAAGGATACACAAGGAGAAAAATTGCACACTGGGAGAGAATGTCAAGGCTTTTTATGACGTGTAAAGTGAGGTATGTGGATATAAATCCGCTGACTGGGTGCTCTGTGCGTCTACATCATCGGTGGAGCAGTCATCTGGATTTATATACGGCGGGAGGATTTTTTTTTTTGGCAGGAACAAACCAAATGTATGCTGGGAGCAGTTGTGTGCGATCTAAGCAGGAGATGGGGAAAATACAACATCCCCGGGGCAGAGCGGAAGGCACATACCAATTCACAAGTAAAATGACCTGCATACTCAGCCAACCAACCACAGAGAGTGGAAGGCCGGGACTGTCTTTTCTTCTGTGGACAGAGAGCAGCAGAGATAGTGGGCGTTCATCCGCGGCAAGGGGCGGGGGTTGTGGCTTTCGGCCGGTGGGCCAATCACAGGGGCCACTGATGAAGGCAGATAATATTGAAGACTGCAGTTTTCCTACGTTTTTACTGCTCATCGATAGCGTAGACAGAGATTGCTGATCATGATCTTTCCAGAGTTTGCCCCGCTGATGTGGTTGAGATAACGCAATAGGAAAGCTTCTAAAACTGCCCATGCGCACATGCAGCGTGGGGGAAATGCATCGCAGTATTTTGTAGCACATGCGGCAAATTTCAGCCAAAAGAAAAAACCATCCCACCAATAGTTATTCTCTCCGGAAATCTCCGGCGACTATAATAAAAGATATTGCAGCTATATTGAAGAAGGAAATTTTCTCTGGAAAAAAAATAGGCTGCGTGCGTTAATGAAAAATGAAACTGAACGCAATGCGAGAAACTGTAAATATAACCAACGCGCTTATTTAAAAAAACAAAAACACAGAGCATGCTGTCCAGAGTGCAACGACCGGTGCACACAGACACAGATGTGTATAAAAGGGGAATTGTATCGAATACGCACCTACAAACAAATTGTAGCAGACGCACATGTGTGAAATCGCCTTACTGCGCTTCCTTTTGCTTCTTCAAACTTTATCAACGATGATGCTATTCACGTGCAGGATGTTATCTCTTGTAGAAACAAGCAATCGATGGATATGAAGCTCAATATCCTACATCAGATGCAAATAAGCACAAACAAACAAAAACAAGAAATGTTCAATATCAGATGGTAATCGGTCACGATGCATTCAATAGAACGGGTTTTCTTTTTTACCCGGATGGTAAATTGATAACTTACCGTATTTGGATCGGGCTTCCTTTTTGGCACGCTTGCGGTTCGCGTGAACATCTTTCAGAGCAGCTTCCTGTTCCTGTGCTTGCAAAGCCAAGTACATAATATTGTGTTTGCTTTTCTTCTGTTTGCTTACTGCATCGCTATCGATTGCGTGTCGTGTTTTCTGTCGTTGTTGTTCCATTGCACGCTTGGCCGAATACTCGGCTGCTGCCTTGGAATCGGAATATCCGCTGTCCGACAGCTGCATTGACTGCGATATCGTCTTAACCCCGCCACCACTCAGTGCAATGCGTGCCTCGCCCCGTCGCAGCTCTCTGCGCCCAATCATTCCCTCCAGTTCTGCTTCATCAATGGCTGATGCCGTTGATGGATTTTCGTCTTTTGCTAATCCAAAAGCCTGTTTGTGCTCCGGCTGATCGGCAGCCGGATAAAGCTCGCGTGCATCGATGTATCTTCCCTTTGTTTGGTCGTAATGGTAATAGAGTCCATTGCTACTGTCATAATAGTAGCCGCTGGCTGGATCGTAGATTAACTCTGAATGACCTGGCAGAGCTGTGGGTTCATCGATATCACCACCATCTGTGCGCATCTCTAGCTCATCGTTATCGGGTCTGGTAGCATCATCGATCGTAAAGAACGGTGCTGAACTTTCCGCTGTCGTTGTTGCCTTTATCTGCATATCATCTCCCTTATCGCCGCTATTATCTGTCTCTGGATTAGAAGCAATCAGCTGAGCTGCCGATTTGGCCTTTAATCTGCGCTTGCTCGATATTGAGTGTGGAATTAACGGCCTCTCTGCAGCCACATGATTGTGAAACGTCACCGCATCGCCTGGTTTGTGCTCATGTGTGTCTGACGGCTTTGTCCTGTTCTTCGGTGCTGGCAGTATGCTCGAAAGCTCAGAGAATAAACTACCGGTAGTTTTACTGCTAGAATCGCCTTCTGTTGTCTTCTCTAAGCGTGCAGCGGTTGGTAATGAGTTGTTACCTGCTTCTGTAGCTGTTTCTATCCGAGATGGAGGAGGTAAATCAACCATGATCCTGACTTTCTTTTTATTCTCTGCTGATGTGCCTTCAGATGGCTGTGTTGTGTTCTTTGGCTTTGGCAAAATGCTACTCAGTGCTGTACCAAATCCTTTATAAGAATCTGTTGTCCTGTGTACTGTCCCATCTGTGCCCGAAACACTTGGCTGTTGGGATGGCGCCGAAGTCTTGTCCTCAGACTCCGAGTCTGATTGCGACGGCGACGGCGACGACGACGACGACGACGACGAGTCGTATTCTGGAACCAGTGACAGACTCATTGATTAGTGAGACACTGCAGAGTTAAATAATACAGGGCGACTAATTAATAACATATGCTTCTCTCAATGTTAAACCGCCCTATGTGCTTTTACACTAAATACATAATTACATGTTTAATGTTGCCCGTCCATCTGTTGAGGGAAGAGCACGTGCGCATGCTCTGCTCACCACTCATCCACGTCCCAAGTTGAAATCAACCTGTAAGCCTACTTTCCTTGACGTACAATTTTTCTTGGATTTGCATATATACACTCTTAAATCTATTTTAACTTTGGCTGCTCTGTCGAATTACTCAATGGATTTCTTCAAGCGCTATGGCTCCATCGGCGCCAGCCAACAACAATCGGCATCTGAGACCATTCAACGCCTGGCTGACAGAGTTGAGACCTCCACACTTCTAGAAGATAAGAGAGCCGCTGTTCTCAGTCTAAAGGGCCTCTCTCGTGAGTATAGGAAGGTAAGACCTTATTCAAACATTAATTATTGCTGTTTGTCCGTAGCCAAACCTCGCCTTTGCTTAACCTAACTTGTCCTCTTTGCTGACTGATATACCTCAACGAATAGGATGTCGGAGAAGCCTCACTTCCCGCGCTGTTAAAGGTTCTGAAGGAAGACAGCGAGGACCAAAACCTGCTCAAAGCCGTCCTCGAGACGCTTACAAATCTGTGTACGCGGGAGGTATCAAGTGGAGTATCTCAGCAATTTGGCGTCTCTACTTCTAGCGATTCCTCTGCACAATTTTCGCAAACTATACTTGATGATAGTGATGACATCATATCAACTCTACTAGAGCTACTGGGTGACGCCGACTTTTATGTCAGATATTACACGGTTCAGCTGCTCGGAACCCTACACACTCATCTCGGAGAGGAGCTCCAGAAGCGTGTCCTTGTGTCACCAACGGGTGTTGGCCGCCTAGTTGATTTGCTCTCAGATCAGCGCGATATTATCCGTAACGAAGGCATTCAACTTTTAATTGCCATGACCGAGGACAATGCTGATATCCAAAAGATCGTTGCCTTTGAGAACGCCTTTGACCATTTGCTTGGAATTGTGGATGAGGAGGGCGGTGTTCGCGGCAATATTATTGTTCAAGATTGTTTGCAACTCTTGCATAATCTTCTCAACTATAACGTTTCTAACCAGAACTTCTTTCGTGAGACCTCAGGTGTGCAGCGTCTACCCAACTTACTTATAACGGATCCAAGTCAAACTGCTGCTGGACGTAATGGGGTGCCGCAGCTGTCAGAGTCCGAGGATATTGAATGGACTGCACAGCATGCGCGCAATATGCTGGTAGTCTTGGATATTATACGTATGCTTATTCAGCCTGGAAACACAAATACTACTTCAAATCAGACCGCGATGCAGCAGTGTGGCATTATTCCGCCGTTGTTGCAGTTGGCTTTAGCATATGAGGCTCCATCTAGTGTGAGATCCCAGGCTTTGTACGCAATTGGTGATATTATCCGCTCGCATCAAATCAACCAGGGCCTGTTCCAGCGGATTCTGATAACTGCCGCAGCAGAGGACGACGATACAGAGAATACAGATACGCAGACTATTCCCGAGCCTGCCATTGTAATTGTAATCCGTCTTTCAGTTGGAAATAGGCCAGCGGAGGTACCGGCAAACGAGTATTATATTGTACGGGCAGCATCGGCTTACCTTGTGCAAGCGTATGTTGGCAGCAACCCAGATGCCCAGCTTGCCTTGGCTGCGACACTTGCGTCGCCAGGCGATGTTGATACTGTTTCCGAGCCTGAGAAGCACCAGTCTGCTGGTTCACTAGTAGTGTCGGTTCTGCTTGATTGGCGCGAAGCTGGTAAAGAGGATGTTTGGCGAGTTTGGTACGCCTCGTTGCTTCTGTCGATTATTCTGTGCGATCATGTGCAATGCAAGGAGCAGGCGCTAAAGATTTCGATTGGAGACGAGAGTAAGGGCGAAGAACCGCTGCCGCTTCTCAATGAACTAGTGTCTCAGGCTAGGCAGACGACACTAGAAGGCACCGATTCGCGCCTATGTGTTGCCATGTTTACACTTATCTGTGTCTGGCTTGTGGGGTTCCCCAAGGGTGTTGCCACATTCCTTGAAGAATCTTCAAATGTGTCGTTTTTGGTAGAGCAAATCAGCGGGTCTTCAGGAACCAACCCATTGATACAGGGTGTGGCTGCATTCTTGTTTGGTCTTATTTACCAGTTTGACCTTGAAACAGAAACACCCATGTCGCGGGAAGACTTGTATCCGATTTTGTCCAAGCGCGTGGGCACTGACCAGCTATTAGTGCGTGTGCAGCGTTTGCGCGATTCAAAGGAATTCCAATATGCCGTTGGACTTGCTGCTGGAACTCATTCGAATGCCTATGGCGGCATTCCCGGTGAGACTTATTTTGACAATGTGTTTACCGATCTGTTTAAGAAGCATTACGAGGGCTTCCGCGCTGCTGTGCGTTTAGGCCCAAAAGAGGTTCTGGCAAATCCCAACTACATGTATATGCAGGGTGGCATGGTTGGCTATGCAGGATCGGTTGGTACCAATACTGCGCCTGGCACACCAAAACTTACTGCAGCTGGTACAGCAGCCTTGCGCGCAGAATCACCTAGTGCTCAGGAAGATTTTCTTTCTACAGAAGCAGCTGCCACTACCGGCACTGACCCGGAAAGGGGGCCCACTGTTCCTAAGGGGGATTATGACAAGGTGACTGAGCAGCTTGCTGAACAAGAGAGTAATGTCCGGACTATGAGCGAGCAGGTCAGAGCTGCGGAACAGCTGGCTGCAGATATGGAAGGCAAGATGAATCAATTCAAGGAGGAGCTTTCCGAAGAAAAGAAATTGCATAAGAAGGCGCAGTCGCAGGTTGAAGCCAAAACAAAAGATATTGATAGCCTACATGAGCGCTTGGACAAGTTTCAGAAACAGCAGAAAACTGAATCGACAGCAGTGGCTCATTCTGACGATGTGTTTGGAGATACGGCGAGAGTTGCTGAGCTTGAGAAACAGTTGGCTGATCTAAAGCTAAAATCTGAGAAACAGGAAGCCAGTTGGAGCTCGCAACGGGATGAGTTCCAGAAGAAGCTGACTAATGCAGAAAAGCAAGTTATAAAGGCGGCGGCATCGGGACGTAGTGGCAACAAGAAGAAGGAGCAACAGCATACAGCAGCAATCCAGTCATTAAAAGAAGAAATCAGCAGCAAAGACGAACAAATTTCTAAGCTCAACCAGATCATAAGTGATTTGGAGGAGAAAGTCAAAGACATTGCCATTATTGATGAGCTTAGAAGTAAGATTGCTCAGGCTGAGAATGATCAGGAGGATTTGATGGCGTATATGACTGAGCAGGAAAGTTTGACCAAGGAATATAAAGCAAAACTGCGTGGATATGGTGAGGATATACCCAGCTCGGATGATGAGGAATAGCAGCATTACTATTTTTGTTAGGTTCTTAATCGTATGACTTAATAATAACATGCTTGTAGTTCAACGCTTGGATTAGAGCCATGCCACAATCCGATTTATGTAGCTGCTTCAAGCAGATAAAGCCTACACAGATCAGTGGGAATCTGCTTTTAAAAACATCAGCCGCGCATTTGGTGTAAACACGCATTCTCCTTCTTTTCTTTCGTTTTCTTTTCCTTACTATTACCGGTATCTTCTGCCTTTAACATTTATTAAAACTTTATTAAATAGGTATGATGATTATGCATGACAAAAAATGGGCAAAGAAAGCTAGAATACCTGACTCGATAAAAATGCAGCAACATATTACTCAACTTCCACTTCCGGTAAAGCTTGGCTCTACAAAACATTTAATATCTATATAGCCGCCTTCTTGTATTTGCGGCACTAGTATTTCTCCGAATGCATAGTTTGAGGAAATCTGAGATAACAAAACTAAATGCAACATTGACAAGATCCTAGTGCTTAAGTACTTCTAGGACAAGTGCAATGTTAGCTGTCTCTGCATTCTTTGAACAATATTCAGATGTTATTTTGTGTCGTGGTCAAGGTCAACGATAATCTGTGCAAAGGTCTACTTGCGGGCGTTTTTAAGGTATCATTGGTATTTTTGGGCTCAGGCGCTAAACAGTATGGAATATTTTGTTTTATTTTGAAGAAGGCCAATGTTTATAGATAGCAGCACAGACAAGATAGATAGATATACTCAGCTTTTTTGCTGATATAAGCAGAGCAATCACTTTTGTTGGTATGTTTTTTATTTATTTAATGCGTATGAGGTTAGCAGTCTTATTGCATATTAAATTGAAAAAAAAAACTTCCCCCGTGCACCTTCGGCGCTGGATCTGGTTCATTGGCCATGCCAAAGGCATAGTCAATGGGCACTCCCCAGTATACAGTGTTTAATCTCACTGTGGGGATGTTTTTCCTGCCCTATTTCGCGATGGCAGCGTTGCTGCCTGCCGCTCAGGGTAGGGTTTTATTAACCCTTACAGGGCATAGTGTTCAATCTAATGGCACAAATATTGTTTCTGTCGCTTAGTACAGGGCATTAATATTAAGTGTAGCTTGTTCTTTTATAAAGTTTATTGTTTCCTCAAATAATACTCTACGAAAATTGGAAAACTTTAAAAGAAATGTGTGGCTTCAGCTGAGCCGAGTCAGACATAATGGTGAAGTAGTCTGTTCAAAAAATCGTGTGGTGGCTAAAACATTTCTACTAGCTGCAAATATGATCACAATTAGTAGATCCAATCTCGGATGGACAGACAGAGAAAACGATTTTATAAGCCACTCCCTCAGAAAAGCCAATTGGCTATAGGGGATGCTAAAACACCTGTCTAACCATGTACAGGTGCATTCCGAGCCAGTTCTGCATATCTTTCAAGTATAGCTAATAGGTCTGCTGAAATGGCTTTTGCATGCCGAACACGTTCAATAAATGGGTCAATACTGCTTGGCTCAGCTATAGGCTTTTGAGGGGCCAGAGAAGATACCCATTCGTCTGTGTATCCAGGCGGCTTTTTTAGCGAGGCACCATGACAAACTGCTTGCTCTGAAATATCCAGTTTTTGATTGCATATAAGTGTTTCGCGTAAGCTCTCAGCAAGTACCTTTAGATCTGCACAATAAGGCTGCTCCTGATTGAACCCATCAAGAATGTTTATTTTAAATGTCCCATAGCTATCAAGCGTAGCTCGTTTGGCTTTAGCAATTATTTCCATGTCACCAATAGCCCAGTCCCTAATCAATAGCCGACGATCATCTACAGGGACAGTGTTTGCACTTGTGATCCCGAATGTACCAACCCAGCATATCAGATATAGCAATGACTCCCAATCATCCAATACGCTATGTGGGATGGGCAGTTTAGAGAGGTTTGCAATACTCATAAATGGGAGTGTGCCTGTCCGCTCACACCGCACTGGCTCTTTCGTGATTGATTTATCGATGGCACAGTCATAGTCAATAAGTAGACCGCGGATACCCTGTTCTGTGTCTACAGCCATTATATTGTTGACTGATATGTCGCGATGAAGTATACCACACCTATTGTGGATAGCTGTGTGGCATCGCATCACATCATGCAGA
This sequence comes from Coemansia reversa NRRL 1564, assembly GCA_002705745.1. Lineage (NCBI taxonomy): Eukaryota > Fungi > Kickxellomycota > Kickxellomycetes > Kickxellales > Kickxellaceae > Coemansia > Coemansia reversa. The sequence continues at coordinate 148,045 of KZ303491.1, forward strand.
ACAATTAACACCTCTGGTATAGTCTTGATAGACTGAAACCGCCGACCAATGGGTGACATAGCATAGCGCACATGAAGACAAAAGGGCGTTTTCTGCTGCTGGCTGGACTCTAGTCCATCAATCATTTCTCGTGTGCTGTCAAGAACTGGTCCAGCGTGTGTCGGCTGATACACCCAACCACCAGTCTCGATCATCGGATATGTGCCCTTAAGGTCATCGTAGTTCTGCAAGCCGTCTTTAATCCTATACAACATTGCAATCTCACTGCGAGCCGTACTAACATCACTGCTGACAACGGTAGGAACAAAGAATTTCTCTGGCCATACAGCCGCTGTTTCACTTTGGAGGTGCATCCGCGCCATATCTTCGGCAACGCCAGATTCTCTGCGACCACTTATGCTGCTGCTACCGCTGTCATTACCCTGTGACTGCAAATCCTTGGCAGCGCTGTATATTGTCCAGGAATCTTTAATAACCACAGTCGCCTTGATCGGCCTATCCTCTGTTACTTTCTCGGTGGGAAGGCTATCAGTTGCCAAAAGGCAGCGACAATGCCGACCAAACAACCGCTCAGCACCCATGACAAACTCGTTTGTGTAATATGCTGTGCTCAATGCTGGGTTGTCTACGCTGGGAACCATGATGCGATAGCAATCCAACCCCTTGACGGCCTGGATTGTCTCATCGTAGCCCAGTTGGTGTATGCTGCACAGCGACCATCCAACAAGCAGTCGTATAAACTCAAAGCGCCCCATAGCGGTGGTCATATCGATATCGGGGGAGGCGAATGCGTGGTAGTTGCCAAAAATGCACACGTTGATTACTGAACCACAACAAACAAGCCCCCAAGCAAAGCGACGGTCTATCTGACAGTAGTAAATGTTTCGCGTATAATCAAAAAGCTGGGCGTATGCACCCTTCACTCTTCCTCCCTTTGCATCCCGCTTAATTTCGCCCACTGCCATAATCTTCCGATATGTAAGGTCGGGCTGTGGCTCTACTCTGGCTTTCATACTGCGCCACCTCAGAGCGATATCAATCCTAGAACCATCATCAGCACCATCTGGAGTCACATTCGTTTTTTCATATGGCAGTATCAGCCTGAACTCTGATTCCTTGACCTGGCCCCGATCCGTAACCAAACGCTTGAGCAGGTGTGCGACCAGAAGAATAAACGCAGCAATCTGGTCATACAATGGCTGTTCTGTGCGCTGCGCTACATCATTGTTATTTGTTGAGCAAATCCAAGGCAAAGCCCTGCTAAATGCTTGTCGCTCATACAGGGTGGTGCCTGTATTCAATATACCATCCTCGCCGCCGCTGTTGTTGTTGGTGGCCGGCGCGTCAGGATTCAGCTCTGAAGAAACCATAGCTTCAATAATTTGCGCGATGTCTTTAGCAATCTCTGTCGCCAATGCCTTCTTCTGTGGTTCTCTGGGCTGTGCATTATCTACTACGCTGGTGACGTTCTCTATCAAGTGCGTTTTCACTTCATCTTCCATTTCCTTCCTCCTCATAGTCGTGAACTCGGCATCGCTAAGCCCACGATACTGTGGATTACTTCGGTGTGATGGATTGCTCTTTTGTGGTGTATTTTTTACGCCGGATCTGGTGGAGATGGGCGCTAAACCGCCTAAGCAAGTGGTTGGTAGACCCAAGTTCAAACGATGTTTTAGAAACAGCTAGTGTTGTAAAGCGCACAGAAACATACATCCGCCTTTTATTTACTTACCTGTACTGGTATTGTTACTTTGTTTTTTGCTTTTTCTGACTCGTCTTGTTCTTGGCGTCAGTGCCGAGTCGAAGAAGGGAACATCGGAGTTATCAGAGTCCGAAAGACTGGGCGTTTCCTTAGCACAAAGCATTTTAGTGCAGGATGTAATTCACAATTTACGATAATTGGAAAAGGATGGTTGAGGTAATAGAGGTAGCTGAGTGAAAAGTGGCAACCGGAAAGAAAGGATTTATTTAGCAGGCTATCCAAACCAGTGGCCCTTTTCGGCTTTATTGTTTACACTTTGCCTCATTTAGCCAATAGGGAAAGAGGTAAGACCATTGATGATTTCTCGTTCCAGCCCAATCCGCCTGTTGCCCCGGGCCTGTCAGGGATAATGGTCACGTGTTCATTAGCCATGAAGAGACGTCATACGCCTCGCTGACCGCTAATCGTCCTGTGTAGATGTAGAATCACAAAAAGCCAATGCCCTGAGTGTGACAATTCTGCAGTTTTGCATCTATGTATAGACATGGTCTCCAGTTCCTAGCATGTGGCCTTTAGAAGCTACAGTGGCCAGAAAAAGGCCCCTGAATAATGTAAAAAAAACCACCCCCATGCACCTTCGGCACCGGATCTGGTTCATTGGCCATGCCTTGGGCATGACCAATGGGCACCCCCTAATATACAATGCTTAATCTCACGGCGGAGATGTTTTTCCTGCCCTATTTCGTGATGGCAGCATTGCTGCCTGCCGCTCAGGGTAGGTTTTTATTAATCCCTACATAAAATAATGTTAAATCTAACAGCAGTGAAGTTGTTTCTACCACTCAGTACAGGGCATTAATATTAAGTGTAGCTTGTTCTTTTATTATATTTGTTACTTCCTTAAAGAATACTCTACGAAAATTAAAATTTTTAGCAGAAATGTGTTATGAATGGAGCACAACACTATTTTAAGCAAGTGGCTTTTTTTTTATAAAAGAAATAGTTTTTTATTTTTATATTAATTAAATACTTATAAGGAATCTATAGAAAATTACTTCCTGTAATTCCTTTTTATAGATGTGTGCACACACACCCTTTCAATGCCTTTTTAATAAGCTCTCATTGAAGGGTGATGGATCACATCTTCAGGGATGCTCTCAGGGTGATTGCACCATCCCCTTTGTCGGCCAGCTTGACTTTGCTTATAGTTTATGTCTGGAAACTATCCGGCCTCCACAACAAATGTATGGCAAGAGCTGAGCCAGGTCAGACTTAATGGTGAAGTAGTTTGTTCAAGAAATCATGTGATGGTTGAAAAGTTCTATTGGCTCTGCACATAATCACAATTAGTGGATCTGGTCTTGGACGGGCAGACAGATGGACTGACGGAGAAAATAGTTTTATAAGGCACTCCATCGGAGAAGCCATAAATGGCTATAGGGAGTGCCAAAACCATACCAGCACTTGAGCAGCACAAAGTAAATATTATGTGTGTGTTTCGAGACTGGTACAATAGCTATGTGATTGATGGTTTTGTTAGAAAGTATAACTCATGGTCATTTCTATCATTTCCTAAGAATATTGATAAATTTTATAATGCATTGTCGGTTCTAGCGCGTGAGGACATGATAGGAAAAGATTATTGAGTTGAAACTGGTTTACATACTATTATTTTAAGGAAGTTGCTCTGCGTTTGTGCAGTTTATATCCATGTGCTAGACTACTTACTGATCATAATACTCGCAGCGATCAAAGCTTTGGAAAGTCACTCATTAATTCTTTTGATGAAAGTATTTTAATCAGATTCAAACCTTCTATTACAAGCTTTCCTGCTTCTGGTGCACAATTCATCCTTAACCAACTTATTCTTTTTTCTTGACGCTGGTTATCTTGTGATGTGTTCATGGAAGACTGTTGAGATTATAAATAAAAAGCCATTTTGCCTTGGGCTTCAGCTTTATGCTGAACTGATTTTCAAAGAACAAGGTGCAATGATACTTACAAAACATCCAATGCATGGCAAAATATTAAAGTAGTTGTAGATTGACGACATTGCATATTTGAAGCTGTGCATTGAGCTGTTTTATAGATTTCTTGTCAACAATAGTCTCTCAAAAAGTGACTGTCATACTAATTTTGCAGTGGCAATCAAGGCAATTGCTTTATACTGCTTGCTGACCCCCAGAAATCAGGCAAAAGCACATCATAGTGATATAGCAGCATCTACACATTCAGGCACTGGCTTTAAGAATCCGAATAACAAAGATTGGTTTTGCAATTGGCATGGCATTTTTTCAACTCAAACTTATTTAATATTACACGATAGTAGCAGCTTGCAATAGACACCTCTTTTAATGTTAAAAGCTATTCCTTATCACAATTTAATGTTTTTAATAAAAAAAATTATACTAGCGTCCAAATTTTGGATAACTGCCAACCGCGAGATTTTGCTTGGCTCTACTTATCTTGATATCGGGTGATGACATACTAGAAGCAAAATCAGAAGGCACAACACCATCCTCACTCTGGATAACACAGTACTGCTCACCCAACTCGAGCTTTATCTGGCTATATTCTGTCGTTCCTGTAGTTACTCCAGTACTGATTATGCGTTCACCTCTACCCCTCCTGCCCCTTCCACCGCGGTTGCTCATCTCGTCAAGTTTAACAGATTTACCGTTTGAATTGATCAGTTTGACAATGTTAGTACCAGCAACACTGCCATTTCTTATAGCAGTTTTGGCATATTTAACCACCGCATGGTTAGAAATGTCGCCCACTGCAAAAATGTGTGGGTAATTGGGGTCGTCAATTTGCATGCTCTTGTTGACACGGATGCCATTTGACGAAAATATCTGAAGTTCTGTAGACTAAGGCAAATCAATTAATGTTGACTTGTCCTTAGCGCCCAGACAGTTAAATACTAGATCAGCCTCAACCTTGTTTCCTGATGACGTGATGAGTGTAGCCTTTCGCTTGACCGAGTCAATAAGTTCTGGAAGAATAGCCGAGTGTTTGACATGCTCAAGACTAAAATCATCCTTAACAGCAGTCTCGTCGATCACGCGCTCGCCAAAGATAGTTCTGATACCAAGTTTGTCCAGTACCTTGACAACTTCATGACGAAATTCATTCATAAACGGACCCTGTACTGGTAGCTGGTGTGAATGAATTAGGACAACATCTTTCTCCGGATAGTCTGACTTTAGATCGGCTGCCATCTCAGTGCCCACGGCACCTCCACCAACGACAGCAATGGACTTTGAATCTTGAATAAGTTTATGGTATCTGCTAATCGAATCAAGGTATTCGCGTTCAGTTGATGCAGCAACCCCGATAGGCGCATTGCGGCTTAAGCCCATAGCAAGAACAAGATAGTCAAACTCTAGCCTCTCACTAGAGTCAGCAAACTCTATATGCGCAGGTGTGATTCGCGAGATTATGTTTTTCCTAATAGCTATGGACGGGTGCTGAAGCCATGGCATGTCAGTGTACGGTACCCACAGCTGGCTGCCATATTGCGGATTGGTAATGCCACGTGTCATGCCCATGTAGTGTACAAATCCGTCACGGCGGTCAATAAGCGTGATATTGACATTTGGATTTGGTGGTGCTTGCTTGGTGCCGTCATAGTCAGGGTTTGTTGCCAACAGGTTGAGATAAAGGTTTTTTATTGTGCCAAGGCCGCCATAATTTCCCCCTGCTACAGCAATACGAATGGGGTTTCCAGTAGGTGGCATGGTATCTTTTTACGTAGCAAAAGGTTTAAAAGTTTATAGTAAAAATGAGGTGGACAGGAAGGGGTATCGCACAATTACATATAGAATCAAAAATCCACAAGAAAAGTCCAAAGCAGGATTTATAGCTGTGTAAAAGATGCCAAGACTTTGAAATATGAGGATGTCCAGCATCAGATTACAAGCCTTTCAAGCCTTTCGCAACAGAAATTCCGCCTTCATGTGCGCAATTTCCGAGAACTTTAGTTTTTCTAGTTTTTTTCCGCGCGGGCTTGTAGTAGAGAAAATAATTCTGATTGGCACAGCGTTATCTGTTCTCAGCTACTGTTATTTTCTTTCTAAAGAGAAACAGACAATTACTATGCGTCTCCATCAGATATGGCTGGCACTATTGTGCTGTCCATTGACTAAGCAGATCAGAAAATATGTTGCGCGGAGCTGCAATGGTGAGCGATGAATTAAGAAGCCGCAAGTTACTCTCACAGTAGATTGTGCTGCACAGGTCACGGTTTTCTTTGCTTTTCACTACAAACTCGGCTAGATGCGGGCATGAGCGTCGGATGGATAGTGCCTGTGCTTCTGAAAAACTAATGTGTGGTGCATTAATAATCCTTGCCGGATGGTCCTTGCGGATACAACATGGATATTCTATCTCAACGTTGGTCAGGTCTTCAGTTACTATAGAGGGCATTGCATAGCAGTCAAATATAATTGTCAGTAGAGGCAGCGAGGAAGCTAGCAGTTGTAATAGTCCTTGGGCGTCAATAAGACACTCTGAGGCAAACATATGGTCCGACTTTACCCGGATAGTGGCTAGTCGCGGCAGACTTTTGGCGATCAGTAAAATGTCGCTGTTGCCAAGAGCTGGCAGGTGGATATGCGTTAACATTGGCCATTCTTTTGCAAACGTTCCCTCATAAGAGATTCTGAGCGGATGTTCCGAAATTGCAAAGGCAGGGCGCTCGTATTCGCTGATTGCGAGGTACATAAGCTGGGGAAATTCCGCAGCTTCCAGACACAGACAAGTCGGAATATTTTCATCTGCAATTGTATAGGGCTTTATGGTCAACCTAACCAGGCACTTCCATATTTGCTGCCTGGGTCGCAGATGTGTGTCTGTGCTAGGACGTATCAATCCAACAGCCATTAGCTGCGCGATGGAAAGTCCGACAAGCTCCAGCTTTGCCAGCTGTTGTCTTGTTTTAGCCAATACTGAGCTTGCTATGCGAATGTCAATTAATGATGTAAGCGTTATTGCCTGAATTTTTTGTGCCGTGGGAAGGGACAGAATAGGGTCACCGGGGCTTGAAATCGATGACAGACTGTCATCTTCTCTGGGAATTGCGCAAAAGTGTATTTCTTCAAGGCACGCGGAGCGCATAAGCAGCGCTCCTCGTCTCATATCAATGGGCACTCGTCCGGTAATGGTGAGGCGGCGAATATTTCCCAAACGCGGCGCCAGGTATGCGGCTAATCCAGGGAATGCACACTTGTGCGTGTATGCGATTTCAAGGTCGCTAAGCTGTGACCACTTTAGCAAATCACAGAAAGGCTGAAAGTCTGTATTTTCATGTGTAAGCACGTACCGGCGATAGTGAGATGCAATACTTTTGAATTTGACCTGTATCCATAGTTTACGTGTATGTTGCCCGTGCACGACACGAATATCGGAGATTACTCGCTCGGCTAGTCGGTCATCAACGTACACAGTGTTCCAGGCATGCCGAATCCCAACTTTTCGCCACAAGCTATCAACATGGGTCAGTGTTACACAGACTCTGGCAAACTGCTTTGGCTTTGTCCAAGTTGAAGTGTCGCAGTCTTCATGGAAAATATTGTACTGGTTTGCTATTTGGCATATGCGTTCCTTAATATCAGCATTTAGCTGCAAAGTCATTGCGCCTTGGATGCAGTTCAAACTAAAGCGTGAGTAGTTGCTTTTTGGATGAAAATAAAGCTACTAGTCGGCAGACGACTGGGATTTGCGCAGAATATGAAGGGGATTTTTTTAGGGAAAATAAAAGGTAGCTCAATTAAAAGGGGCGGCGTGCACGAGCGCATCACTACTTGCTATCGGAGAAGTTCCTCAAGCCATGTGACTCTGAACATCGCTACTTTTTGCATCACAAACCCTGGAACTAACATTGTCTCAGTATTGGCACATGTACGGGGGGGGGTTGCTAAAATCCACTTTTAGTGCCCATGAAGAATTCCAAGTCTTAGTGCTACTGCTGCCTCTAATTCACAACTGTGGGGTGGAGTGGAGCCAGCAGCTACTCTTTGCATGTCTGCCGCCTAACAAGTTCTATGCCCGGTAAAATATTGTTAATTCTATTGTTCTATCCACGTATTTTAATGTCATTACATAAAGTAAAAATCTAATTGTATTGTTCAAGATTGATCGTTGCAGTGGAACCAGTGCTCGTGCATACAAGTGGGTGATAACTTGCAGTCTTTCGTGGTACCGGCGGTATAAGCGCTGACGCGCTGTCGGTTGCAAGTGTCTCGTCAATTGCTTGGTGAGATTTAAATAGCGACGGTTTTCCAACTCCATGGCGGTCCTTGGCTTGGCGAGGAATCACAGGCCCATACAACAGTGTCGATGTAATGCTGGGAGTTCGAGAAACAGCCGATGAGGTATCAGTAGATGTACTAGTGTTGACTGATATGGACGAGGGGTTCGGCGGCATTAGGCCGTTTGCCATTAACATGTGCTGCGAGCAATTGCTGCTGCTGCCGCTATAATTGCTGCGAGGTGCTGTTTGTCGGTAGAGCATAGCTGGGCTACCTGGACCGTCGATATCACCAACATTTTCATCTGTTGAGTATCCATCAGACAAGTCAGCGTCGGAGTCTACTTCATAGTGCCCATAGAGTTTTTGATAAGGATACGTTACGTCGTTCCTGGCTGTTCCATGAATCTTGGTCCGAGAAAGTGAGACACGATCACAATTAAATCTGTCGTCTATGTGGTTAGCTTCCGAGATTGCCAATCTTGCGACAGCTTTGGAGAGATCATAAGCTTTGCCATTGAGGTCGGTAGCTACGGCGTCGCGCGTCCGGACATGGCGGTTGTGGCTACGATGCAAAGGCTCATTAGTTGTAGAAACTAAATTATGCTTGCCAATTCGTGCGATATCAGAAGAAGAAATTTCCGTGGTGAGATTCCTGCTTGCACGCTTGCTTATTCCTGGATACTCCAAATTAAATTCCTTGTAACGACGAGCAAGGAATAGCTCGCGGCTCTTAGCAATACGCGTGGGAAGGTCTCCAAGCACCATCCACGGTGTTTCTGTGACTCCGGCGCTAGGACCCATGGCCACACACATGTACTGCGCCGGATCATGCCATTGCTTGAGCGGTACATCAAACCATCTATTGTCGCCGTTTATCCAAGCCTGCGCCATGCGCGCCATACACCGAGCCACATGCGCGCCTTGGCTATCAGCGCGATAAGCTTGCTTCTCACCGGAGGTATTGCAGACGTCGCCGGCAGAGAAAATCCACGGCAGCTCGGGATGGTTAATCTGCATTGTCGGTAGCACGCGGATCTGCTGTGTTTTGCTGTCGATTATCTTGTGCTTATAGATAGGGTCTAGCGTATCCATAAATGTGGTGTTGAAAGTGATACCGTTGCAAAGAAACTGCAGATTAGAGAACAAATTTCGTCCCTTGGAAGTCTTAAGCCAACGGCACTCGATATTGTTAGACAAAGGCTTGTCATCCGGAATAATAACGCGCTCATTCAGGATGATCTTGATCTTTAACGAGTTTAGCTTCTTGTATGCCTTGTGTGACATCCCCTCGCTGTTGTGTTCGGTGGATAAAAGGCGTGTTCCGCTGTGGACAAGGTAGATATTTTTTGAGGGATATGCAGTTGCGATCTCAGCAGCCAAGCCGATGCCTGTTGGACCGCCACCAATGATTAAAATAGATTCTGCAACCTTTACCATCTCAAAGTACCGGCGCAGCTCGGCCTTGCCCAGGGTGTGAGACGCAGCGTCGATCTTGCAGGGTGCTGGGTATATCGATCCAGTAGCAACGAGAAGTGAGTCAAAATCAAGCTTGCGTCCGCCCTTTAGGATAACCGAGTTTGAATACACCGATGTAACCTCACCTTGCACCACCTTATTGTGCGGATACCGGAAGATATTGTCGTAAGGAAGCCATACAAGATCAATTAGCTCAGGTTTTGCCATTGAACGAAGTGCGCCAAGATTGTAAAAGTATTTGTCGCGCCGCTCAATAACTGTAATTGTTACAAGGTCCGGAAGCATGAGGTGCTCTAGATCCTGTGCGGCGCGAATCCCAGCAAATGAGCCTCCAATTATAACCACATGAAATATTTTTGAAGTGCGCGCTAGATTCATTGTGTGCAGGTGGACTGTGCTCGGATCTATACTGTAGTGTTTTGCCTCCTCCGATAATGCGTTGTTAAAACCATGGGCTGCTCTATACCCTGCATGTCCCTTAGCAGTATGTGCAATGGTAGTGTGGTCTTGTTTAAGGATAACATCCTGTGGCTGCGACTGTCTAATCATGGTAGTCGCTTTTAAGGAGCTTGCTACAAACAAACAAAAACAAAAACAAAAACAAGGATTAAATACATTAACAATAAGAGAGATGCAAAATTTTGTCTTTTTTGAAAACCCTGGTGCTGATTTTTATATTTCTCCAACGCAATCTACCGGGAGATAAGGCAGTATGTTTTTAAGTGTAGCTGGACGATTGACAATTTGGAAGTGGCCTGATATTTTAAACTCGATCGCAAGCTTCCAATTGCGGAGATTTCTTCAACATTAAGTAGCTATCAATTATCCTTCGTGTTCTCAAGTACAAAAATAAACTCCGAGAATACATACCCAAAAGCCAATAAAATCAATTATCGCAACTATCGGCCGATTAAATAAAAGTAGAGAAAATGTCAGCAGTGTCACTGTACAATAATGAATTGGAGTGTATAAGGCGCGGGGTTCTTGTGATAATGAACAGTCTTCTATGACATAAAAGGATTTCCGTTGTTTTTATATTTACTGAGACAGGCTGATAAGTGTCTGTTTTAAAAGTGCAAACTTTGATGGTGCGGGCTTCTGCATTGCCGCACACATGTGAACTTCAGAATGGTAAGCGGGAACCGTGCGGCTCCGTGTCAAGCGTTGCGTCGAGTGCTGCATTACATAAGGGTGGGGCAGGATGGGGCTTGGCAGATTGAGAACAAAGCCCATCAGTGCATCATGTTATCCTGCCATTTCTGGCAGTGCCATTCCTTGTCAAAAACAAATAGAGAGAGGCAAAAATTCAATCAAAACAGCCGACACTGAGAACAAGATTGCGATTTTCTTCGACTGTAGAAGGATAAAGGGCAATTTTTGCCCATCTGCCCTTTAAAGGACCCCAATAATGCAACTCGCGTTGCACATGCGACCCAGGCACGCGGAAAACATGCAATAACCGAGTTGCAGCTGTTACTAATGCGTTGCCTTGACAAGCCACTATTTTTACACCCCAAGTAGTCATTTTGACGACCTTGATACCTGCACGCGAGGTTGTTCCACAGTCTTATGTAAAGTTTCAATTATGCATAACTCCAAGCCACCATTTGTCATTAACATTTAAATTTGGCGGCAGCATAAGCAGAACGCATTCAATTCTGCATTCAGAAAATTCCTGTTCAGGGACTATCTGGCATGCACCTCGGCCCCACGCAGAATTACGCCAGCCAACATTAGTGATTGTCGGACAAGCACAGCAGCTACCAAGAACTGTTACAATCATGACACCATTTTTCGATATCAGCCGCATTGGGCCAAAGAGGAACACAAGTTTAAAAATCCACCTATCCGAGAATAGTTTCTATTAGTAAACTTTGTCGGCTATATATTGCTGCTTTTCCGCTTTGAATGTTGTTGCATGTATGCCTACATTAGATATAAGCAGCATAATTACCTTTTATGCACTTAAAAGCCTATTATCAGCAATGCAAGCACCAACGTTTTGTAGAAATAATAGTGCAAGATTATATAGTATTTGTTATCACAATAATCAAGTTGCGAGTGTTTAGGCATTCACGTTGACACTTTGGCCGAGTGGTTAAGGCGGTGCCCTGCTAAGGCATTATCCGTTGGATGCGCAGGTTCGAATCCTGCAGGTGTCGTAAATTTTTGTTTTAATGTTAGTATATCACGTGCTTTTTTAGTCAGAAGCTTGTTGGTTTTTAATCCCACAAGAGCTGCAAAAGCCTCCAATACTGACAATATATGCTGTGTTTTTCTTCGGCACCTTATAACAATTAATTGTTGTTTCTTGTTCTAATTTATATTTTTTTAATTTTTATTTTGCAAAATCAGCTTCCAAGTACATTGCTAATTAGAGAGGATGGCAGAAGCAACAGTGCCTAACTCTATTGGAGCAACTACACACGATAATAGTAGTGAAAATGTATCTACGGACACATACAGTGAGTTCATGAAGGAACGCTTTGAAGTAGAGCTTGAGTTTGTGCAGTGTCTGGCGAACCCTTGGTATATCAATATTATTGCGCAACAGGGATATTTTGATAAGCCCGAGTTTATTAACTATTTAAAATATCTAAAATATTGGAAGCGACCCGAGTATGCGCGGTTTATTGTCTATCCACATGCGTTGGCTTTTTTGGATCTTTTACAGAGCAAAGAATTCCGTGAAGATATGAAAAAGATAGACGAAGCAACCAGGGTACATGAGCTGCAGTACCACCACTGGCGGTGGCCCAACCACGAGGTTGATGGAGCAGACGAAGCCGAGTCCTCTGATGCAGCAAAACCTCCTAGCACTGCTTCTACTTCAGGATAAGCAATTGACAGCTTTTATGTGTCTTATTTTAATTGCATGTTGTGCTTCTGTTAAAAAGTAAATATATGATACTTGGGCGACAATGTTTGGCAATCTGGTTATCTAACCTCTCTTTAGTGATGTAAGTGAGACTTCACTCATAGTGGAATGTAAATTGTTTGCCATGCGTTGATGTTTGAGCTGCTTTAGGATTTCAGGATCATGTAGCAGGTTGTTTTTAGCGCCCGACAGTAGAGTCTCGTGTATTGCGCGTAGAGCAATAGATGCCTTAGAGTTGTCGATAACACAGCTAATATTGATCTCCGAGGCACCCTGACTAATCATTTCGATATTTACACCGCTCTTGGCCAGAGTCTGAAACATGCTTCCAGCAATTCCGACCATATTACGCATTTGTTTTCCAACAAGAGAAAGGATTGCCATATTCTGAAGTTTGTCAACAGCACCAAGCGAGCTTAGCTCATGGATTGCTTCCCCCAGATTCCGCTCTACTACTGAATCTGATAGTGCCATTGATACGTGGACCTCGGATGTGGAGATAAGATCCACAGTGATGCCGTACTTGTCTAATATCGAAAAAATGCGCGCAAAGAAGCCATGCGAGACACTCTTGCGATTGGAGTGTATGTTAAGCACTGTTATCTCATCCTTGATGGTCACAGCAGTTGGATGCCGACGGGATAGATCAAGCATGTAGCCGTTTTCAAGCAGCATCTCTGGTGTACTCAAAGCCGGTGAAGACTCGCCTGACCCCACGATGCTAGCTGGCCGCGAGAGCAAGTCTGGAAAAATAACGGTACCAGCACCTTCAGGGTTTTGCACATTTTTTATGCGGATAGGGATAGCAGCGCGAATCACCTGTTCCATAGTGAATGGGTGTATGACCTCTGAGCCATAGTACGTGAGCTCGGCAGCCTCTTCTGGTGTAATAATCTTTAGTAGTCGTGCCGACGGCACTTTACGTGGATCAGCGGTAAATATGCCATCAACCTCCTTCCATACCTGCAATTCCTGTGCGCCTACGCCAACGGCAATAAGAGCAGCAGTAAGATCTGTGTAACCGCGACCAATGCTGTATAGAATGCTGCCAGGACACGGGCCAAAGTAACCAGTTACAACCGGCACGCTATCACCGCACTCATTAACAATATCTGCAAAACGCCGTGCCAGATAATCATAAAATTTCTGATCGAGATGTCCGGGGTCAAAGTGGCGATCGATAGCCTTTTCCAGGTTGATGTATTTAGAATTGACGCCCTTGTCCTGTAGAATAGCCGCTACGTACTCGCATGCCAGTTTCTCGCCAGTGCCAATGATAATGTCCTTTGACTTTGGTGAGACCTCGTTAATAACTTCGGCAGCCTCTAAGAAAACTCGAAGCCGGCGGCAGACATCGGTCAGACTCTTTGACAAACTATCCCGAGCCGCTGCGTTATCAATGTTTTCCCGTATTGCATCCAGGTGGTCGTCAAGTATGTCCTGAACAATTTGCTGGTGACTTCCCGGAACAGTGCCCAGGACAGTGTCAGCAGCTTTGACTAGCCGCGTGGTGGTGCCTTTTGCTTTAACATCCGTGCTGCGAGCAGAACAGACAACAACGACCCGATGAGTGGTAAGAAGATCACTACAAAGGTACAGCCATAGCAAGCAATGCTTGTTTGACACAGCATAGATGAGAAAAGAAGTTAGGGCTTTTTTTGGTATTTAGCAGTGTGAGCACACCAGAGATGCAGATAACATGTGGGCTAATACATTGGATTCCTGCTCGGCGTTGGAGTCACGAATAAGCACAAGTGAACCGCTACAGCAAAATAAATATCTGACACGGGGAAAACAAAGAAAGAGTCAAGCATGGCTTGGGCTTGTGCGGGATATGTTCAGGTACTTACGGAATAATCTGGCCGCAAATATTCTGCACAAACTTGCCAACGCTGGTTCCACCAAACTTGAGCACAAGGATGGGCTTGTCGATGGGATTCGACATCGTTGCAACAGGAAGTGGCATTATAACAGGTTTTTGCTTTTCTCAAACAAAAAAAATACTGGTGACGGTTGTTAACTGCGGGTATGAATTTGGGACAACTACTGCGAATGTGCTGAAAATGCACCGCCCTTGGAGGAGAATGACAAAAGCAATGTAAGGTGCAACAGAAAATACCAAATATGTCAAGGCGGAGAAGAGGAAGAAGAGCGGGTGCAGCGGCGTGGACATGGAGCTATTTTCATTTCGGTCAAGACAACGGGGTAGAAAAAAAAAAAAGTCCCGGAAAGTGAGTCAGCGAAAGCGATAGGCTGCAAGGGCAGTGTGTCCTTTTCGGCGATCGGCAAAGATAACTTGAAGAGGAACAAATATTGTGTCTCGGGATACTACGGGTACCATGCTTAATTTAATATTGTCGGATTCTTTGCAGTCATTGACTTATGCAGAGAAATAATGCTAGATAAGCGTAGATTCAGTGACTGGATGTACGCAGTCCCTATGACCAAGATCGGCCTTGAAGCGTGGTATACCCACACTGATTTTGCAGCAATTTCATTGCCAATGGCCTGAGCGCACTGTCAGGGGGCGTGCGGCGCGAATTCTCGATTGTCTTAAAAGAAAGTGTTCGCTGTGGGGCTGACTGTAAACGACCCCTGTCCTTTTCTCATCTGTTCTCCTCTAATTCTCACGCACAGCTTGACATACAATTATTTATTTCCGTACCTGAGAGCACCGGATAAAACCTGAATACTGCCACTGTATGTTTTCTAAAATAAGATGCGCCGGCCCATGTATTAGAGTCATAAACGCTCTATATACATTCCAGTGTATGTCAGAATCCTCTACTAACCGGTCATTGATTTTTTCTTAATAATTTTTCTAGATGAATCCTGTATCTACACAGAATATTGAATATTTCGCCAGTGTCGGTATTGAAATAGCTCAATCCAGTGACAAGCTTGATAAGCAGTTCAATGCAGATTTGTTTGACAAGCACTTTGGCGACTCACAAGTTGCACTATTTCCAAATTCTACCGAGCAAATATCCAAAATTCTTTCATATTGCAACGAAAATCGTATTGGAGTAGTAACCCAGGGTGGTAATAGTGGAGTAGCCGGCGGTGCTATTGCACACCGTGGTGAGGTGCTATTGAATCTTCGCAATATGAACAAAGTGCGTGATATTGATCCTGTTGTCGGCGTTCTAGTTGCAGAAAGCGGCTGCATACTGGAGGATCTAGATAACCACGTCCAACAGTTTGGATACATTATGCCTGTGGATCTAGGTGCTAGAAAAAAATGCATGCTAGGTGGAAATGTCAGTACAAATGCTGGTGGGTTGCGTTATCTGCGATATGGTAGTATGCATGGAAATGTGCTGGGTATAGAGGCAGTGTTGCCAGATGGGCGGATCCTCGATACATTGTTTACTCTAAAAAAGGATGCCTCTGGCTACGACATCAAGCAGTTATTTATCGGAGCTGAAGGCACCCTTGGTGTAGTTACAGCCGTCTCTATATCGCTAGCACCTATTCCAAAGGCATCGCAGGTAGTGGTACTTGGTCTTTCCAGTTTTAGTCAGATCCAGCGTGCATTTGTATTAGCACGCCAGGACTTGGGTGAGATTGTCTCTGCATTTGAATTCTGGGAAAAGCGTTGTAACGAGATAGTGGTCAAATTTGAAGGATACAAAAGTCCTCTCAACAATCCACACGAGTTCTACGTGTTGGTTGAAACTCGCGGATCTTGCGCGCACCATGATGAGGAAAAAATGGATACTTTTTTGAAAACAATACGCAAAGAAGATCTTATTGAGGAGTCAAAGACGTTTAACGAACCCAAGGCTGTAGAGGACGTTTGGCTGTTCCGATCGCAAATGGCCAATGCACATAACAAGAGTGGCTGCATGTACGTTTATGACTTTAGTCTGCCTTCAAAGTATCAGTTTGATCTGCTTATTGCCACCAAGAGCCATATGACTTTGCTCAACTTGTATGGGTTTGAGGGATCGCCAGTTAAGGACATCACAATATTTGGACACATTGGCGACCAAAACATCCACCTTCAAGTGATTGCTCGCTCATTTGAAAGCACAGTCGAGCAGGCACTGGAGCCGTGGATTTACGAATGGGTTGGAAGTCACAACGGGTCAGTGGCAGCCGAGCATGGTCTGGGCGCTCACAAGGGCAAATTTCTCAAGTACTCAAAGTCACCAACTGTCATCAGCACCATGAAGTCCATCAAGCAGCTCCTTGACCCGCATGGAATCATGAACCCTGGCAAGCACGTGTCATGCGCGTAATCAGCCAACAGTACCAACCAATAGAATCCGCATATTGCACTGATTGTCTTTTTCACAGGCCAAGTACTGCGTGATCTTCCCAAGCAAGCTTGAACCAGACCCCGGAAAGGCACTCTTTTCTACTTTAGCTAGCTTCTGATACTCTTTAATTTTCCTCGCTTTTTTTTCTAAATCCTCTTTCCTCTGCGAGACATGCTTCAAAAGTATGCCAACTTTGTGGTCGGCAATGCGTCACAGGTTAATTCAATCGAAAATGGACTCCGTATGCTTACATACGTTCTTCCTGGTCGCTTTGCCGACGCCGAGCTGGCATCCGAGGCAATATACACATTGCTGAGTTTTGTAGGCGTATACCACGACGGATTACTGGCTAAGGCTGCAAAGTCTGGGCTTTTAGTTGACAGACAAGGAAAACCTGTGAAGGTTGACACCACTCCATTTAACCGCTACCATGATCAATTGTCACGGGATTCCGACCTTTATCGCGTAGCTACTCTGCTTCTGAACGGTCTGCAGTTTAGCGAGAAGCTTATTGAGATGATAATTGTAAAGAAATTTGGCGAAAAGCTGCGATGGAAGATTGTTTCATGGATAGAAATAACCAAGGTCGTTTTGCGTCTCAATCTGCTACAGCTTAGCGGACACCGTATGGTTACAGGTGCTGTGGTACCCGAGCGAATGGTAGATCCAGCCATGTTAGGGACGACCAAGCAGGCTAATTTTTCTGAAGACATGCCTACTCCAGAGAGCGCAGGTGGAAGGTGGAAGGGTAATCGAAGCGGTCTTGAATTCAAATCAGTTAGGGATATTCTGCAAAACTCCGAGGGCAATGCCAATCTAGGCCTGTATATCACAGGCGAGATGCGGGATCCAGAAGGTGTGGCACCTGCGCAGTCATTGGTACGTCGCTATGGTGCGCTAGGACTTGCTGGAGAGCTGCTGTTTATTCTAAGACCACTTATATACATTATTGGTATTCGTAAAATGGGCCGAAGGGACTGGCGGCCATGGGCATTGTCGTTGTTAATTGAACTGGCAAGCAGACAGATGGTACGCACAGACTTACACATTGATAAGAAGGGCCAACCTGAACACACGATTGAACGAGAGGAGCTTTCGCGCAGAAAATGGCTTTTCTTGTACTATCTTCTGCGCTCACCCTTCTTTGATCGCTTTACCGAATCGCGTCTGACTCGTGCAGCCAATTGGTGTGGTAACAAACCGCTGCTCAGTTTGCTGAGCGCGCTAATCCAGGATTACAAGCCACTATGGCAACAGTACTACTTTTACACTGCCGGATCTTAATAGTTTGTGTTTAAGCATGTTCTGTACTTTTACTAAAAAAATAATAATAATTTAGAGAGAAGGAGCGACTCTATTTCTTTTATTGCCTAAGGAGCTTGTTGATTACATTCAGGGTTGCAGGAGAAACCTCACTTAATGGTCGTACATCACAGCCAAATATTTGTCCAAAACTTTTTACTACCACAGGCAGTACTGCGTCAATGCTTACATCAACCGAACTTTTCTGCTGTTCGAGTAGTGCTTGCATTGAAACAGCGGTTCTGCCGTCCAATCCGCATGGTACAATCTCGCGAAACCATTTCATATCAGTGGTACAATTAAGCGCAAAACCATGGGACGTCACATATCTTTGCACATGTGTGCCTAATGCAGCAATCTTTTGGGTTGGTGATGTCCAGACCCCAGGAAAACCGGAAATTCCCTTGGCCTTAATACCAAAGTGAGCGCACGTTCTTGCAACAGTATGTTCTAATCCCTCGACATAGCATCTAGTAGCCAGATGGTGGTCCTTTAGGTACATAATTGGGTATGCAACCAGCTGTCCAGGCCCATGAAACGTAATCTCTCCGCCGCGGTTAGTCTCCACGTAATCACATCCAAGCCCATTTAACCGTGAGACCTCCTCTGAGGATAACTTTCCTCGGTTTCTGCGTCCGTTCGTGTAAACAGGTGGATGTTGTAGCAGTATAAGAACATCAGAAAGCATACGACCTTTAATTCCAGCACTTGACGTATGAGTATTTCCGTATATCTCATCTATACGTCTACGACTGAGCTTTGTCTGTATTTCTAATGCCTTGTGGTAAGGTACTTCACCCAAATATACGTAGCCGACCGGCGGAAGTGTACGCAGTTGATCAGCGGTTCGTCCCAGAGTGCATTGGTTTGAACTTGCTGTTGCAATAAATCTGCGGATACAAATACTGGATAGCTTGCGTGACATGGCTTAAATAATATGTACTTTCTAAATACAATAAATGTTGGATATATAGTTGCGAAAAATTAATAATGTTACATTTAAGGGCTTAATTGATAGCAGCAGCTGGATACTGAGAAATTTCTTGCCCAGGTAATGGGAGCCATAAAAAAAAAAGCTTAGTAAAATCGCCGCGCTTTCATACCACAACAGGAACTTCAGGCATGTGGTCAAAGTGATTCTGTATTTAATCAAAGGCAGCGATGCTTTGCCAAAAGAAAAAGCAAATATTTAGAGTAAAAAAAAAAACAGATGACATAAGGTAGTAAATGTAGCGTCATCTCATTACTCGCCCTCGACAAACTGAGAAGACGTTGGCTGTCGGAACTGCGGACGGAAATACCGACCGGTCGCTGTCCTTTTCTCCGAAGAAGCGGTGGTACGATCGGGTTTTGCACGATTAATAACCTTGAGGAACTCTTTGACACGCGTACGCATGCGTGAGTGCATATATGCCTTTGCACATTTAATATGGTAGTGCAAATAGTCACGGAACAGTTGAATTTGCGAAATTGTCTTCTCCCGGGCTTCCTGGTCTGCAAAATGACGAGGGAATAGTACAAACGACACATACCCGACGCTCTCATCCTGACGCAAGTCTGGTAAATGACGGATTTCCAGTGGCGGTTCACGACTCGAATAAAATACCTGTGGAGCATTCTGTATCGATGACTGACGTCTAGCATCGACAAATTCTTGCAAAAATACCTTTCCTAGCACGCGGTCAACTTCCTCCTTAAAAAGTGTGCTAAATATAACTGTAACACGATCTTGTTGAGCTTGAACATATATTGCCTCACTATCACGATAGTGCGTAGCCATCAGTGGTCCAGCTCCTTCCTGTTGTGATTCCCAATACTCGAACGCGCGAATAAATGAACTAGCCAACATGTTACGCTTCAACATTGATACATGTCTGGCAAGTGCTGTCTTGTCTTCAGGTAGTTGCTCCAGATTGAATTGCAACGTAATCTGATACTGTGGATTTACTACTGGAATAAGATAGTCTCCGTACTCGCGCTTTAAAATTTCGTCAGCACCATATGACAAAACCTCATTAAAATACTTCATCTCAACTGAAAGATTAAGTAGCGTGCGCTGCTCGGCTGACGTCTGCACATGGTACACGACATTGTCAAAGTCAACAAGAGTAATCTCGACAATCTCGGGTTTCTCGCTTGTAAAGCGAGCCAACAGAGTCTCTTCTAAGACACGACTGTTGGGCTCGAGAAGAATCATTCTAGAAAGGTCAACTAGCAGATAATACAGAGTGTGGAAAATATTGAAATTGCTGCAACAGATGACAAGAAAATGCACCCGCTTGTGCTTTGAGGAACTTTGTCTTTTCAAGAAGGATGAGGGGTTTTGTCGATAAATCAGAAGCTGATTAAAGAACCGCCACCCTCTTGTACACTAGTTTCGGTTTAGCAAAAGTCAAGGTGATCTGTTGGTACTTACAGTATTTTAAACAAAAGAAAGTAAAAAAAAAAAAGGCGGTGTATCTGTAAAAGAAAGGAATAATCAGACAAACATAGACTCAGTCAAGTTCGATTTTGGCGCGTTGGCATGCAACCCTGAAGCGCTCGTTCACCTCGTAGTGCTGCACACCATCATCATAAGTAATCTTGAAATATCTGCGACGCGCGTTAGCAAACCAGGTCTTAAACCTGTCGCGTGTCATGTTACCGATGCGGCGCAGACGATCGCGCTCAATTCCCTTGGGCTTTGGATCGTGTGCATTTTCGTATAACCAGCGGAAGAATATTTCGCGCTGTTCGCTGGTGAGAGGAATTCGGCCACTAGGCGTGCGTTGTACCTCAGAGCCAGTATCAAATTCGCCACCGCTAAGGCTGCGAGCATCGTCGGATGACTGCATACTTTCATCGCTAGGATCTTCGGCTGTCGGATGGGTGTGAACAGTTCCGAACGAAGTGCTTGTTCTGCTCGCGGCTGACGAACCCGAGGCGCCATTCCCAAGCCTCCAGGCGCTTGAGGCGTGTAAGCTCTGCTCTATCGAAAGCCTAGAAGTGAACTCAGCGATATTGTCCGAGCCGGTACGGGTGTGGCTGCAAAACCTTTGGACCTGTGCATTGCTACCATGTACATTGGTTCCAGCACCCCTGGTAGCCAAGGGATTGCGCGGAAAATATGGCCGTCCTGTGAGATTGGGCATCGTGGCAAGTCTGTTAAGACGAGGTGATGACGAGCGTGCACGTGCGGGTCCGCTTAGGCTAAGCGATCTCTGCGGCCGCAGATGCGCAAGGTGACCGGGGCTGGGAGTAAAGCCGGACGTCAAAAGGCCTGACAAGGGATGCTGCTGCTGCTGCTGAATGGCAATCTGCGGGTCGCTGATGCTGTCTGCCAGTGGCGCAGCGAGGCTGGGTGTTGTATGCGTGTTCATCGCAAGCACATCACACATGTCGAGAGAATGTTCAGGTTGCGGAGTGTGGACGAGGCTTGGGATACCGTTTTGCATTGTGCTGTGTTGTGGGTAGGCATACATTTGCATGCCACGGCCTGCCGCAGCATCCATATTAGGTACAAATCCAGTGTTGCCATTTGCATAGGTAATGTGCCTGAACAACGGCTCTGCAGGTAGCTGCGTCGACCCCATGATCGGCGTGGAGTACACAAGTGTATCACCTGCTGCCGCCGCAATTCCTGTTCCCGGCACTCTGGTGGCAGTGCTAGCAACGGTCTGGGTAGCCTGAGGGAGTGGTACACGCATTTGTGGTACTCGGTTGTAACTCAGTCCAGAAACCTGTGTAGGCTGAACTCCTATCATTGTCGAAAGGTCGCCGGCTTCTGCGTAGGCATTCAAGTAATCGGACGACGAAACCGTGGCAGGTGGTGAGGAAGTATGCAATGACATTGCCAGAGCACCCTGCAATTGCTCATTAAGCCCAGAATATCCCTGCGAGTAAAGTGATTCACTACCCGAGCGTGCAAGAATGTGGTTATGTACATTGGAGACTGCGGTCCCTTCGCTAGCGCAAGCCAAAGGAATTCCTTCAAAGCCCAGAAAAGCTCTACCCATGGATAACTCGTCTGATGACGAGATACTAATTAAGGGCATATTGGCGTTTGGCTCGCTGTAAAAGTTTCCGAGACCGATTGCCTGGTTTGCCAAATTTGTATCCAAGCTTATATTGGGCATAGTAGGCACCATGTGCTGCGGATTGCCACTGCCTGCAGTGGTTCCCGAATTGGCGTTGGTGTTCCTAGCTGAGGAGCTGGCGACTAGATTAAAAGCCTCGGCCAAGTCCTTAGCGTATATCTCAGGATTGTAACTGTTATTGTGTCCGGAGGTCATGATAGCGGTCCAGTTTACCTGATTGCGAGTTAGAGACTGCAAACGAATGGCAATCAATGTCAAACCAGAGTAAGGGATATAAACAAGTAATTGATAGCCAGATATTGAGGTTTGCTGCGGAAATCAGACTGGGACCATAGAATGCCGCTAGAGAACGCTGTGAGGGTAAAATGCACTTTCAACAAACGACAAGAGAAATGACAAACGAAGGAGATATGTGTATGCGGCGGCAGTTAAGGCGAAATGAGTAAAGGAAAGTGTGCTAGTCTGGATTGAGAATATAAAGATCAAGCAAGAGCTGGTGTATCAGGAAGGAGAATGAACAGGAGAGTATATGTGAGAGCGATTTACAAGCGACAACGGAAGTTTATATATATAAAAAAACTAAGGCGTAAGGTAGGTTTTTTTTTTCTCATGCAATTCTCGTAGAAGGGATTGAAGCTCCGAATGAAGGACAGGTGCGGATATGAAAATAAGAAAATGCCTTGGGAGAATGGTTAGCTTAAATGAGAAAGAATATGTGTCTTTTTGAAGGAACATCAACGACGACCCCACTTTCCAGGACATGTCCTTTTTATCTCTAAGCCATGCGGCGGCTACCTGCAGCACGAACAAGTACCATTATACTCACGCATTGCAACAAATGCGTGTGCCCATATGTTGGCAAAAGAATTGAAAGAGCGTCGGCTATGCATAATTGTTTGTGTTAACTAAAAAGATGAATTTGGTGGCATCCACTCATAATTCTATGTTTGGAACACGGGTGGGGGGGGGGGAAAAAGGGAAATGCATGCAAAAAAACCAAAAAAGCTCCAGAAAAGTATGGATTACCAATTGTGAAAAACGTCCAGCATATGGTTATATTGTGGAAAGAAAAAAAATAAAAGCAGGGTGGTTAGTACCCGGCTTTTTTTTTCTGCAGCCGGATACCCCAATGAACACAATTATCTATTGCATTTTTTGGTGAAAAAATAAACAACCAAAAGTTGCTGTAAAAAAAAGTGGCCAAGTCTGTCCTATTTTAAAATCTGACATGCCGAGGCAGCTGATCCTTTCGAGCACACTTGTGCTAACCAAGGTCCTTTTTTTCCTTACTCTTTTCTAATATTATGTTATAAAGTGCATCTTTGTTTTACTTTTTTGATTGACAAAACGCGTGAATTTTCTTTAATAGAATATACCCAAGCGCCAGCAGACATAACCACCTTTTTTTTTTTTTTTGTTGTTGGTATTTAGGCATGAAAAAAAAACATCAAGCAACAAATTTGATTTACAAGAATGATTGGCATAATACACCTATAAATAGATTTATATGTTGATCGACCGCATCGTGAAACCTAGAGTCCATATTTAAGCGGCTATCATAATTATTACCGTTGCTATTCTTGGGATAAAAAAAGTTATTTGGTTTACGTCAGCAGAATGCAGTGGGTGAGATAATTGGAGGTATCCTCTGCATCCAGTAAATATCAGACCTTGAACACGTTCGCAAGGTGCTTATTGGAGTTGCTTAGTTTGTCTGCTGGTCTAACTACAGCTCGCCTGATAACTTACGCACCACTGGCGCTACACCACTATCAATGAAGAGTTTTGACTGTCTGGTCGTTTGTCTCTTCTACAAGAGCTTTCTGAAGAACCTTTTCAATTGGAAAATGCAAAAAATTGCACTGCATAGCTTTATTCTACTTTTTTTTTTCCAAAAATAGCGACATTATGCATGTACTTGTGCTGCATATCCCCGTCGACTGGTTTGTATTTTTCTCATATTTTTCCAGAGCGTGTATCCCAGAAAAAAATCACATCTATTTTAGGCACACGACAAAACCGGCGCGCATCCCTTGCATGTTCAACTGTTTCCTTGGCTATTGGTTTAAATATAGACTGGGATTGTGCACGTAGAAATTCATGTTTATTATCCAGAAAAAGAGTTGTATTGAAAAAAATAGTATACACATGGAGCAGTGTGATTTCCAATTATGCATGACTGTCATCTTGCAAGAACAACAACAATAGCGTTGACATAATAAGTATTGCGCTTCAAAATTGATCAATAATATTTAATTTTTGAAACATTCAATTGCAATAACAGAGCAATAGAATATAGACATTACCCCTTTAAAAGTACCTGTATACAAGCAGATATATGACATAAAGCGCTGTATAATGGCAGTATGCATGTCTATTCTAACAAATTGTTTTTGACAAAATGTCTTCATGAAACAGAAGCAGCAGAAACACCATGCAGGCAATTGATTAAATAGTTACATTCTACAAGTACTACCTCCATTTTGCTACAAAGTAAAGAAAATTTGGATAATAGAAATAAATAGGCGTCAAAAACAGATTAGGTGTTCTGCAATGCCTCATTACGAAAGCGCCAGCTTGTAGTGCCTTGGTGCTCTATTCGAACCATATGCCGGAATCGCTGTAGTGCAAACCAATTCCGAACTTGTTTGCTGCTAAGACCAAATTTCACTCTAATATCTTCAATTAACACGTCTGATGGGTAAGGGTTGTTTCGAATAGAGTGGAGGATTTGTTGAAGCGCTTTTTGCGCCTCAGGTGAAAACCTTCCACTTGAAGACGCTGCCGAACTAAGCTTTTGACATGTATGGTGCGCATCACGAGAGCACTTTGCAGAGGCCGCACTTGCATCTAAATGCACTGTGCTTGGGCAGGAGCTTGTGTTGGATGCTGCTGGGCTGCCTGCTGCTGCAGCTTGGGCGTTGCTGTTATCCTTTTTGCTGAGAAATGGAATTGGATCTGCGTGCGCGCTGTGGGTAAATGTGGTAGACATGGGAGTGGTATTGGGGCTTTGTGATGCTACAGCTGTCACAATATCCCAGGATGGGCTTTGTGAATTCTCGTCAAACAGATCGGATTCTAGGTTTGTGTGACATTGGAGAGTTGTGTTGGTAGGCATATAGGAGGAAGTGGGATCTGTATTCCCAGAAAGACAGCTTTCCTGGGGCGACGGCAGCGCAGTGCCAATATCCTTAAACGGCCACTGAGTATCTAGCATTCCCAACCACAAAAACTTGTTGTCTGGGGCGTTGTTTTCTATGCTCGTATTTGAAGCACGTTCCTGCATTCCTAAGAATTCCAAGGCATTATGTTGCTTGTCCATTGCTGCAGATGGCCCTTGTTCCGCCAAATTGAATAGTCTAGCGAGACCAAGAAAAGAAAACGTGTCAAATATGCCATTGTCTGTGGCTCTTTGATGGCTGCTTGCAATTTCAACTGGTAGTGGTAGTGGCAGGTCGGCATGTGGCGCATGCGATGAAAAATCAGTTAAACTGGGTTCTGAATGAGCCAAAGACTGAAGTAGATTCTGGGTCTTGATGCTAGCATCGCCAATGTCAAAGGTTTCCGCAGGCTGCTGGTTGATAAAACTGGCAATGCCTGGCGCTCTTCTTGAAAGTGCGTCCATATCAAGTTTGCTACTAGTGACTGGATAGTGGTGACGACCTATAGAGCGAGAAAAAAAAAACTTGTAGCTTTAATAAAGCTTCCCAGCAAATACTGCTTCAAGGTTGATGACAATGTAGTAAACGAAAAGTTCCCATAGATTGAAACAAAAGCACTAGCCAAAATACTGATAATGTTTTCTAGGTGAGCGGGCTTTTTTAAATGTAGTTGACGCTTTTTATAGGAGTTCTGTGGGGCAAATAAAAAAAACGAAAGGCAAAAGAAGCAATACCCGCGCTGCGTGCAGGCAATTCTCATGTTCCATTCTTCTTATGCACCTACATACATCTCATCTCCGACTTCAAGCCGTGTCTACTAAATAGATAAAGCGAAAAAACAAGCAGCAACAACAGGAGAGAGAGTTCACAATTAAAGCACGAAAATACCTTTTCTATGCAACGCTGGCGTATGCTGGCAACTCCATCATCAAGAAATATATGCAGATAGTTCTACAATCTTTTTATTCTTTGTTGCCTACTGGATAAATCCGTAACAGCCGCCCTTATGTTTCTATTGGTTATCGGCATTTAATTTCTAGGACTCGTAGTGCTGCTATTCCACTGCAATACTTGCATCACAGCACTTCAACTCGTCAGATTCACCCTTCATGTATGCATTCACGAGGACAACGTGATTTCCACGCAGGCGCACTTTCTTCTCAAATCCTAATGACGTACACATGATCTCTACCAGTATTATCGTCAAATTCGAACAATGGTTTACTTTTCTAAATCTGTTGCGTATTAAATCATTTGTGCTTGTGGCAGCCCCAGGTCACGACAAAGGATACATAAATTGGTACAAGCATTGCAAGGCAGGGTGGACTTTATGACATCTCATATATGCTTTTATGCTTCTTAGTAATGATTATTGTCGACGTGCCAAATGCTAGTCATTTACTTGTCTCTTTATTTTAACAATCACATTTCTAATTGTGCTGCTAGGCCAGCACAAATATGTTCCTGGAAGGTGTCATTCTTCCGCTGGGATGGCAAGTGACCTTAAAATCACATGGTATGTATCTTGCTACGGGCAAATAAACCTCAAATAATTTTACAAATACTTACAAGGTACGTCTTAACGCCAGTCAATTAATATTACAGAGCCTATCGACTACAATTGGATAGAGCATAAATGTTCGCAAACAAATCTATGTATATTCATGTTCCAGAAACTCAATTAACACTTTTAGACGCTGATAAGCAATTGGTGTTTTTTGGTGCTTGAAAATACGTATCTGTCCTGTGATTTTATAGAAAAAACATGTCTATCTTATAGGTCAAAAGTGCAATTAGGCCTGAACTACATAAGGCTCATATAGAAGTCATGAAAATTATTGAAACAAATCCTATTACCAAAACATTGGATATCGCCAATACAAGGGCGTGTCAAGCTCCCAAATCCTTGGTTCCAACCAACTGACAATAATGCCCAACTAAAGACGGATGCACATATATCTTTTTGAGTATAATTAACGAACACTGCTGAATTGTTGACGTAAACACAATCCCTAGACGTATTTACAAAATCACAGATACATGCATAGTCATTAGTTTTTCTAATAAAGGCTTATTTTTGGTCTGTACAAATCGGTTGTCTCAAAAAGTGTAATGTCTATATCGCTTCAATATTATCTCTACGCTGCCGACGCCTTGGTGGTTCAATATCCATCGAGTCAAAGGTGTCCAGAATACGCTTGTTTTGTAGCAAGGGCTGTGCGCCTCCAGACACAGCCTCGCGCAAAAGACAGCCGTTAGTGGTTCTAATGAGGCCCTCACTAAAGGCAGAGTTGCCGCGTATAGATTCTACTGCGGCACCCTGTTCTCGATTCTGCTGGTGGTCATCATCGCCTTTTGTGAACCTTTGGCCCGAAACCCTGTCTGTTGAATCCTAATAAAATATCAGGTAGTAGAATATCGAGTCAAGACAACGTTAGAGTAGTTTAGAGAAAACCAGAACAACACTGCAACCATTCAATAATGTGGTTTGAGCATTCCTACCTCGCGAGATTGTACCACTGGTTGTGGTAACGGTACTTGCGGTGCATCAATGCTTGAAGCTCTACCGGAGCTACATGCCAGATCTACATATTAATTAACAAACAGCTCGCAATGCGGTACAGCATAGTTTAGTAAAAGTATGGCAAGTACGCATACCATTTGTCAAAAGAATAAAATATAAACAAGGCTATCTTGCACAAAGCCAGCGCCAGTGGTGATATTCAAGTATTAGAGATTTCATTACAACTAGAGGCAAATACCAGAAAGGGAGGTGGCTGTATACGCTAGTGCTAAAATATACACGATGGCCAGCAATCCATAGCATAAAGCCCAACTAATTGCAAACAATAAAGGCATTGTCAAATAACAAGCAGTGGACCTATACAATATAATGTGTCAAAAGCGATATTGATTATGCGTACCTGCGGTCAGTCGCTGCTGGTAGTCGTGAGATTGACTTGCTGGAGGAGATGGAAAGCTGCCGCCTGCAGTATTTGAGTGTGGTTGCCGCGGTGCCAAACGCTTTGCTCGAGCAAATTCAAGTAGCTGCTGTATCATCATTTGCCGCCGTCGCCGGTGATCATCAGAGTCAGTAAGCGAAGCAGTATCGGTCTGAGCTGTTAGCATAAACTCCCACAGGTCATCGTAGCACTGCTCGTATCCTGCTTTATATGCGCTGCTTCCAATGCTGCTGGCTTCCTTGTATAACTGTGTGACATTGGCCGCAGTTGAACGAAATAGCGACGCCAGCTCCCTATCATATGCTGTTTTCCCGTCAGCAGGCGACTGGCTGCAATAAGGATTAGGCGAAGCCGGTGTAGAGTAGGCGTGGTCGTCGTTGGTATTTGAATCGTACATGATTTCGATTGCACTAGCCCAGCTTATATTTGCCAATGGGCCTTATACGTCGAATTGAGCTGGAAACACTGCAAGTGCAAAAACACAAAAGTAATATTTCGGCAAGGGGTTAGAAAAGTGTATCCACTTTTGTCTGGTCAGGTAAAACCTGGTCACCAGACAATCAAATCCAGGTTGATCAGAAAATCCAGGTTATCCAACAAACTCATGCGCCAAGATCCAGATCGGCTAGTGGTAGACGATGCTGGCAATAGCAACGACAAAACCAAAGAAAAAGTTGAAGAGAAAGTTGAAGAATTTTACAAAAAAAAAAAGACTGCCTCAACCAGGCAAGAAGTCTTTCGAGTGACTAGCCAGCGTAATTCTTTTTAGCAAAAGAAATAATTTGAGCTAGCTGACCAATGCTAGCATATTCTTCATCTGAAGAATCGCAGTTGAAAGTATTCTAAAACCAAAGAATATAAAGCAGACAAATACTTCACTTTTTGATGACAGTTTCTTTCCACTCTTCACAATTTTATTTCTTGTGCATTTATTGCTGCAGCATAACCTAGTTTTATTAAAAATCAACATATTTCTGAAATAATTTTAACAAGCATGCCTCAACCATTTAATGATCCTCATAACCCACTTGAAGCCGAACCTTGCTCTGTATTTCATTATTGGCCTGAAACTAATGTGAGAAATCTTGACCCTAATGAGCAAATTAACGAATCATTGCGAACTTTAATGGTTGTTTTCTATTCAAGTGACCATTCTCCGCAAACCGAAACCTTGATAATTTCAAGCAAAGCAAATGTCGCTGATGTAAAAAAAAAGTTATCTGAGCATACAGAAAACAAATTGAGCAGTGAACTCAAAGTGAGTGTAGAGCTTCACAATCCAATGATAGCTCATGAAACTGCTAGAAGTATGATTAATAAACAATCTGTCTTAAAAACTAGTGAGCAGGAGTTTGTAGAAGATCTACTTAAAAATGGAAATGCGATCAATAAACCATTTACAACAGAGTCAACTATAGAATATGGAACAACTCAATCTATCTTTGGACCTTGGATAGTAGCTAAGGTAGAAGTAGCATGTGTTAAAAAATCTCCCCCGTGCACCTTCGGCGCCAGGTCTGGTTCATTGGCCATGCCTTCCACATGACCAATGGGGCACTCCCCGGTATACAGTGCTTAATCTCATGGTGGGGATGTTTTTCCTGCCCTATTTTGCGATGGCAGCGTTGCTGCCTGCCGCTCAGGGCAGGGTTTTATTTCCCCTCACATGGCATAGTGTTTAATCTAATGGCGGAAATGATGTTTCTGTAACTCAGGACAAAGCTTTATTATTAAGTGTAGCTCGTTCTTTCTATTAAATCTATTATGATAACAAGGAATTTGCTATGAAAACTTAAAAATTTAATATAAATGTATGGCATGAGCTGAGCTGAGTCAGGAATAATGGTGGAGTAGTTTATTTAAAAAATCGTGTGATGGTTAAAAATCTTTTATTGGCTCTGCACATAATCACAATTAGTGGATCTGATCTCGGACAGACAGACAGACAGAGAAAACGATTTTATAAGCCACTCCCTCGGAGAAGCCATTTGGCTATAGGGAGTGCCAAAAACCTAAAGAATAAACATGTTATATATATTATAAACGCAAAGAGCTAACGATTATACGGTTTGTTTAGAAAGTAATTTATAAATTTGTCGATTGCAATTCTTTTGATGAATTCATCTCACAAAGATGTGCTATCCACAAGCTAGTAATTTCTATATAAAGCTTTACTAGTGCTGTTTTGGATAACTTTTCTAAGTAAAGCAACTTTTAGTTTAGACTCTTTGAGAAATAACAAATATATTACTTTAGTATTGAATAAATATTTTTGAATTTTAACCATCTGCAAACGGGGAGCTCTCTGCTAACCATTAGCCAAGTATGTAAAAAAACATTTTACGAATGCCAAAAAAGATAACGGTAGACGACCATACATTTTCACTAAGGGGTTTTTTTTTAGTTTTAAAGCCATGGTATACCAAGTGGTAGTCCCATTACATAAAACAGTTGAGCTATTCTGATACGTAACACTGTCTTTAAGTAGTTAGAAATACCTGGATGTGTAACTATGCTACCAGTCTGCAACGAGAGGCAGCCACAACTCAAACCAAGGGGTGGAGGAGCGAATATATGAAAAATAATCTCCAAAATTCCATGCTGCGAATAGCATAACAGAGATGCGTTTGCATGTGGTTGTTGGTCCAAAACGCGGGGTAAAATCAATTGTTCAGCTAGACGCCACTGGGCCGAGACGACACATGGCGCAGCTTTTGTTTTCTTGCATATGGCAGATATAAGCAAAACTGCTGCGATTGCGGGTATTGAGGCTGTGTACATAAATCTTCGCTGTGCAAATTTTGATGGTTTGCTTGAATACCTATGCATGGCGTAGACCTTCAACAATGGTAAAGCGGGACCGGCAGCCACCCCCAGATCGCTTGCTGATCGGCTGCATATCTGGACCATCGGTTTGTTTGCATACTTGGCAACCACTCCAGACAAAAAAAAATGGGTATGCAACCTTTAACGGTTCGCAAAAGTATTACAGTTAATGAGTGTTTTATAAAATATATATAGCTGGAGAGGGTCGTGAGGTTCTCTAAGGTCTAAAAAAAAAACAAAAAAAAACCCCCCTTAGCAATTTCGTACTCTCGCCCTGTCTAACCTTTATTACGCTTAACCACTTGACTAACTGTCAGTTGTTATTTCTCTTCGTTTAACTGGCAGTTTCTTGTTTGACCTTTTTCCACGTTTAACGAAATAATGACAACCATTCTCGGTATTCTACCGGATATCTCTTCAATTATACTCGACAGTGCATTTGATTCATGTATAGAGTCGGTGGATGAATGGAAAAGCTGCCTTGTTTTATTGAGCGTTAATCGTTTGTGGAGGCATATCGGAGTACCTAAGCTTTATAAGCATGCGATAATACAATATCCACCTAGAATGGGCATACGAAATAACCACACCAATATTAGTCTGATCATTATTAATGGAAAGCAATCGTTAGTGCAAAACTTTATTTTGTGTACCACTGGCGTAATTCCCACTTTTAGAGGTCTCGGGATTATCTACAAGTGGTTGAATGATGATTTGCCTTACATAATGAAACCTGCTCGAATCTTATCTGGCTTAACGCATGTAGGTATGGAAGCACCACCATCTATTATTGGAGCAATTACTGAACAACTTCTTCGTAGCCTACCCAATCTGCGTTTCTTGCTTATTAGAGACATGAATAGTCTTAACGGAGGTATCTTTCCGAAAGTGCTTTGCTATTTGGTTACTGGGTACTCGAATAATGTCAGACCACTCGACGCAGATCAACTTTATGTGTTTGTTCATGGCTTTACTCGTTCAACTTTAAATATCCCTGTAACCGAGACAATTGTGCGGCGTATGTCACCAAAATACTTTCAGTGGTTGGATAAAACCCCAGTGCCATATGATCGTGTAAGAGGTTTGAGAAGCCAGCTCAATCCCGCGCATCATGTTTCTATTATGTTTGCACAGTATATGTTGTACTACCCGAGCCTGCTGTTCTCCAATTCCTCCGGGGAGGTTACCTGGTATGAAGTTTATCGGCTACTTGACAATGATATGATAAATAATGAATGTGATACGCCTCTATCTTAGCTTTGCAAATAACGTTAGAACTGGAAAAATTCAAAAGCATCAAGCAAAAGTACATGCTAGAGTATTACGTGGGACATTTTATGCAGTTTTTTAACCTTTTATTTACAATTGTGTATTGGTTTCAATTCTAATAAATGTATTGGAGCGTAAAATAGCCCCAAGAATTGTGCGTAGGCTGCACGCACTTTGTATTAGTGTTACCCATACACATCGAGGGATTTGTTTGTAACCCTAATAGTGCATTGATAATGGACGTCTACCCAAAAATGCAGAAGCTTTTTTTTGTTTAAAAAATTATATATTACAAACCTTATAGTCACCAACAAGACGCACAAAAAAAATGTCCGAGCAACAAGCAGCGGGGGATAAAAATACTGTGGGCTCAAGCGAGC
The DNA here is from genome assembly GCA_002705745.1 of Coemansia reversa NRRL 1564. Taxonomy (NCBI): domain Eukaryota; kingdom Fungi; phylum Kickxellomycota; class Kickxellomycetes; order Kickxellales; family Kickxellaceae; genus Coemansia; species Coemansia reversa. The sequence goes on from KZ303491.1 coordinate 180,596, forward strand.
ATCCACAACCACAGCAAAGCACATCTAACAAGTCTGAAAGCATAGATGCCACATCGCAGCGGGCATTTGATAGCATTGCAAGTTATCTTCAGTCAGAGCTTGAGGCATCAGCTAGCGACCTTAATTTGCTGGAGAAACTAAACGATGCGTCGATTAACAAATACGAAGGCCTTTCACGCCAGGCACAAGATATGCTGGTGCATGCTTACAAGATTAAGCAAACATACAACGAAATGCAGCCGCATATTGCAGAAGTAGATACTCTGGCCAAGTCAGTTGATCATCTGGAAAAAGTGGCACAAGAACTGGATCGATACTCGTTGCAATTGGAGGCAAAGTTCCAAAAGCTACTTAAATAGAAATCCGCAGCCAAAACACTATGTGGCTAGTTGGTCAGCCATAAGTCGATTCAAATCCCCCCCCCCCAAGTATCTGCACTTTCAACTCATGAAATTATTCTGGGGGGCTTTAATCTCTAGTTGCTCATCCGCGTCTTGGTAAACATAAATAATTTTCTATTAAATATTGTATCAAGGATGAGCGAACCAAAAATCAGAACCGTATGTGTAGCTTTAAAAGGCTGCTGTTGATATTAGCACTACAATGTATGCGATGCAACTAAACCTCTTCCATTTCATGCAGGTATAAAAACGTATAGGAGGCTTTGGAGGCCATATTCAAAAAGTGCTGGGAAAAGCCAAACACAGCGAGTAAGTATCGTGAGCAAGACATGCAATGCGTAACTTATGTAAAGTTTGTCAGAACTTAAACATGCAATATAATATATTTACAAAAGTAATTTATAGTTAAGCCTGACGCATTGGAGTTATCTGCAGAGTTCCTGATGCTGTTTGCAAAGGAGGCAATTGATCGGGCTAAGGCTAGACGAGTCAAATCGAGTGGTGAGGAGTCGCAAGAGGAAATAGATGAGTCTGATCTAGAAAAGATACTTGCGCAGCTCATGCTTGACTTTTAAGTAGTGTATGCTAAGCAATTTTCTACATGTCAGGCGTCTTTTTGAATTTCTTTTAGAAGACTGGCAGTTTTTTTTTACATTTCTGCATAAAACCAATAAATCCGTTCACTCATTCGGAGAAACATATATTACTAGTGTTATATGTTGAAAGTTTTTAGGTATATATCTTTCACCAAGAAACCAGTAGAAAAGTAATTTAAAGCATAACCAGTTACACAATATAACGTATGTGTCTGTTATGTGCAATTTCAGTTACTAAATCAACACCTGTTTTAATAGTTTGGTTTGGTTTGCTACTGAACCCTACCCTCAAATACCTTATATGCTATATCCTAACCAAAATTTCAGTTGTTAACACGTAATTGATATAGATAACTAAACAACCTTCTACTCCTTCCAATGTCCGCTTTTGCCGCCCAACTTTTCAACAACACGGATGTATTCAATCCGCATGTTCTTGCTAACAGCCTTGCACATGTCAAATACCGTCAGCGCAGCAACAGAAGTAGCAGATAATGCCTCCATTTCTACACCAGTTTCACCCTTACATTTTACATGAGATTCTATCTCCACCGCACAATCCAATGGGCCCGCAATATTATCGACCAGCCTTAAATCGACAGAGACTTTGGTTATGGCAATTGGATGACAGAGTGGAATAATCTGTGAGCACATTTTGGCGCCCTGAATACCAGCAATCTGTGCTACTGTGAGTACATTTCCTTTTTTAATCTTGTCCTGCTTTACTAGATCATATGTTTCCCGATTCATTAAAACACGACCACGTGCTTTAGCTGCGCGCAAAGTCGCTGACTTGTTGGTGACATCCACCATATGCGCATTCCCAGCTACATCAACATGTGTCAAGGGTATACTGCGTCTGGCAGTCGCAATAAAGGTGCGAATGGTAATGTCTGTAATGTTAGAGGATATGGTTGATGCAAAACCCTTGCCAATAGCGTATCCTAACTTTTTAGATGCGTAATGCATTATTAAGTAGCAAATAAAATAAAAATGACTGACTGGTTGTAATAAAGAATCAGTAAAACAAGACGGTGTTACAGATTTTGAGCTCATGTCGGGAAGTCTGATAGATGTCCGCCGACCCGTCTATTGGTACAAAAAGGAGCCTTATGGCTTGCAGCACACATGGAGTGGGATAAAACATATTGAGAGAAACCAACTAGTGTCGATATTTTCAAGACAAGGCTGTATTTATTATTAGTGTTTTTAGGTGTAAATAAAGCAAAGCAAAAGATATTGGTTTTACAACGAAAAAAACCTGAAACAACAATTAGCCGCCAATTTTTATCATTGGTCTGTTTGGAAGCTGAGATAATATGTCCATGCCAGCATGTGCACGTTTTTTGCGCTTAATTGCCTGACTAATGGTATCGATAATTTCGGCATCAGAAGCACCAGCTCGGATGAGATCACGCAGACCGACTTCTGTGTTTCCAAACAGACATACTTTCAGATTTCCATCAGCCATGATGCGAACACGATTGCACGAAGAGCAGAATGACTTTGTCATAGAAGTAATAAAGCCAAATTTACCCTTGTATCCGTCAATCTTATATCCTTTTGCAGTATGATTGGGTTCCAGTGGAAGCTGTACAATGGTATTGCCATAAACTAGCTTTAGACGATCAAGCATTTCGTTATATCCTACTAGTTTCTTTCTTCCCCATTGGTTGCCATCAAATGGCATATACTCGATAAACCTCACATCTACAGGATCATCGTGTGTCATTTCTACAAACGCCGGTACTTCGTCATCATTTTGACCGCGCATCACTACTACATTGACTTTGACAAAATCATATCCTAACGCACAAGCATCTGCAATTGATCTTAACACATGGTCACTTCCTTTGCGTCGGGTAAATGCCTCAAACTTGCGGGGATCGCGAGTATCTAGAGAAATATTTAAACCATTCATACCAGCCTCACGCAGAAGAGGTAACTTGCGTCGCAATGCAATACCATTGGTAGTCATGGCAATGTGTTTTAATCCTAGTGGTCGTAGTGAATTAAGTCCACGGACAAGCTCTATTATGTCTTTACGCACTGTAGGCTCTCCACCAGTAAGTCGGATCTTATCTACACCCTGTGCAACAAATATCCTAGCAACTCGAAGTATCTCCTCTGTTGTAAGTAAATGTGAGTTTGGAGATAATTCTACTCCCTCCGCAGGCATGCAATACTGACAACGTAGATTGCATCGCTCAGTTACTGAGATACGTAGATAGTTGTGGAATCGTCCGAATAGATCGCTCAGTACTGGAACATTTGCCTGCGGATGCACGTGCTCTTCGTACAGTCGGGATTGTGCTGGCTCAGCCTTGCTGCTAAGCTCTCGACAGGCAAAAAGTTGTGAAGGCAAATATTGGAGTCGCCTTGATACTGATGTGGTTTTATGGGGTGGTATTTGCAAGTGCCGCTGATAGACACGCAGTTGCCCCACCAAACTTCTATTTGAGCGCATATTTAAAGTAAAATAAGACAAAAGGTTAACATCCAAAATAGTGGGCAAACTCAAATATATTGGCAAAGGCACACAAGTAAGAGAAAGTCATAGAATTTACAGCTTGTAGAGATGAGCGGGATAGGAATCACGAGTTTGAAGAATGCAACCAATTTCCTCCCCCTGAATTAAATCATGTGACAAACAACACCGCTCACTCGCCACAGTCATCGTCAATAAATGCACGAAAGCAGGCAACGGGAAAAAAGAAAGGAGCATGAAATTCTCCGCACACATACCATTTCAAGACTTCTAAGAAAAAGTAAAGCAAAAATGTGCACCTAATAGTGACAAAAAAAAAAAAAAGTTTAGTATGAGCGGCCGAAGAGCGCATAGCGTTTAGCATTGTGACCACATTGTACGCACTTTGTCTGGCCAGGAATAATGGGCGGGTCCTGGGGCTGATTGTGAGGCAGACAAAGGGATTTTGCGCCCATAGACGGCTCCTTCTCGTCCTCTGCCTCATCATTAATAGCATCCCTAGTGCTTCTAGCCTTGATCTGGTCCTCGCACTCCTCGCGCTCGCACCAAGGTATCATCGTCAAGCACTTGCTATTTAGAGTCGGTACAAAGTCATCCCACTTGAGCACCAGCTTAACACGCTCATCAAATGCCTTGCGCGCACGAATCAACATATCGTCCTGGATAGTATGCAGCAGTATTTCCAGTGTAGATTCAAGCTTATCAAGCGCCACCGAAGCCTTGGCAAAGTTATCACGACGTACACTCAGCACCGATTGCTTCTCCAGATCCTTGGGACCAATCTCTAAACGCAATGGTACGCCACGCACCTCCCAATGACTGTACTTGAATCCGGGAGTGTAGTTGTCACGTAGATCAGAATCAGCACGAATGCCAACCTTCTTCAATCGTGCTTCAACTGTGAGACAAGCATCAGTGACACGGCGACGGTCCTCATCAGTGTGCTTTGATGTCAGACCACAAGGAACAATAATGACCTGTGTTTCTGCCACGCGTGGAGGCAAAACCAACCCCTTGTCGTCGCCATGAATCATGACCATGACACCAATAGTGCGCGTAGACAGACCCCACGACGTCTGATGAACGTGGATCTTGGGCCGGTCAGTGCTGGTTCCTTCGGGATCCTCCACCACAACATCAAACATCTTTGAAAAGTTCTGACCCAGGTAGTGCGAGGTACCACCCTGGATTCCACGGCCCGTAGCTGGAATAAAGCTCTCGACTGTAGTAGTGGCAACACCACCAGCAAACTTTTCCTTCTCCGACTTTACACCCTCAATAACAGGCACTGCCAAGAGTTCCTCATAAATGCGGCGATAAAGAGTCAGAATATCTAAAACCTCAGTATAAGCCTCGTCCTTAGTCATATAAGCACAATGACCTTCCTGCCAGAGGAACTCACGGGTTCGTAGGAATGGCTGGGGATTCTTAAACTCCCAACGTACAACGCTGCACCACTGGTTAATCTTCAAAGGCAGATCACGATGGGAGCGAATCCACTTTGCAAAGTACGGATACATAACAGTTTCTGATGTTGGACGAATAGCCAAAGGCACAGCCAAATCTGTAGTACCTGCCTTAGTAACCCAAGCAACTTCTGGGGCAAAACCCTCAATGTGGTCCTTCTCCTGCTCCAGCGCACGTTGGGACACAAACATTGGGAAATAACAATTGCGCACGCCCAGCGCGCGAATGCCTGCATCAAAGAACTCTTGAATTTGTTGCCACACAAAGTACGCTGTCGGACGCACAATATAACAGCCGGAAACGTCATAATAATCCAGCATATCTGAACGAACCACCACCTGCTGATACCACTTTGAAAAATCTGTCTCCTTTGACGCCTCAATTCCTAGTTTAGATGAACCAGCAGATTCTTCAGTCTTTGCTGCTACTGTCGCTTCTGTTGCTGCTGGCTTTTTTGCAACCTTTGTTGAGCCTCCTGCTGCAGGAGCAGGAGCCGCTCCTGCCAGCGACGCAAGATCAAGTTCGGTAACATGCTCGAGTCCATCTATCGAGGCAATGTAAGCCTTAAGGGTAGGGCCGCTGATAAAAACTGTGCGCAGGCTGTCCAACGGGTGGAATGCAATGTTGTTCTCATTCACCAGCGCCTTGTCAATAACCACACGGACATTACCAATAATCTCAGACGAGACATTACCCAATACAAACGGCGACACTACAGCACAGCAATCCTTACGACAGATTTAGTACACAGTAGTTCCACTAAGAAAACAAACAAATTGAAAAGAAAAATTGGCCGGTCATAATCCCAGACCGTCTCTCTTTCTGCAACAGCCATCTACAAATACCAACATGTCGAACAATCGGATATAAAAACAGACAAAAACATCGGAGAATTTTCTATTTTTTTTGCTTTCACTATATGACTCACACGAAGGAAAAGAAACAAGAGAAACACAAGAAGAAATAAGTAAGCAAAAAAAAAAAAAACATAAACAAAACTTACCTGAACCCTTGACAGTCTGGAAAGTATCCTTAAGGACATCCTCACTGGCAAAACGCATATCTTTAAACTTCAATAAAGTTCCAAGAGCTTTCGAGTTAAAAACCGTGTCATCTTTAGCCACAATAACCACTGGTGCGAAAGGTTCAGACTTTGGTTGCTTCGGTTTATAAATTAGTGTTTTGGTCAACACATAATTTTCCGGTAGTCCATTGCTAACAGTTCCGAGTGCCTTTTTCCACTCTTCAACATTCTCTACTGCAGAATGCTCCACTGGTACTTTGTTAAAACCCAGCGTGCTAAGCTTTGAGATAAGTGCGTCAAGTTCTACCATTGCTTATGTTTCAAAAATAAAAAAAAGCCAAAAAGTAAGAAAAGACAAGACTGAGAGTATGGATCCTTTTTTTTTTTATACTTTTTTCGTTTAGTAAACTGGGAAGCCAAAGCAAAACAACAGACAAGGAAACCCCCCAAGAGATGGCTTTCAAAAACGTGCTGAGAATGAAGGCACTGAAAATTTTCGCTGAAAAAAAAAAAACAAACATGCACGTGATATATATCAACAGCGATAGGGGGGGGTTTATAACACAGCTTCATTTCCAGCCAGCATCCGATCCGTTATTGTTGTTGTTGGCAGTGTTGTTATATCCGCCACCACGACCACCAGACCGGTTATAAGGCTGGTGGTAACCGTTGCGTGAACTGGCCCTATAGTCCGCACCATAGCCATTGCGACGAGAGTCACGGTGGGCGGAATTTCTTGGGCGACTAGCATAGCTATCATCACGGCGGTGATTGTAGCGAGTGCTATCACGACGACGGCCAGGCGAGTTCTGCATCACATAGCGGCCACCCTGATTGCGGGAATCAGGATGACGAGAGTTATTGTGCGAGTCTGACGGGTAAAAGCCCTGCGAAGAAGCCTGAGTAGGATGAGGCGGAGCATGAGGAATCTGCTGTTGTTGAGACGAAGGTGCAGCTTGATTTTGCGAACCAGGATGACCACGATGCGAGCGATGCTTACGACGATCAAACTCGTGAGAGTGCTCGAACTTTGGCATATCTTCAGGACGCGCAGGGAATGGAGCAGTAAAGAAGAAACGGTGTTTAAGGGCTTCAACAGCTGAGGGTCTTCGACGCGGATCAAGCTGTAGCAGTTGGTCGAGTAGATCAACAAGATCCTCACCAAAGCGCAAATACTCTTCGCGCACGCGGCGTGGATGAACAGCAAAGTCCTCTACCTGTCTGCAATCTGGCAGATCGCGCCAACCGGGCCACAGGGAATCATTAGGAGAACCGCATATGCGCATAACCTGGTCGATCTGATTCAAATCTGTCGAACCTTGAAAAACGGGTTTGCCCACCATCATTTCAGCTAAGATGCAGCCAACACCCCACATGTCAATGGCAGTTGTATATCTGCGACCACCAAGCAACAGCTCCGGCGGACGATACCAGCGAGTAACCACGCACTTTGTCATATCCTTCTTTTCATCGGGGTTGAATGATCGCGCAAGACCAAAGTCGGCAATAAACAGCTGGCCCTCGTTGTTTATTAGCAGATTGCTGGCCTTCATATCGCGGTGCATAACTTTGCTCGCATGTAAGTATGCGGTGCCCTCGAGTAGCTGGCGCAGATACAATTTGATATGTTCCAATCGCAGATGTACCTTTGGGTTCTCAAGCAAACCAGTTAGATCATGCTCCATGTAAGGAAAAACCATGTAGACAGAGGGCGTCTGGACACTGGGAGATGCTTCGTGTCTGACTAGCATATCGGAAAGCGACACAATGTTCGGATGGTTAAGAGACTTGAGCAGCTTTATCTCGCGAATAGCAGTGATAGGCAGACCTTCCTTCTCGTTGTGCATCAGTACGCGTTTCAATGCAACGATGGCGCCAGTGGCTCGATGTACAGCCTTGTGGACTTCTCCAAAGGTGCCTTCACCGAGCTTTGTAGTAAGCTCGTAGTCTTCAAAGGGCGAGCATCCAACAAACTTTTTGCCGTCGCGACGGCGGATACGCGGAGGGCTCGGAGTGTTGCTATTGCTGCTTACTGAGGAGCTCATCGGCACCTGCTGAGAACCGGTAGAGCCCGGCATATCAGAATGTGGTACAGACATGTGTGTATGCACGCTGTGTGTGTAGTCTGGATAAAGACCAACTGCTGAGTGCTGTTGTGCTGGCTGCGGTAGGGCGGCGGCTGATTCTGTGGCGGCAGCTCCACCGCGGTTCATAATATTACAGACAGACTTCCCGAGCGATATGTGCACTGGGCGAGCAAGAACGCACGCGCCCTATTCTCGCGTCCTGTGGCAGAGACAGAGAGAAAACGAAAAAAAAAAAAAAGATATACCTCCAACCAACTTATATATAGAACCCACACAAAAAAAAGTTAAGCACGTATAAAGACAAAAAAAAACAGCAGAACTCTTTTACAATCAAGCACGGAGAAGAAATGAAAGACAATGACAGCAATCAAGCGATTAAAACTCCCAATTTGTAATGTTTCGACTTGACGTTAAATCCAAAGAAGCACTATAGACACTAAAAAGCGGAAGAATAAAATAGAATGAAGAGAAACAGAACAAGTAGAGAAAAAAAAATGCGCAAAAGACTTTAGCACAGCAGCAGGAGACAAAGAGGACAGAGACAAGCGCAAGCTCTTGACACCCCCCCCCTCCTCTCCTTCCTTTTGTAAACGTTAGGTGGGGGAAGGGGAAGGGAAGAAAGAAGAGTTTTGTTGCCTAGCACTGGCCTGGTCATTTTCATGGCTGCCTTGATATGGGGGATATGATGCGGCTAAAGCGGAGTTCAGTTCTGGTCAGCATTTTTTTAAAGAGTTGGGTTAAACTATGGCGCCGCACTTTTTCCCGCCGATGTGGGAGCAGCGACGGATCTGCATCGCACGGACGCTGTATGCTCAGCGGGTTCAGAGCGTGGTGGAGGTAGGGTGCGGTGAAGGAAACGTGCTGGCGTTTCTGGCAAGCAGTGCAGACGATGACGAGCACCCAATAACGCGCCTGGTGGGCATCGACATCGACGGTAACGCACTGGCGATGGCGCGTGAGCAGTTGCAACCGACGGCGGCAGAGCGACGGGACCTACGGGTGGATCCACTGTCCATAGAACTGTACCACGGGAACGCGATGGAGCTCATAGATGGGTTGCAGGGTGACGCAGTGGTGTGCACAGAGGTGTTGGAGCACGTAAGCGAGCAGAAGGGAGTACGAAGCCTGACACGTGCAGTACTGGGTGGATACCGGCCGCGCATAGCAGTGTTTACAACGCCTAACGCCGAGTTTAACGTAAATTTTCCTGCCCTGTGCTACGGCTCCCCTGAAGCACGCTTTCGCGACGCCGACCACAAGTTTGAATGGACGCGCGCACAGTTTTCTACATGGGCTCACCGTGCAGCGCGAGACTTTGGATACAATGTCACTCTCAGTGGCATCGGTATGACTATGCGCAATGCCGCTGAGGATTTTGTCAATTGCGGCGGCTGCTCGCAGATGGCTGTGTTTGTAAGATTGGACGATGTGTCGCAGGAGTTGGGTACTGGCCAGGAGTCGAAGTTGGGTCGGGAAGAGATCGTTGAGGAGCCGGAAGGTGATGAGGAGTCGGAAAACGATGAGGGCAGTAAGGGTCCTCCGAGTCTTTTTGCTGTGATTGACTATCCAAAGTTTGCCGAGGCACCAATGGATGCACTTGCTCTGCAGAGTCTGGTGCGACAGACTGCATTAAGAATCGCGGACAGCAGCCAGACTTTCCAGGCAGAGGATCTGTGGGCAGTTCTTGAAATACGCCAACAATTTAAGCGACGGCGTGCTTTGCTGGAATGGCTCACAGACTCTGAGCACGCAGACGCTACAAAGTCTCTGCACACACCGTCTTCCTTTACCATCCGCAGTTGAATCCAAAGAAGGATGGGAAAGCAACACGTTCTACCTTCTTGGTCACAACTCTTGAGCACGTGCCACCATTTTATACCCTTGAAGTGCTTCCATCGCCGGTACATTTTTTTTTTTTGTTGGTTCTTCTCTTTCTATCCTCCTCTTGGTGCTTTGTCTTTTTTATTCCACTTTATTTTCATACCTCACAAATTTACTTGTAAAAGCTTTCTGTTACGTCTTCCTCTGACACCTTGCGCTTGGAAATACTCTTATTACTGGCTCGGCGTATTTTGCATATTTATTCTCTGTTGAATTTCTTTTTTTTTCCTTTTTATTGCTCCTGAGACTGGCAACATTGTTATTTTTTCTAGTAGTCTGAGACAGTAAGCGTGAATTACGGAGCCATAGCAAGATGAATATTAGCAATCGGGTCGAGGGCGACCTATTATTTATAAACTTTAACCAGGATTATAGGCAAGTGGGACAGTAAGAGTAGTGTGTAGTGCTGCACTGGGCTAAAGCGGGACTGGGATAGTGAGATATTGGCATAGTGGAACAGTGCTGTAGTGTACTGGTGACATGGCAAGTCAATTTCATAATGCGCAATTACTACAGCGAACCAGCAGAGCATCAATATCAGCTCAACCATCACTACCAACAGTCATATAATCAGATTAACCAACACTAATCACTTTCATCCATAACAATTGCCGGTTGTAGCTGCCTGTCAGTGGGCACAAAGAACGGATACAAGATATACAACTGCGAGCCGTTCGGCAAGTGCTACGCGCGGACAGAGGGTGGAATTGGAATAGTGGAGATGCTGTTCTGCACATCGCTGGTGGCGCTAGTGGGGTCGGGGGATCAGGCAGGACTGTCTCCGCGGCGGCTGCAGATAATTAACACCAAACGGCAGTCTATAATTTGTGAGCTGACTTTCCCGAGCACGATTCTGGCAGTCAAACTCAACCGACGGCGGCTAATTGCAGTGCTGGAGGAGCAGATCTACGTGTACGACATTAGCAACATGAAGCTGCTACATACCATTGAGACTCCGCCTAATCCAGCGGCTGTATGTGCTATGGCTGCCAGCAGCGAAAATTGCTTTATTGCATACCCGACACCGGCGTCAGTCAGCTCGGCTCCGCCTCGAGCGGGGGCGCCGGTGGAGATTCCTGCGACTACAGACGTGATGGTTTTTGACGCGAACACGTGCGAGGCACTGACAATCATCCAAGCACACAAGAGTCCTGTGTCGTGCCTAGCCATCAGTCGCGATGGTACGCTGCTGGCTACTGCAAGTGACAAGGGCACTGTAATTCGTGTCTTTGCGTTGCCTTCCGCCCAAAAGGTCGCCCAGTTCCGCCGTGGCGCTTATCCCGCCCGCATTCTTTCGATTGCCTTTAATGCAACGGCCACGCTGCTGCTGGTCTCATCTGACTCGGACACTGTCCACATCTTCCGCGTTGCCGACGGCCGCAGCCCGCGGGCTTCCGCCTCACCCGCAGCCCAGTCATCCTCTAGTTCGTCTGCCAGCTCACTTGCTCACGCACAGTCTGGCTCGTTTGCTAGCTCGGCTGCCTCTGACGATTATACGCGTCCTCCTGCCTCTGATGGTTATGCGCGTAAGCCCCGCGCACCCCACGCTCCACTCAACGGCATGCTACGCCGTGCCTCGTGGAAGGGCTTGGTCAATAGCCGCCTTGTTGGACGTGCCGCGCAGCTTATGCCTGACCGCCTCTCTGAACTGTGGGAGCCCTCGCGCGACTTTGCCTTCCTCAAGCTGCCACGTCCCAACATTCAGTGCATTGCCGCCATGTCCAGCTCTTCCCCGCAGATCATGGTCGTCACTGCTGATGGGTACTTTTATCAATACAGTATTGATCTTGATAAGGGCGGTGAATGTGTCTTGCTCAAGCAGGACTGTCTGCTAGACAGCGCTGAGGAACTGGGCGCATATGCCTCCTAACCCTTCCACCACCCCCACTGCAAAAGTTATAGTTTTCTTGCTTTTCCTCTAGCATTTTCATTATATGTTGTTCCAATGTTTTAGTAGCCCTTTCCCGCCTTTACAAATGAATAGATTCAATATCAACCTGTTATTATATGTATTTGTCTCCAAGCACAGATACTGTTCTTAATTGCTGTCCTCGTCGCTGTCTGACTGGTTTTCAAAGTCGTCAATAAACTGAGCAAATTGGTCTGGTAACTCGCCCCTGCTCTGCACCTGTCTAAATGTGGCGACTGCTTGCTTGTAGAGCTCTTCCTGGCGATCTTCATCTTGCTGTACGTTGCCTAGATTTAGTTGAACTTCACCTAACAGCAGTAGTGCGTCGCTGCTTGGTTTTTCTTTACCATCCTTTTCTAGTAGCGACTGTGCCTCAGTTAGAAGCTTTGTGTATAGCTCTTTTTCCTTCACCTCGTCTTCTTCGTCATCGACTACAAGTGCGCTGGCCCTTAGCCACAGTGCCCGAGCAATCACCAGACTGCTCTCGCTGTCAGCCTGATTAGTATGTTGCTTTCTTGCAGATGCTTCGCCCCATTGCACTAACCGTACTGAAGATGTTTCTGGAAGTCTTTGGCTGTCTGCTAAACTTAATACCATATCGGCTGCTGCCAAAGCTTCGATGCGTACTGACGGTGTTTCTTCAGTTGGAGGCTCATTATTTTGCTGCTTCTCAAGCGTCTGCAGAGCGCGGTCAAGGACCTGCAGCGCCATCTCCACTCTATCAACTTCTGCATTTGATTCTGCTGCCAACTCTAGACCGGCCTTGGCCAACATCAGATACACCCGCCATGCAAAGGGTTCGTCACCCATTTGGTCCCGTGCTTGTGTCAGCCTGTGGAGCGCCAATTCTAAATACATGGTTGATTCCTCTTCTTCTGCCTCTAAAATTTCTGAAAAGTTGAATAACGCAGTACCGTAAATATAATAAAACCGAGCCTCGGGTGTCTTTCCATCACTATCGTAGAGTCGCAGAATCCGATCGCTTTCGTGGATAGTGCCGCGAAGAAGTGTCAAGGCACGCTCGTCCTCGCTGTTGATCGCCTCAATTGCACTGTCAAATATACCCTCCAACTCGTCTATTTCGTCGCCTTCATCACCTCGCAACATAATCGTTGCTGTGTTGGCTTCGTCAAAATCTTTCACCTCCGAAGTACTGGCTGTAGAGTCTGCCATATTGTTGGACTTTTTGGCCGCCCGCGCCTTTAGTCCCAATGGGCGCTTTCTCTTGGGTGCTGAAGAATCGTTACCAGGCATTTTTTTAGTTATAAAAGAAGAAAGGTTGTTCCTGCAAAATTTATATAGAAGAAAAGGGTGCTTGCTATTGCAGAAGAAAACATGTAAGAAAAAAATAAGCTAAATATTTTTTTAGCTAGTACCTTGGATCGCAAGATTAACAGATTCTTAGTGTTCCGTTGTGTTAGTCCAGACTTTGACCCTTTAGCCATAAGAAAACTTTTAGGAGTATGGAAAGAACTGGACATGGGCCAAATGCAAAGCGAGATTTACCCACTTTACATCCAGCCACTATCAGTCTAAGGATTACACTAGCGCGATGCAGGCATGGTAGATTTGCTCCGAATCGCGACTCTGTGCGCCTAGAATTTTAGACAAGGATCTAACAGCTTGAGCATTAGAGCGCGGCCTCGTATGTAAAAGTGGTTGGATGTGAGCACTGTTGTAAATTCTGGGCTGGGTCATGTGCGGCACGGCTTTGATGTTTCTCGCCCATAAGATTGCTTGCCCTCACACGCAGTGGATGGGTTGTTGAGCATGTTGCTCCAGACTGCGCCAAATCCCCAACCACCGACTGTTTTTTTTTTTTTAAATATCGTCTTTACAGTTTGTTTATAACAATAGATAGCGATGTCTTTGGCTGATCTATACAAGGACGATCGGGAGCTTGGTAGTGAAGACTCTGAAGGAAGCGAGGAGGATTTTGTACCTTCAGAAGCACCCTCGGACGAGGATGAGGAAGATGACGATGCCTCTGGCGGCGAGCAGCAAACTGCCATTTCGACAAAGGAAGAAGGAGAGTTACAACAGCAGAACAAACGGCGGATCGATGCCATCTGGCTTGAGATGAATACACCTTCCAGCAGCTCTCGCAAAGCCATGCGCGCTGCTGCTGACGATGACAAATCCCAGCAGACCGGTGAGAAATCCCCACCACCCGTTGATAAAGTAGAAAACGCAGATATTGCGGTTGCCACTGAGACGACTAATAAGACACCTGCTGCGGATAAGGTTGCTGCCAAAGCACCGCCGCGGCGCAAAGCCTCAAAGTTCAGCAAGCTGGTGGAGCAGAGCGAGCAGCGGCGTGCAAAGAAGGCTAACACATTAGACACTGCGCGCAAGTCCTGGTCTGGTTTTGTGGCCACCGAAGGCATCCGCGAAGACCTTGAGAAGGCCAACAAAGACGGGTATATTGAACGCCAAGAGTTTCTTGGCCGTGTCGATCAACGAACTTTTCAGCGATCCAAAGAGCTCCGCAAGTGAATAATCTCTTGGATTTGTTCAAATCGAGCAAAACTAGCGGAGATTTATTGCTATCTGAAATTGTCCCTTTTCAGACCGCATTTAAGGGAGAAAACAGGGGAGGACGACGGTTTTCTCTCATCAATGCACAGCCTACCCGCGTTTGTGCGGCGGATTTCTTTTTAATGTTTTTCTGTGGATATTTGATCGGCGCATGGACAGATTCACAGAGTTGGAGACAAAGGTTCTCTGGACTGCATTTGGCCACGCATTTACACTCGTCATCAAACATCCTCCAGAGTCATTCGGGTTTCTGGTGAGGCGCATACATTCCACAGCTCAACAAAAGTAACTCGGATGCGTAAGAGGAGGAGGGGGTGCAAAGGACTCACCATAAAGTCCCCCTGTCTTTCCCATCCTTTCGATTGACACACCTTTCCGACTTGCCATTCAGCACTTTCTCTTTCTCTTCTCATTTTCTGCTCACCAAGTATTTGCCTCTAATAATCACATACTTCTGCATCTGCTACATCTGCTACTCTGGAAACATAAGGTTGCTATTGGTAAGCGTCACACACCATCTCCTGTTCTTCTATTTGCAGAAATCATCATCCTAAACAAACTGGCATATATTTACTTGTTGGTGCTGGCAGCTGTAATCCACATACACTGCGTTTTCTTTTTTTTTGCTGGTCCGTTTAATAAAGCAAGGTTGTGCGTGTCACTTGATTGCGGACTTGAGGTGGGGTAAGCGAGTGCCGAATACAACTACGCGCTCTTCATCCTCTTCCGTCACCTGCCCCTCTTTCTTGCTTGCTTATCTTTTTTACTGCTATCAATGTCATTAAAATACTATTCTACCTTCTGCTTTAATGGTTTATTTTCCGCTAACCAAACGCGCCACTGCAATTGGCATGCCTCGGATCCGTGCGTTCTCTCATCCGCGTCTTTTGTCCACATCTGTAGGAAAAATGCAGAAAAACGCGGTCTCCAGCTCTGAGCACTCGAAAGTGCTGACGCTCGACACGATGAATCCAAATATTCGCACCATGGAATATGCTGTGCGTGGTGCAATTCCCATTCGCGCAGAGGAGCTGACCGCTCAACTCAAGGCGCAGCCAGACTCGCTTTTGTTCAAAAAAGTAACGCCCTGCAACATCGGAAATCCGCAGCAGCTGCAGCAGAAGCCTTTGACCTTTTTGCGTCAGGTTAGCGCGCTGATAGAGTACACTGATCTGCTGGAGCCACCGCTAATCGAGACCACCCAAAAGTTGTTCCCCGAGGATGCCATTGCGCGCGCCAAACGCAATCTCTCCTTTGTCAACAATGCTGCTGGTGCATACACACAGTCCCTGGGCATTCCTGAGATCCGCCAGAATGTAGCCCAGTTTATTGAGCAACGGGACGGTTATCCTGCCGATCCCAACAACATCTGTCTGACCACCGGCGCCTCAGGTGCTGTTGAGCGTGTGCTGGATATGCTGATATCAAGCCCCAATGTTGGCATTATGATTCCCATCCCCCAGTATCCGCTTTACACCGCGACACTGGCACACCTTAACGCGCATGCAGTGCCCTACTATCTGCAGGAAGAAAAGGACTGGCAGCTGAGCATCCCTGATCTTCAGCGGTCGCTTGCGGAGGCCCGTGCACGCGGCATTGATGTGCGTGCGATGGCTGTGATTAACCCTGGCAATCCAACTGGCGGCTGTCTGCTTGAGTCTAACATTGTAGATATTGTGCAGTTCTGCGAGCAAGAGCGCCTTGTGATTTTGGCTGACGAGGTCTACCAGACCAACATCTACACCGAGACAAACCCCTTTGTGTCGTTCAAGAAGGTTGTCAGCAAGCTTGGCTCGCAGGTCGAGCTTTTCTCATTCCACTCAATCTCAAAGGGCATGGTGGGCGAGTGTGGTCGTCGTGGTGGATATTATGAGGCTGTGAATATTGACGAGCAGATCATGGGCCAGCTTTTAAAGTTGGCTTCAGTTGGCCTGTGTCCCAATGTTCAGGGCCAAATGGCGGTTGATATCATGGTCAACCCACCACAGCCTGGTGACGCTTCCTATGAGCTGTACCGGCGCGAGATGGACGATATTCACCAAAGCATGAAGCGCAGAGCAAAGAAGCTTGCTGCTGCATTTAACTTGCTGCCCAATATGAGCTGCAACGATACCCAGGGCGCTATGTATTTGTTCCCCAGAGTTGTGCTGCCCCAGGCTTTCGTGGATGAGGCCAAGGCTCTTGGTCAGGAGCCCGACGCGCTCTACTGCATGCAAATGTTGGAGAGCACTGGTATCTCTGTTGTTCCTGGTTCTGGGTTTGGGCAGGTGCCTGGCACCTTCCATTTCCGCTCCACTTTTTTGCCACCCGAGGAACTCTTTGACGAATTCATTGCTGGATTTAAGAGTTTTCATATTGCACTTATCGACCGCTACTCCAAGGCATAAACTCTCCCTGTACCCTTTATTTGTGATGGCATAACCTTTTATACCTTTTATACATCTATTTTTACAATTCTTTATATTTTGTCTAGTCGACTGACCCTGGACAGGTAAAATAAACCCATTTTTGTTGACATTTTATTGCTTTGTCTGAAGATTTTGAACTTAATTGCAACATATATACTAGTTAAGTTTTATGCAATGGTACAGTACTTTACTATCAGCCGCTTTGCTCGGAGAACAGACCCAGATGCAACATATATGCTGGCAAGATTATAAGCAGCTTCACGCTTCATATCGCAAAGCAACTCGGGTGACTGATCATTACCGCCTTTAAATGCTGAAAACGCTACCGGTAGCTCGAAAACGCGGTTGTAGTAGGCACATGCCAAATCCAACAGACCAACAAAATGAAAGGCGCGAGCAAGATTATAGGCAATTTCCTGAGTAACTACGACATTCAAAGGTCTCTTCTTATCTTTACTCATGTCTTGAGACCACTTCCCTGTAGCCTTTAGCTCTTCCACGCATTTGAGCTCAGCGTACCTTTGAATATAGGACATTCCGCGAATAACATTTTCTTGATCTTTCATAGTTTCTCCTCGTTTTCCCGTGTGTGATAGATATGTAACGCCCAGATATAATGCAAGCGATGGTTCCTGTGGAGTTAGAGATAGCGCCACTGTATACTGTACAATTGATGCGTTACCAGTCCGCGCCACTAACATAACATGTGCAGCTAATGCATGAAGCGCAGAAATATCGGATTTGGTAAGATCTCTGTTAGAATCAGCAACACCAACAATATCATGACAGTTATCCTCCAAATCGGCCAACGGTTGGTGATTATTGCCAAGTGGTAGTAACTCGATGGATTGGTGCGAATAATACATATCCTGTAAATGATCAAGTAGACGACGAACGAATTTATAAACATTTGCAGAAGTCAACATAGATGCAGCACCAGCAGAACCTGCCATAGCAAAAGCAAAAATCTTATACATAATGGCTTTATTAGGTCTAGATCCACACCACCAACGTAAAAGTTCGTATAGACGATCGTATGAGTTAGTTTTAATAGCAATTGCTAACATTGACAATCTAATTATACGTTTGTAATTTTGATCATGCAAAAATACATTAGATTGAAATACAGTATCAAGCATATCCAATGATTCTTCTGCACCACCATCTAAAGCCAAACATTTACCATACATAAGAAACATATCAAGCCATCGTTCAAATGATTGTCCACGAAATGTTGTAGATAGATTAGTCTCATCATCCTTTGTAATATTTTCGTTTTGTTGCTTTTTTGATAAACGTAATTTTATACGATCAAGTTGACGTTGTGTTGCTGCCTGTCCTGAAACTCGACCTTGTAAATCAAGTATACCTTTTTGTACATCTTCTTCTAATTGTATCATCATGGCTTTGCGATAAGTACGAAAAGGTTTTGAACGATCTCTTCGATAAAACGATGGCATATGTCGCCAATCGTTAAATAAAGGCTGTGCTGTCAAACAATACTCCTTTATTGCAGTACGATTATGTTGGTCATTTACTTGAGGTTTTAGTAACTCTAGTTTTTTAAATGATATCTCAGCATTGCGCATAGCTGTTAAACACCAACGCCATTCGTCATCAGCATTTTGACGACGTCGTACTGCATTCTCAGAAGTTTTGCGTGCTGCTATTTGTACCAAATTCGAATCAAACGTTTGTAATGCTGTAGAACCCTGCGTGGTGCTTATATCCAACCCTGCATCCATTTGTCGAGCCAACGACTCTGCTGCCTCTCGGCTGCGTTCGGCCATCTGAATGTCCTCAACATCACTGATCATCTTGTATGCTAAATCAACGTTTCCCATTTCTTCATATACTTCGCCTAACCATAATCGCATATCGACATCACTTGGATCGGCCTCGACAACTGCTGATGCATAATCGCATGCGCTTTGTAAGTCACCCTGATCACGGTAACATTTGGCCAATCGCTCCCAGACAGAAGGCTGACTTGTCTCGGGATGATTAACCAACATCTGGTAAATTTCAATTGCTGTCTCATTGTGACCAACCTCTGCATAAGATTCAGCAACTTCTGTGTACAAATCTTCATACATAACTGGATCCTGTAGAAGAAGTAAATCAATATGACATTTGGCTGAATCTTCCTGACCCAACATTAATCTACATTGTCCTAGTTTGGTACGAAGTTCGATAGGAAGCATATTATCTGTGTTAAAATCACTGCCGTCGTCATTCAGTTTGTATTCAGTGTCAAACTCATCTGTTACTTCTTCGTCTTCCCATTGACTCTCGCGTCCGCGACCCTGAATAAAACGTGCACCGCGCTTGATATCTACAATCGCTTGCTCATACTCGCGACGTAGCAGGCGCAACTCTACTGCCATGTTTAGATCATTGTAGCTGTAGCCGTCTAGCTCCTCCATTGGCACCGTTTTGGTTGGATTTTTCACAAAATACTCAACCCATTCTTCGTCCAGTTCATCAGCACCGCTATCGGCATCTGACTCCATCTCTGACCCTGAAGCGTCCTCATCCGAGCCTTTCTGAGACCCATTGTGGCCATGCTTGCGACGCGCATTATCGCTGGCAGCCTGTAGCTCAGCCTGCTCAGCTAGGTCAATGGCTTGCTTGTTATAGAATGCAAATGCATCTGTAAACCACTTTAATGGCGTCTCCACATCACTCCTATGCTTTGCAAACAGAACTGAGGCCAATCGAATAGTTTCCATATGATGCGGGTCAACTCTGAGTATGCTTTTGTATGATCTTGCCATATTGTTAAAGTCCTTTCTTTTTTCCAGCATCTCCAATTTGCGCTGCCAGGCGCTTCTGTCATGTGGATTGTTAATAAGGATAAACCGGAGACAGTACAGTGCCTGCTTTGTGGCCTCTTCAAAAACAGCCTTTGCTGTTACATCACCAGCTTCTACTGCACTCTCGTTTTTAGCAGCTGTGCTTGCGTGTATTGAATAGAGTCGCTCCCACAGAGTATTATCGCTAGTTGACAGATGTGCAGCAACAGTATAAAGATGCAGTGCATCGCTGTGTTTGCCTTCTTCTTCGCGAATCAATGCCATGGTAGTCCAAGCAGATGCGCAGTTGGGATCGATGCGGATAATGTCGCAAAATATGCTGAATGCCTTGCTAAGCTCCTTGTCGACATACCATTTGTTAGCTTCGCCCAATAAGTGCTGTACTTCGGCGCTATATGCCACTATTCGACGACCGGGTGGTCGTCCAAGCTTCTTTGGTTGCTTTTTGCCTGCGTGTCGCTGATTCTTGGAATCTTTAGGCGCTCGCTTTTTTCTGAATCCGGCAGACTCGCGGATTGACTCGTGTATCTCTGCCAGATGAGCCTCATCGTCAGTCGATGACATTCCTTCGCTAGCAGTAAAGTCGCTGTCCTCTTCCTCCATAAGTCCCTCGGGTATAAAGCCCATCTCATCATCGACCACGTCCTCGGCATAAGACACTCGTTTTGATCTGGAAGTGCGTTGAGCAGCTCTACTTGTAGAAGCCAATGTCGTGTCTGGATTGGACGGGATTTTTTGGGATTCGGCTACAAGCCCCAGAAAGTCATGGGACTCGTCTAGATATTCCCCCTCATCTGATGCGTATTCAATGTCATCGGTGTACGGCTCTTGCAGTTGTGAATGGTGCTGCAACCCAGCCATGCTTTTTTGTTGCTTTTGCATCGAGTCAATGTCTACCATGTTACCCAATCCTTCGGCTGCCAGCATTTCTGTTGCGGATCGAACAGCTGCTAGCAGAGCTGCAGTGTCGTCGTTGTCGCCTCCGCTACTGCCGCCAATTCCAATGTTTTCGTCAATATCATCGCTAAACAGATCATCATCGTACGGAGCATCCATTCCTTTGTATTTAGAAGCCATTCTTGTATATCTGCGCTATGTACCAAGTGACAATATTATCCAGCTATAAACTAAAAAAAAAAAAAAATGGTTGAGCTAACACAGGGCACATTGTTTTATGCGCCCGCGCAAAGCAAGATCAAGAAACTCTCCATAAACTTGCATAAAAGATTTATGGGAGTAGATGTGTACAAAATACTGCGCAGACTTGTCAGATGCCAAAACTTTGCCTTTCTTTGTTGCCGAGTATCTGAATTGCTTATTTTATGATGGAAAGCTTTAACGTTGAAGAGTCGCCGCTTGTAAATTTACTTAACAGTGTGCTGAGCGAGTATATAACAACTCTCCGGTCTCTTTTGAGTCAATTCGATACAGATGGCAATCGTAACACAGGAGAGACCGCGACAAAATCCCGAAACGAGACCACAGAGAAATTAATACAGTTAGACGAGCACCTGCAGAGATTGTATAAAGAGGTTGCGCAACATCAACAGCGACAAACAGAGATACGACGTATTCAACTATTGTCAATAGCCAGCAATAAAGCCAAGCTGCAGTTTATTAATGGAATGCTAGACTCTAAGAGCCAACTAGAGGTTACTACTGCTGACACTGGCAAAAGACTAGAGAAGGCGCGAGTGGCACATAAGGCGAACCCACAGGTTGAAGAGATTATAGAGTATGCGAAGAAGCTAAGCAAGTTTACGGCTGCTCCGCCTAACTATGACCCAGCCAACAGCGCAGTTCCACCAGAGCCCCCGTATCCTGTGCTAGTCGCCATGCGTGCCGGCATTCTAAACAGATATCGGACGAAAAAGACTGCTAGAGATATGACAGAGGAAGCTGGAAATGAGGATGGTGAATCTGTGCACCATGCGGAGGAGGATCACCTTGACGACGTTGATGCAGATGATCTCCTACTAAGTCTCGACTTGAATCCGGATCTGGAGTAACTACAGGTCATTTAATTGACTATTGATGCAATTAATTGCTCTAATTGTGTCTACATAGTAGATAATGGAGGGTCTCTCTCTATACGCGTTCTATATTGATATCAAAGATGGCAATGTTTGTAAAAAATCTAGGAGAGTTATTCGCCTTCCGGTCCAGAAATATAAATAACAAGTATATTATGGAATCTTAATACCACGCTGTTCAATAAGCTGTGCTAATTCACAAAATGCCTCAGTCGACACATCTTGTGGACGAAGCGTCGGATCAATTTCACATTCTTCTAATAGAGCAACTTTATCTGGATGCCAATCCTTAAAGATACGCAGCAACATCTTTCTACGCTTCATAAATACAAATCTCACTAAATGTTCCAGCGTTCCAAGAGACGAAGTCAATGGTGGGTTTTCTAATGGCCTTAGCTGTACCATGGTTGCATCAACTTTGGGTCTGGGAACAAAGCTTGATGATGGTACATTGTACACTTTGAATGAATCGCAAATTGATTGTGCAACCACAGAGAGCCGTCCACGTGGACTTTCTGATGGAAGTGCAACGATCCGGTCGCCGACCTCTCTTTGAAACATAAGCGTCATTGATACCTGTGGTGAGCTAAAAATTCCCTGTTTAGTTGCTAGCTGGTGTAACCACTGTATAAGTAATGGCGTAGCCACACTAAATGGTAAGTTACCAATAAGATGCACATTCTCGAATGCCTTTATTTCACCATTGGCGTTTGATTGAAGACGCAGCCCTTCATCAATTATAGTCGCATGATCCAGTGTCAGCATATCCCCAATAATAGAACGAAACCGACCGGCAGATACGTCCTGCAACTGCTCAAGTGCGGGTGTAAATCGACTATCCTTCTCCACAGCTACCACGTTTTTCGCCCCACGGTCAAGGATCGATCGTGTCAAGAGACCCGGTCCTGGTCCTACCTCGACACATAATGCATTTTCCAACTCTAAACCCGCTAGTCTGACAATCTTGTCTGTGATGTTCTTGTCCATGATAAAATTCTGACTAAACTTTTGCTTTGCTTGCAGGTTGTATATCCGGGTAAGGTCCCGGATCGACGGAAGCTTAGGAAGCTTCAGTGACATTGTGCACAGTAAACCTGAGGTGGAACAGGAAATAATACGTCGGTGACCTGAATAAAGAAAAGCTTGGTGAATCAACTAGTAGCGAACCCCCCCCCTTTTGCAAAAATAAAAAATAATTTTGTTGTTATTTGTAGCTGGTAAACAAGTGAAGCTGTTAGAGGACCAAAGCATGTGATGCGATTAAAATGCAATTGATGGTTGTTGTGGTGCTTGTCGAATCAAGCATAAAGAAGAAGTAGTAGCTATGTGCCTGCGCATGAGTCTACTCAAGCACAAATCTCTCGTTAACGTCAGTGTACTCGTAGCGGTTGTTGCTATTCGGGACGTGATCGGGGTTGGAGCTGTCCTCGAGGGCCTTATTTGCCTTGAGTTGGGCTTTGCGAGAGTCATAGCCGGCGATTGCTTCCTTAAGACCAATGCCAAAGTTGCGGTAGCACTGGATTGAAACGTAGACAGTGACAAGAATGAGTACCAGCGTGACAACAATGAAAAATGTAAGATACTTTCGTGTATCCAGATAAGGGTCGTCATTCTTGTTGATTCCAACGTTCATCCGCACAAGCTTGTAAATAAAATAGGCTGGCGAGCATCCAAGGCAAACAATTACCACAATCATCACCCGTCGCTTCTCTACCTTGAGTGCCCAAAACGACAGCACTAGAAACACGACGCTACCCGGAATAACTACACCAATTTGCACCCACGTTTCAGGGTCGCTGACGCGCAGCACCAGTGTGGCCAGTTGTACCGAGTATGAGATAAAGAAGAATATATCCAGCTTGAGAAGTGTCAACAGAATCTGATGCCATTTGTATGCACGGCGCAGGGAAAGGTTGGCTCCGAGCTTCTTGTAAGTCTGCCATCCGAACATCTGGTAAAGCTCCCAAGACAGCATGGCAAATGCTACGGAGCACAGCGAGTACACAACCATAGTAGTTATCAGCAGGATACGCATATCGTTGTCCTTTTGGAATATGCCCGCTGAGGTGCTCGGACGAATGTAGAATGTCGTGTACTGGATAAGCGAGTATACCAGACACATGACATTGAAGAGTGTAGCAGCAATAATCTGGATGGTGTTTTTGTGGGCCACTGCCTCCCAGCAAAGCATTACTAGGAATAGCTGCGCCACTATAAATATCACATCATAGACGATGAATGATTCTTGTGTGATGGTCATTTTATTGCTGTCATTCTGTAGCCCGAAGCCCCACTGGCTCTCGGTGCCGTTTTTGTATATGTCGACGGTGCGTTTAATTACATATCCTTCGATGCATATAATAGCAAAAACCTCGAGCAAGGCCACAAAAATAAACAGTCGTGCCCATATAGACTTTGGAATACCACAACTCTTTAGTGTGATTCGACGCTTAATCATATCTTTGTTGTGTATGTCTGAGTGTGTGTATTAGCTGGATAACAACCCAGACCCCGCACACTACGCGACTAGCGCTGCTGTTAATCAGATAAATGCACGTGCTCCAACGGGGTCGCTATATATACAAAACTGGCGAAGCTCAATAAACAAAAAAAAAAAAAAACGACAGATATTACAAAGTGATAGTGTCAGAAAGAATAAGCAACAGAGTAGAGAAAAAAAAAAGTAATAGCGACTGATGATAGCACAAGCAAAGTTGTGAAGCATGCGAGATGGGGAGAAAAGAACATGTTGTTAAAAGTTCCTCACATCATGCGAGTCGTAAGCGACAATCACTCTCCCTTTTTTTTTCCTCCGCTGGGCTGCCAAGCTGCACATCCGTTTGACGCATCAAGGTCCCAAGACTGGCTCCCAAACACTCTCAGAACATGAGCCACTATGCAGCGAAATGGGGGCGTAGACTGCGTGCTAATGCAGCGAACCGCGGGCTCAATGTTTTGGCCTGTCCAAACAAAACAGCCAATGAATGATTTCCAGCTGTGGTGTGTCTGGCACATGTGTCGGGAAGACAACTGTGCTTTACCAGGAAAAATACTCACACACGACTTCTAGTAATAAGCTACAAAACCCCCCCCCCAATCTCTCTTCTACATTCTCTCTTCTTTAGGTTTTTTTTTTCTGCTTGCGAATTATTTATATTTTTGCCGCAATATCTCACCCCTTATAAAAAGTCAAGACAAACTACATAACACGTCCCTGCAACGGAATTGTTGTCGAGAAGGCTCCTAGAGTCTGGACCACTTACATAGTATATACGATAGTCTTTCAGTAAGCGCGAATGAGTGAATACGGGGCCAGTACTGCGCCCAACACTGGCGGTGCCAGCAGCGGCAACAGACAGACGGATGGTCGACCATATACGCCCAATATTGGGGGTGCTGGCGGAAATATGCTCAGTGAGGAGGGACTGCCTACAACATCGCCAGCCTTGTCAGTGCGGTCATCGCACTCAGTACAGTCTCTACACTCAGATGGCTCAGCAATCAACGCTGGAATGGCAAATATGGGTGTCAGCGGGCCAGGCAGCAGCAACCTAAGTCTAACAGAGGAGACAGAGCGTTTTGTGCGCTCAGCGGCAGGGTATCCACGGGCTACGGTTGAAAAAGCAGCAGTGGCAAAACTCAAGCTAGAGTCATTCTATAAGGACCTAATGGGACAATGCATCGAGCGTAATCAGCGACGGAAAGAACTTGAGCAGCGTGTTTTAGCAGAGAGTGGATCATCAGAAGAGCGCAAGCAACGGCAGTTGCAGAATCTTGGCGCCAAAGAAGGTGGATTTATGCGACTGCGACGCACAAAACTGAGTCTCAACGACTTTGAGACAGTCAAGGTTATTGGACGTGGAGCATTTGGAGAAGTACGATTGGTACAGAAACATGATACTGGCAAGATATTTGCGTTGAAAATCCTACGCAAAAATGAGATGCTCAAGAGAGACCAGCTAGCGCATGTACGTGCTGAACGCGATGTGCTTGCAGAGTCAGACTCAATGTGGGTAGTGCAACTGTACTTTTCGTTCCAGGATTTACGCAATCTGTATCTTGTCATGGAGTTTCTACCTGGTGGAGATCTGATGACTATGCTGATTAAGTATGACATATTTCCTGAAGACGTAACTCGCTTCTACATGGCCGAGTGCGTATTGGCACTAGAAGATGTACATCGGCTAGGGTTTATTCACCGCGACATCAAGCCTGATAACATTCTAATTGACAAGGACGGACATATCAAGTTATCAGACTTTGGGTTGTCAACTGGTTTCCACCGTCAGCATGACTCGTCATACTATCAGCGCCTGCTTGAGAGCATCCATAAAGAGCATCCTGAAGACAACGCTGTTGCCAATGCAGTGGGCGCATCTGGCAGTGCAGATGGCAATGGTAACGGACAGCCAATAGAAACGCTGCGACGTGAAATCACTCTGACATTGTCAAGCAAGGAGAAGTTGGCCACATGGAAAAAGAACCGGCGGCAGCTGGCATATTCTACGGTTGGAACACCCGACTACATTGCACCCGAAATATTCTTACAGCACGGATACGGCAAAGTATGCGACTGGTGGTCACTTGGTGCCATTATGTTTGAGTGTCTGGTGGGATATCCGCCTTTTTGTAGCGACAACACACATGAGACGTACCGCAAGATCATGCACTGGCGCGAGACGCTGATATTTCCAGACGATGTGCGTCTGTCACCTGAGTCTGTTCATCTAATACGTTCTCTGCTGTGTGATCAGCAGCATCGTTTAGGTCGTAATGGATCTTGGGAACTCAGACAGCATCCCTTCTTTGCTGGAGTTGATTGGGCTTCATTACGCACTCGCACTCGTCCACCGTGGATTCCGCCGTTGTCATCCATTACCGATACTTCACACTTTCCTATTGATGAAATCGACCAGAATACGTCACTCTTTGACGTTTCTGATGCTGCTACTGCGAATGCAGAGCCACAGAAAGACTTGGCATTTGTAGGCTACACTTACAAACGCTTTGACATGCTTACACGTAAGAATGCCTTTTAGGCAACATGTAAGTCTTGTCTTGTCTCTTTAATCCCCCTCCACCCCCCCTTGTTTTACAATCTTATCTTGCGCATTTACATGCAACACTTCCATTCGCCATTAATCCATACTAGCGTGTCACAGCACTCGCTGGGTTGTCACTTTTCAATAAAGGTTTTAGTATTAAGGATTCAAAGCAGAGAACTAATAAACAATTCACAAGTGCAAGCCGCTTAAGAGGGGGGAGGAGGATCACCCTCACTAATCGAATCACCTGCAGATCTGAGCGCAGATTCTGCTAGCTGCGACAAGCGCAACGTTTAACAATCATGTTCTTACTAAAAGAAAGTTAAGCAAATGGATCTAGCGTAGTAATGCTGTCATTGGGATCATACTGCATGGCAAGTTGCCAGAATGGTTCACAGCCAGCGCCAGCCAGCCATCTCTTTGCCTGTGACTCGGTAGGACATGTGCGCTGTTTAAACTGCGAAAACCGTCGCTCGGTGATATCGCCTTGCCAGATAAGATGACAGGCGTTGTCAGAGTAATCTATCTCCTCATCGGGTTGTGTTTGGTCTTTTTCAGAAGTACGGACATCCATGCCAGGCAGACTGGCAGTCCAGTCAATGCGACGAAGCATAAGCTTCTTGTATGCTTTGACATTCTGTGCAGAACCCTCAACAATTACCAGAGCCATTTGTGGACTGCTCAGAGCAGCTCCTGTAAGATGCATTTGGCTTGCATTGACTGAAACCTTGTAGCGATGTTGGGGGTGCGATAGCTTTGTAATTCGAAATACTGCAGAAACAAGTCCGCGCTGCTCACTGGCCTCAAGTTTGGCCATATCCTTCTCATGGCGCTGCTCCTTGGTTAATTTACGTGCCTGGTTATCGGCCTCGTGTTTCGCCAATCTTGCGTTTACCTGCCTACGAACCTCTGCTTCGAGTCGTGTCGGGTCTGGTACGGACTGGTTGGCCATGATGCGCATAAAGTTTGACATGCGAAGCTTGGGCTCCTCAGGCGGCAGCAGACCAAGCATAGTCTTCTCGCGTCGCTCCCGCTGCTCTTCCAATCGCCGCTGTCTGCGAATCTTCTTTCGCTCCTGTCGCGTCAATACAAGCTGGCTTGGTGCCTCGCCCATATTTCTGATAGGCAGCGGCGGCTCAATTGGAACCGGGTGTTGTACGTACAATGTTACCAGAGAATCGGGACCTTGTAGCTTTAGATTATGCTCGTCAAGTTTGTACTCGTTTTCCACAAGAAATGGAGCATCCCACCACTCAACCTCAGGCGGCTCTGGTAGCTGCAATGCAGTGGCATCTAATACCTCATCTTCTAGCTTTGCTTTTCTTGCGCGTTCTGCAATCTCTTGCTTTAGCTGTTCAAGCCGCGCCTCCGCACGCCGTTTCTCAGCTAGAGCAACAATCTTTCCAGGTTGCACAAAATTAAACTGCTTTCCACGTCGACGTGTCTGTGGTCCTGCTGTGCGGCGGTTGCCTAGCGTTGGGTCAAAGTATGGATTCTTGGATGTATCCGTAAATGATGAGGGAATATCATGCTCCACTTTTAATTGCTCAGGTTCCTTTGGCTGATTAGCCTTTACAGAGGATATTCGGGGCGCTGCTGCAAGACGTGCTCTCTTAAATTTGTTTCCAGATGTTTTGTAGTCGTCTTGCAACATTGGATGAAGTTCATTCGTATGTTTTTGTGATGCTGGCGCTGGTTCTGTCTGACCCGCAATCCCTTGGGCCTTTAGACGTGCCTCAATGCGTGCCCGTGTTGCTGCAATGGTATCTTGGATAGATAAGGCATTCGACTGTCTTTGTGCTGGTTGGGGCATCGGCTGTCCAGCAGCACTACCGACTCCTGCTGTTGGGCCCACATCCCGCGACGCTCCTGGTGTCGCTGCTGATGTTGTACCTGATCGAACATTGCCCGCACCATTAGTTGCAGTACTAGAGGGAAGATTCAAGCTCGCAATGCGCGACAGAACCTCTGCTCGCTTTTTAGCGATAAGCGCATTGATTTCGTCCGTATTTTGCTGTGACATAGAGACGTCGCCAGAAAAGAAGTTAAAGACAAGGTGACTATTGTAAAATATTTAGTGACAAGTGCTTTTTTTTTTTACCTACAAAACTTTTTTAAAGGCCAAACCCAGCATAAGTACATTTGGGTTTTGCATATTAAAGTAGCTTGTGTTGTACACGTGATCCATTTATCATAGGATTGTTCTGAACGCGCTTGCAACGCGTTTGCTATTTTCAAGTTTTTTTTTTTTTCGCGTCTTCTTTAAGTATACAAAAAAACCTCTAGTCTTGTCTAACATCATTCTATCATCTTTTTCCTGTCACTTGTATTAATTCTGGTGTTTTCTGCTATCATTGCTGCTTATACTTATCTGTCGTTGTATTCTGCGTTGCGCATTGCCAATCTTTTATCACTAGTGAATAACCAAGAGTACGTCTTGCATGCATTATCACTTTAGACATACTATCCTTTACTACGTGCCTCTATGGGGTTGGGCATTGTAAGATAGCGCAAACTATTTTATGCCGCGCGGCTGCATGTGGCAAATACACAACGAGTCCACAATGAAAACAACCGTGCAATATACTAGGGCCATTTTGCTTATAAGCTCAACCCACGCAAACACTTTACTTCTCTTTGCCTTGGTTGTTGTCCTTCTTCTTTTATCTGCAACCTGGACAATCGAAAAAAAAAATTTGCTTTTTTTTTTGTTGGAATTTTTGCTTTCTTGTTCTTTAGGATACGCGAACTAACGTCTGGCTTGGAGCGCCCATTTCGTGTTGTCTATAACAGTGTAGAATTTACGTTTATATCTTTTTGCTATCGTAAACACAGCAGAACTGTGTACATACGCACCTTTGTTTGACGCAGTTAAAAGTTCGGCACATACAAACCCCTTTTGCGTCTGCAAATTCCGACACAATGGTAAGAAGCAGTGTATATATGTTAAGTAGTGGTTGTTACTATTCGATCATTCTTCTATTATTGAGGTACATCAATACTAAACGCCGCTATTGATATGATGGCGATGCTGTGGAAGCGGTAGGTTAACCCTGGAGATTATTTGCCTTCGGACGAGGAAATTGAT
Organism: Coemansia reversa NRRL 1564; assembly: GCA_002705745.1. Taxonomy (NCBI): domain Eukaryota; kingdom Fungi; phylum Kickxellomycota; class Kickxellomycetes; order Kickxellales; family Kickxellaceae; genus Coemansia; species Coemansia reversa. The sequence goes on from KZ303491.1 coordinate 210,377, forward strand.
ATTGAGATGTTTGACTCGGACACGGAGCTTAGTAAGTCGATCAGCGCTCCTCAAAGATCGGCCGTTACAGACGATAGCGAGAGTGACTTTGAATCTGCGGCGCCCAAACGCAAGCCAGCAGCGGCTAAACGTGGAGGTTGTGGTCGCGGTCGTGGAAGAGGGCGAGGGCGAGTTGCAACAGCAGCATCCCGAGATAGTGCTGATACAAAGGACTATGATGGCTCTGAAGTGGAGGGCGAAGATGCATTTGATGCTCCTGTTTCAAAAACCCGGCGTGGTCGCCCGCCAAAAACAACAGCGGACTCTGACAAGCCCAAAAGTACGCGCGGTAGGAAAAAGGCCGCTGCAAAGACAACTGATGCAGATGAGGACGGTGAGTACGGGAAGCCCACGAAAAAGCGCACTGCAGCAGCAAAGGGTAAAGCTCGTCAAACAACACTAGACGAGATAGAGCTACCTCCTAAAGAAGCGGTTTTTGACCCAGAAAAGAACAATGAGTTAGCTGCGCAGTATCCGGATCCCTACTGGCATGAGCTTTCAGTAGAGGATGCAACTACAGACTCGATGGATGGTGTACACACAGGAAGAATTGACTTTATAGACGAGGAGCACCCACTGGAACTACTGCCGCACAGCATCAGAGATCAAATGGCGCTTACAGGCATGGCACTTTCAGCGGATGGTGCAATGCTTGCGACATTTGGCAGCTCTGCTAGTGTTCATATCTGGGATACGGACACATTTGAACTGCTTACCACGCTGCATGATCGAGAAGAACCTAACATTGACGAGTTTTTTGTTGGCCAGTTTACACCCAGCTCGGAATACTTGGTTGTTGGTGGCAAGCTCAAGGACCGCAAGCGGTGGTCCGAGGCTGACGAAGACAATCATATTCTGCCCTGTCCGCTCAAAATCTTCAATGTATTAACGGGAGAGGTTGTTGGGCGGCTAGAGGGACATTCTGAGGAAATTCTATGCATTAAGAGCGTGGTATACAAGGGTGAGAACTATTTTGTCACGACAAGCCAAGACGGTTACATACGGCGCTGGTCTATGAGCTCTGACTGGATGGTACTTCAGGACACAAAGGAGGTAACGGACGGCGTCACTTGCATGGCATTTACTGTTTCATTTCTTCCTAACACAGGAAACCGCTTCTTTATTGCATCGACCGATGATCACCTGACTCTTGTGGACCTTGATCAGTGCAAGATTGTACAGAGGTTTGATCCGATATACTCGTCATACTGTGACTGTGGCAAGTTTATCGAGCCCGTCGAGGCGCCGCTATACCAGAAAATAAGACCATCAATCGATGTAAATGATACTGTGACAGCCGAAGGTGGTGCGGAAAACAGCGCCGCTGGCGGCAGTTCTACTGATCCGCAGAGCGCACATCCATCAGAACCGGCTGGCCCGCACGCATACTTTATTACTCGTGGTGTCGAGCTTCTGGATGCTGAGAACAACACAGTGTCGTCGCGCCCGAACACCTGCACTTTACACAGACTAGTTTATCCGACCGAACCAGACGGTAAATTTGAGTTACAAGAGATTCGGCGGTATCACCACGACGAATATTTGTCCAATTCGTGGTTAATCCGGATTACGTCGAACGGACGGTACATATTAGCACCAACGCTAAACGGGCAAGTGTTTGTATTTAGCATTGCAACTGGGCAGGTGACGGGTATCTTGCGTGATCACGAGACTATTGAGGTGCGTGACTGCAAGTTTCATCCGACCAAGAATCTGCTATTTACCTGTGGCGATGACGGATCTGTCAAGGTCTATCAAAGTGTAGTGCGACCGAAACCCACCACACCAGCCGTCGATGAGGATGCTGTGATGGAAGGCGTTGGAACATCAATCGACGACGCTGAGACGCCTCGCACAGCAGCAGTATCGCCACTAGCAACACTAAAAGATAGGATCGAGACTATGGCTGTACATGAGAATACCACAGTCTCTGTAGAACCTACTCCGACAGCTCATGTAGCCAACAACAACATAAGTGATAGCAGTACTGGCGTTGTAATGAGTGATTAAGATGTCTTTACGCTTTTCTTTAAAGTTAAATATATATATATATATTTTTTTTACAAATGTGTGTTCAAATAGGATAAAAATGAGTTTGTTTTATGGAATGCTAGCTGCTGTCTAGACTGCGCACTAAGTCCAGATCCAAGTCTTCAAACTCATCTTGGGTATCAGTACCGTGATCTCCAGAGTGCGACCGCTGTCCCTGTCCCTGTATATCCTGACCCTGATCGGTAAAGCTTAAAGGAGACGCGCTAAACGAACCGCCAAACAAAGCATCATCGTCGGCAGCATCCTTGCCGGTAAGACTAATAATTCTGGAAGCGCTAACATCTTCAAATTGATCAGAGTCATCCTCAATCGGTGATCCGCTTACACGACTGTTGTGAAGACTGGAATCGCTCACGACGCCCAGATCCATGGACGGATCGACCTCCTCAAATATCATCTCGTTGTCTTCGGCACCACTGTGGTGATCTGACAGCGACTCAACATCCATCTCAACAGACGATTGGTTGACATTCTGACGAGCGCTGAGAACTTGTGAGCTATCAACCTCTTCAAATTCGTCTTCGCTGTGACTCTCCACAATCTCATCCAAAAGTTGATCCTGATGTTGTTGCCGCATAGAATTTTTCCTGCTTGTTTTCCCGTTGGTTCCTCCATCGCTATCATCACTGAGAATATCATCCAGTTCCTTTGCCAGCGCATCTTCCAACTCGTCGTCCATCGCCTTTGATTCTCTTTTTGAACTTGAATGAGAGGAGGCTTTGCCGCTATTATGCTTTGTAGAGTTATGCTTTTTGGTTGGAAGCACCAACGCCCCGGCGTTTGTTCCTGCTGTTCCTGGCACTACGCTACTTAAACCGCCAGAGGTCACAGATACCCTGGACTCTAGTCGGTGTATAGTAAAAGCCTCGATCTCTGCATCATATACCAACACACATTCCACTTCATCATCACTGTCTTCCAGAGTCCCGTCGTCCGCATCCCGACTACCATCGCTATTACGTCTCGAAATACGCACATAATCACCTTCATATGTACAAGTAGTCTCTTCATTACGTGCAGTGGCCTCGAGTAATATTGGCTGTTTGTCGTCTGAGTGCTTAGAAACTCCGCTTGGAAACCGCACGCGCATGTTTTCGCCATTTTCTAGCGTATCGCGACTGAGTCTGGTGGTTGTGCGTGGAAGCTGTCGAGAGACTAGATGAAATCCCAAATCTTCTACACTGCTGCTGCTGTTGGTAGTAGTACTTCCAGTACCCTTCTTCCTTTGCAACGAAGACCCAACATGGACCGGGTATGTGATTTTCTTTTCGAGGTTTATAGACATTTTTGGGCTCTACAAGAACCAATTTACCAAAAGCGGAATGCAAATAAAAGTAGAGAAAAAAAAAAAGAGTTTCTCAGAAAAGGCGTCACTTGTGTACACCAGTTGCATCACGTGCTGTTTTGTCTGAAGTAAAGCCTGCTCAACTAGCTTCCTGCTCAACTAGCTTCCTGCTCCCTGTGTTTCCCTATCATCCTTAACTCGCTATTTTTTTTCAGGGATTTATCGCTCTATCAGCATGCCGCCACTCGGGGCGACCAAATATATCTTGCGACTGGCCGAAACCATCAACGGTAGTCAAGCAACTTTACGAGGTGGTAAAGCACCGTTTGAAGCTTGCCTTGCTGCACTTGAAGAAGTGGGAATACGTACCGACTACGACCTCTTACTGCAATCTGACATACTTGTAAAGACACCACCTACTTTACATTCACATATAAGATCACTTCGTGTGGCTGTACTTGAACACTTTGCCTGCACTGGAACTACCGCGGCAGATTTGCTTGATGATGACAAATCGAGTGATGAAAGTAGCTGGCTGCGACCGATGAAGAGTGGAATCGAGCCCCTTGACGCGTTGTTGGATGGCGGCATCTTGGGTGGCCATGTAGTTGAGCTGTGTAGCAAAGACAGCGCATGCAAAACGCGTGTTGCGATTGAATATGCCACAGGACATTTGGTTTCTGACGATAAACTTCCCGCTGGCTCAGATCGCAGACCTAGGGTGTTTATGCTGCAGTCCAGTCCGCTTTCTATATGGCAGGTTGAGCAGTCTTTGAATTGTAGGCTTGAAGACCATCCGAAGCACCTACGTGAAGTACTTTTTCGTCAGGCCATGGAACAGCTGATGGTGGTTGATTGTAATGATCTGGACACACTACTGAACTTTCTCTATAGCTACATCGATACTGGTACTGGGGATGTCATTGAAGACCAAGGCTCTTATTTTGAGGATCTTCTTATTATTGACAGCATCCGACCATTAATCATAAATACTATGCAACAAAACGGCAATGGCTATGTTGCAATACACGCCGTGAAGATTGCAATCCGAGCCATTGTCAGCTCACAACGACCATCTCCGGCTGCAGTAATAATTACCAATGACATATCGCAGCGCAACCAGCTAGAGCAATCGGCCACAATTCAACAAGATCCTACCTACGCTAGTCTGCAAGGTATTCAGCCAAGTTTAGGCACAGCATGGGCGCTGGTGAGCCATGTGCATGTATATATATTTGCCGATTCTGCAAAGGATAATGAGGATAGCTTGCAAAATGATACTTTGCATTCAACCAGTCATGCTTTTACAAGTAGTAATGTTGCTAGGAATAGGTTTCGAGCGACTATTTTAAAGTCTTCATACACGTTTTTTGGAAGAACATGCGTATTTGCACTTTAGAAAAAAAAAACCTATATTAAAGTCATTTTGGCAGAAAACTCCCTCCGCAGCACTAAACACTAAACTTGGGTTATCTGTTATCTGATGGTGCTAGACTTGCCAATACAGACTTTTTTCATAAACGGGGTGGTCGGAAAAAACCAGACAGCGACGAAGGGTTATGCCGCACTTGTTTACACGCGGGTTGTTGCTTGCAAGCTCCCAGCCATCAACAAGCTTGCCAACCACATGGGGTTTCTCGCCATGCTTGGCTTGCAACTCATCAGACAGGGTGGACGTGTGGACTTTGACAACATGCAGAGTCCTCAGAGGCGCGGCCTGTGGCAAACTTAAAGTTGATAGCTATCTGATAGGCTTCCATCGCTGCCGAGCAGTGTGATAAAGTTAAACGGGTCCTTGTGTTGTGATAGATCATCTAGATTAGGCGTATGTGGCGGTGACTTAAGCTTAGGCTGAGTGATCCTTTCAGATTGCTTGTCAAGAGACTGCTGCTGCTGCTGCTGACCCAAGTACGTTAAGCCATCCTCGGATGATGTGTGCAATGCATTGCGGGTGTCCTTTGACTTAGTTGATAAGGCTTCCCAATTCATGGGCACTGTAGCATGGTTTCTGAGCTTACGTTTGCTGCTGTTTGGGCGTTCTATAGGATCACGCATGAGTTTGTGCGGCTTGACATTTATTCCTAGAGGTGCCTTACTGGTTATTTCAGCGAGGCCAGGGTTTGCTGAAATTGTTTCGAGCAGCGCATGTCTGCCGCCAACACCAGTAGACATTTGTAAGCACTTTTGGTTTGGCTGCCTGTTACTGTACAATGGCTGGTCCGCTTTAGGTTGGCTTTCAACTGACACCAGATGTGCGCTTCTCATCTGAAGATATGTAAGATCGTTAGTGTGGACTGGAGACAGTGGCTGTGGCTTTACATTATCAAGCGATGTAGCGCTGTGCTTGACTACAGCGCGGGCAGGTAGAGCTGTGTGTGAATCCTTTGCCGTCTGTGGATCAGGAAATTGTATGCTCTGCTTCTTGCCAGTCAATATGCTATTGTAGATATCAGACTCAGTGCTGACAACTGCTGAACGTTCATAAGAATTACCGGTAGCCTTCCATGGTGCCATTTGACGAGAGTGGTGAATGGGATAGTTAATGTTCTGTGCCTTCATGACTCTTTCAACCTGATCACTAACATCAGAAGCCTGAGATCTAACTTGCTGGTCGGTTGAAGGCAGCGTTGTATTTTTCTCAAAATTATATTTGTCTTTGGGATTTTTGCTGTGTTTGTTCCGATAGTCCGCACTGGCGCCTGAGTCTGGAGGCATTTTGCATGAGGAAGGGTTTACGGCAGTATTGTACTTGTTGCTCTTGTCTGCGCCAACCGATGGAGCTCCAGAATGTGATGACAAAATGGTACGACCACCACCACCATTACCGGTACTGTTTGTTCTGGCTCTAAGATCTTTGCGACGACGCATGTAAAAATATAATAGCACTGCAATGACGAAAATTGTAGCAACTGTGATAAGTACCACATATCCGTTTGAAAGCCGATTAGATGCCTGACTATGGAAATCTTTAGTGTTGGTGCTGATACTAGTGGCGGTGGCACTGGTTCTGGCGCTCTTACTACTAGCGCTGGTTGTGGATTTTTCTTGTATTTTGTTCTGTTGTGAGATCGTTACAGATTGGAAAAGTTGGTGCGTTTGACTACCACGAGCACTTTGGGTTTCTTGAGTATCATTGTGTGTCACGCTTGGCAAAGTGGCAGTAGTTGGTGTAGCTGCGCTACTTGTGCTTGTACTTGTTGCTGTGGTGGCTGTTGTAGTAGCTGTTGTAGGGCTTTGGGATGTACTTTGCGATGACGATGTTGGCGTATAAGCGATAATGGATGAGGTATCACTTTCATTGGATGTGCTACTCGACAAGGATATACTTGACGAGTAGCTAGATTCAAGTGTTTGCGTTTCCATACTGCTAGTTGCGTCGGATATCGCGTCTGCAGCCGTTTTGGTGGTTTCGAAGAGTATGATACCCCTCTGCGTCCATATTTTTGTCTCATATTTGGCATAAGTATGTAAAGAGGATTGCGGAGTGTATGTGACAGGCATCATCTGATCCAGTTTTGGCTGAAGTAAATAACTTGGGGCTTTTATAGGTTCCGGTGTAATTACCGTTTCTGCTCTTACAGCTGGCATCCTTAGTTGTAATAACGACATGTTGCCTGGCTCCGCTGATGCGGGAAGAATAGCACTGTTGGATGTGGCGGTAACTGCAGACGAAAAGCCTAACGGTATTTCCGAATTGCGTCCTTTGTGGTTCTGTGGAATGCTCTGGGAATGACTGTAATCTACAAATGTAAACAACGGCATTAATGATATCGCAGAGCCGCTGTCATCGGATCGGAGTTCTAGTGCTATCATATGCAAAAAATAGACGATCCTTTTCCTCTGGCAAGTGTTTTTTAGAAGCCAAGCATCAGCGGTTTAATGCAATAAAAGTCCCTCGACTTTGAAGCTTTTTTTTTTTAGATAGGTAGTCCTTGGGTTAACTGAGACATATAAACAAGTAACCGATGTCTAAGTATAACATTACCCCTCTAAAGCAAGCAGCCTTGGTTATACCAGAGAACAATGTCTTACCGTGAGAAATGCGCAGTAGATACACTATGAATGGCCAATATTTTAGCTGACAGATCTACTTAAAAGTGGAGATCTATATTTCGCCTAAAGAACTAGTGCGCAGCAGTAACTGTGCCAGTTGCTAAGCGCGAAGTCAGGAAAAAGCAACCCAGTGAATATAAATGACGATCAGCTGTGGATCTGATCAAATGAAGTCAGGGTCCACATCCTTCATCCATCGCATTGGCATGCCATGATTGCTTCGTCTGTAGTAGCATGTTTTTTTTTTTTTTTTTTTTTTTTGAATACTTGAGCACGCTTTATTTTTGCTACTTAATTTACGCAAATTTATATTTACGCTCATAATGGCCGACGCGTCAAATGCACTACTTAATGCACTTGGTGCATATAGCAGCGACGACGAGAGCGGCAGTGGTAACGAAGGCAATAGCCCAGAAAGCAGTCCCAGTATGAAAACAGAGCCGGCACTTTCAGCTTTACATCATGACGACACGACACGACCTACGACTTATACACGTTCCACAGAATCAGCGAATGACGACAAAAACGTTGAAGGATCTGACAGTGAACAACAAAACGGCAGTGCTTCCGAGCAAATGGGTCATACACTTTATAAAGGCGTAGATGTCAAGCAGCTGGATGATTATGTAGCTATAAAAGATAACCTTGAAAAGCTGCTTGGATGCGATCAGGTACCAGATATTGTTGTGCCAGCAGCGGCATCAGAATGTCCAGAGGAACTACAGGCCAAATTTCAGCAGTGGTACAGGCTTCGGGAGCAGGGCGCCAATTTTAATGAGGCACTTTTGCGCAACAAAACTTTCAGAAACCCAAATATATACCGCTGGCTTGTGGATCATCTACAGCTTGAGGAGGCAGGGTCCAATATAAAACCCGATGGTGGGTTTGATCCTATCCAACTACGCAAAGACTTTACTGCAAAAGGCTTGGCAGAAGATCAGGAACGAAGAGCCCGCGAGTACGCAGCGAAGAGGGCTGCCACTACAGCTGGTGGTACATCGCGACGGCCTCAATTTCGGTCAGCGGGCTACGAGACAACTCAATCTACAAGACGTACAGGATCCAGAAGAATTACAGATTCAAGCGTGCGGAGGTTCCATGAGAGCAATCACACAGCAGCAACACAGTCAGAAAACACAAAATCTTTTGAGGATGCAGTTCAGCGAGCCAAACTGATAGCACAGCATCTATCAAAAACCAAAAGACAATAGTTCAGCGCTTAATTTCATATGAAATATTTGTTGGGCAATGTATAAAATTAATTTGTTTATGTGATGCGAAAAACGCGCCTTACAAAATACTTCTAATTTGGACATTGGTATCAATCCAGAGAGCTGTATTGCGTTGAGCTGGCAACACTGAGTCTACGCGGAAGCATAAATTGTGCCTTTGGTGGCTGCTGTGAGATGTAAGATTGGCGCTGTGGTGTTGACGCGAGTGAGTGGCCAAGAGGAATATTGTCGACATCTGGTACAAAGACAGCCTCATCGCGTGCGTGGGACGGTGATAAACCATCCATAGTGCCAGATTGTGATCGGCAGAGCGAAGGCTGGGAACGGAGGCGTGGGTAACAGGGTGTCGGGACTGGTGCTGACGTACCGACAATGGCTGCATCAGTTTCCTCGAGCTCCTCAATAGGTTCATTAAAGTCAGAATCAAACTGCGATGCAATGGGTATTGCTTTCGCATTTCGGGGTTGGTGGCGGTGGCGACCCTTGAGGCGCATTCGTATTGTATCAAGCCACGAGCTTTGCTGCTTTGGTTTAGATTCCCATAGGCCGTCTGGATGCACCATTATGAGCGAGGCGTTTGTGCTGTTGGCTGTGTCCTGCGCCTGGATGTGCTGGCGATTACGTGGCCTGTTGGATGCAAACCCAAGGCTGAGTCGTCTTCCCAATGACTTCCATGGTTGTCGATCAACCGTCTTTGCATTGCTACTTGGGACAGACGCTAACTGTGACCAGTTGGGGCCATCGCTGATTGCTGTAGTAATGGACTGGTTAAGATATCGACGTTGGCCCTCGGATGTAGTCCACTCTTTCCTATATGGGCACCCAGTCTGGCTAACACGCAAGGCGGAGTTCTCCTTAATATCGCTTAAACTACCATCGTTCCTGTTTTCTAGTCTACCATTGGAGGTACCTGTATGTCTAATATCACAGTACATAGTCTTGCTCCGATTCAATCTCACTTGCGGAGTTTGCTGGTAACGGCGATTAGTGTTTGAATACTCTCGGTCGCTTTGAGAGGTATCAGACGGAGTATCAATATATGCTGCAGTGTTGTCTTGTGACCCATGTATATCGGTCCAAATTGGGTTGTCGCGGCACCATTGTAGCTGTCTGTTTTTAAAACCTGTATCTGAAGCTAGAAGGACATCGCTATCGTACATATCGCCGGATAACATGCACTATTATGAAGCACACGCTATATCTAGAAAGTTTATTTTCGTAAAAGGAAGCTGCTGCGTAAAAAATTGTGTACGTTACAATCAGGGAAACGAGAAGCACGGCGGTACAAATGAAGGCAACACAGTACCAGTTGCTTACAGAATGGGAAGAGAATGCAATTTTGTTGTGGCTTTCTCTTGCAAAATTTACTTTTATCCCTCCTCCCCTCCGTTTACTGCAAACGCGGTTGTTATACAGGTATTTTCCCTACACTGCGAAAGATAGTAGAAACTCTGGGGTGCACTGTTTCGTGGACATGCAGAATTTGAAGGCGTAATTCTAGCTTTTTTCAAGCCGCAGTCATGTATAAGATTGAATAAAAAAGAAACAAAAAACCGGCTACAATAATACGTAAACATTATCGCATAAAAAGAGAAAATAAATGGGCATGGTGGTAAGGGCGAAGAGGACTAATGTGAAACAAGGTGGCGGAATAAACACAAGTTTAAGAAATTAGGTTACCCATGCGCGTCATATCTAAGGGCACCGCGTAAAATGAGCTAGCATCTTAATCAATAGCAACAAAGTTCTGACGGACGCGGTTCTTGTTCCTTCTGTGACGTAGCCGCCAGTAAATCACGAGCAGGATGATAAGCACACCGAAGAAAATACCGATGCCAATACCAATCCATTTGCTGCGCGAGTTCGACTTGGAGTCGCCCTTGAAGGGGCTATCAACCTGATCGGGGCTGTTGGGATCAACTTGTGCCACTCCATCGAGGTTGTCTAGATTGTTCGTCACCTTGAAGTATCTGCTATCAATAAGAGATCCCCACGCACTAGAGTCATGCAGAGAGCTAGATGTATCGGCGATTAGGACCTTTAGCCTTGTTGCCATCTGTTGAAGATCCAGCTTCGGGTTAAGTGCTGATCCATCTTTGGTGATTGACATACTCATATAATAATGAGGCGCTGCTGGCTCATTGTCACGGACAACCAGTGTCCGTCTTCTGTTTGAAACCACGGCATTTTCAACCGCAAATATTGCAGGCGATGTCACCCGATTATAGTTAATGCCCAGCGCCTGCGCAATTACATCCGGCACCTCGTTAAATGCCTGGGATGCCAAGTAGTTGGTAGATCCAAACAGGTTCTCATATGGTGCCAGTATCCGAATGTTAAATTTGAGGCACTGTGTGCAAGCAGACGCAAGCGGATTGGTGATAACCTGTGGCAGCAATGGCATGTTCGCACCAGGGCTACTGTTGTCGTCATCATCGTCGTCGTTAACAGGGTGAGCAGAAGTCTTTGCAGGCTCCGCGGTAAGTCTGCTAAAGTCCACTGAAGTCGGCACCGAAAGAATGGACTTTGTTGTCGATGTACTAGTTGTGGCTGGTGTAGGAGTAGGTATTTCTGGCTCACTTGTAGGCAGAACAGATGTTGGCGTTACTGGCTCTTCACTTGTAGTCGGCTCAAAAGTTGGGGATTCCGGTTCCGCGCTCTCAGTAGGCTCAAACGTTGGAGATTCTGGGGTTTCGCTCTCAGTAGGCTTAAATGTTGGTGACTCCGGTTCCTCACTCTCGGTAGGCTTAAATGTTGGTGACTCCGGTTCCTCACTCTCGGTAGGCTTAAATGTTGGCGACTCTGGTTTCTCGCTCTCAGTCGGTTTAAAAGTTGGTGACTCTGGAGTTTTGCTTTCAGTCGGTTCAGGCCCAGGCTTTGATCCAACAAATGTGTCAGAGTCCGAATCATAGTCCGACTCTTCTGGTTCTTCGAAGCTCGAGAGCTCCGTGGGAGTCACAGTGACTATCGGGCTTGAATCTACATCATTGTCATCAGATATCAAGGTAATGGGCATGGTGGTGAAGGTGGGTAATAAGGTGGAGGTGTGGTTGGTGGTGGTGGGTGGTGGTGTTTTGGTGTAGGTAATGTCACTTGTGGATGCGCTAGCCTCTTCATCACGGCTATTATCCGAACTTTCTTCAGTAGAACTAAAAGTCCATTCTGGTAAAGTCTCAACACCAGATGTAAAGACACTGCTGGATAGCTCTTCGTCATCATCTGAAGATAAAGTGACTTCGAATTGGCTAGACTCGTCAGAATCCGTAGCAGTTGGAAGCCAGGATGGGCTAGTAGTGGGTGTGATGATGGAAGTAGGAGTGGTGGTGATAGTGTTGGAAATAGGAGTGGTAGTGGTGGCAAGGGTAGAAGTAGAAGTGGTGGTGGCAAGAGTGGAAGTAAGAATGGTGGTAGGAGTGGGTGTGAATGTTTCTACGGACGTCTCCCAGGTGGTGGTAGGGGTGAATCTGGTTGTGGTTGTGGACGTCTCTGCAGTTTGCTCCCAAGTGGTATCAAAGGAGGTGGGTGTAGATAACGTATCCTCATCACTAAACGACGGTATTATAGGAACCAAAGTCTGGGAGAAACCATCGCTCTCCTCCTCCTCCTCCGATTCTCTTGCTGTGGTATCCGTATAATCTGGAAAATTACCTTCAAAAGTGTCACTGTCGTCGTAACTGCTGTCGGATGGATCGAGCCAGCTAAATATTGGGTCGAGAAGACCCCCATTATCGCTCGTGGTTTCTTCCTCGGTATCATCCGGCAAACTAAACAGCGGCTCACTGCTTGTATCAAACATATCGCCAGTGTTGCTGTCGGACGGATCAAGCCAGCTAAATACAGGGTCAAGAAGGCCTCCATTATTGCTCGTAGTTGCCTCGCGAGTATCATCCGGCCAACTAGATTCTAGATCCCCAGTAGGTTGAAATATTTCGTCGGTGGTACTCTCATGAGGACCAGGTCCACCGATAATTGGGCCGAGTAGATCATCATCGTCGCTCGAAATAGTTTCCGCTGTGTCATCGGAACGGCCAATATCTTCATCAGTGCTGCTGTCATGAGGACCAAGTCCACCGAGAATTGGACCAAGTAGACCACCATCCGAGCTCTTAGTCTCCGCTGTGTCGTCGGAACGGCTAATGTCTTCGTCGGTGCTGCTGTGATGCGGGCCAAGACCTCCGAGAATCGGGCCAAGTAGACCACCATCCGAGCTTGTGATAATCTCCGTTGCATCTTCAGAACGACTGGTATCTTCGTCGGATGTGCTGTGATGTGGACCGAGCCCTCCAAGAATAGGCCCAAGTAGACCACCATCATCGCTAGTAGTTGCCTCGCGAGTATCATCCGACAGGTTAAACTCCGGATCCCCAGTCGGTTGCAATACGTCATCAGTGGTAGTCTCATGAGGACCAAGCCCACCAAGTATCGGGCCAAGTAGACCACCATCATCGCTCGTAATAGTCTCT